>JANUYF010000016.1:9733448-10160948 GCA_026167975.1 Phrynosoma blainvillii
AGAGATGGTTTGGTCCCAGCATTAAGTGGTTTGCAGCATCCTTAAGGTACTGGACCATTGAACTAAGCCTGGGAAAGGTAGCAGAGCAATTGGGGAAGGGGAGACAGGGAGGCCAGTTTGGACCCAGTAAGGTGGTGGCCGAGGAGGAGAATCAAGGAGCCAAGTGTTGTCAGAAAACACTCCTTCTCTTGCTCTGCTATCACTCAATATCATCTGGGGAGTAGACAAGAGTCCCCCACCCTGTTCAGAGCTTCTGAATACCCAAGGCTGAAGAACACCATTTTTTGCTCTCCTTTTCATCTTTTCTAGCAGGTAATATCAACAAAGGATCTGTATTATTGGGTGGTGGAGCTCCATCCAGGTTGGCATGTGTATCTGTGGGTGGTTCATACACTGGGTGTCATACCTGAGATCAATGGCAAATGGAGACTTCTCCAGGGCAGGGACCTGAAAAAATGCTAACATCAGACCAAAGGAGCTGGATGGGGTAGCTGCCATGTACAGCATTGTGGTTTGCACTAGCAAACACACACACACAAAAAGACTATTTTATGACTGGATGACTTGGGGTGGGCAAAGGGGAATGGGTGAGATCTTTGGGCAATCTGTTTCTCTCCCTGTCTGTCTCTTGTTCCCTCCCCATCACCTCCTACAAGGTAGGAATAATAATACCGCATGCTTCTATGAGATCATGGGTATGTGTTTCAGTTCCAAGGCACCTTTCAGAATGGCCATCACATCTGCTCCCTTCTCAATAGATGTTTCTGTTGGGTGGAGGCTGCATCTGACAGAAGAAATAGTAAAAAGGGAAAGGATTTGAAGGCAAGGGTAGAGGACACCATTATTGGAGCTCTAAGGTTTATTTTCCATAAAGGATAGATCTTTTAAAGAAGAGAGTGTGCTATGTGGTTTCTTAGACTAAAAAGAAATCCATGTCGGGGAAATGCTGACCTTCTTTACACCCAAAATTGAGGGACAACAATGGCAATTCACTGCTATGGTTGGCATATTGGTAAGGGTAGGCAGCATTCTTCTGCACGTTATCTATAATAATATATAGACTCATACAGTTGGAGGAGACTACAAGGGCCATAAAATCCAACCCCCCTGGCATTCAGGAAGACACAAAGCATTCCTGCCAAATGGCCATACAGCCTCTGTTTACAAACCTCCAAGGAAGGAGATGCCACCACCCTCTGAGGCAGCAGTGTCTTCCACTGTTGAACAGCTCTTACCATCAGGAGGTTTTTCCTTATGCAGAGGTGGAATCTCTTTCCCTGTAGCTTGAATCCATTGCTCTGTACCCTAGTCTCTGGAGCAGCCAGAAACAAGCTTGCTCCGTCCTCAATATGACACCCCTTAAATATATTGCAACCTATATTAATTTATTGTAAGTTTGCAGTCAGGGCAAGTTATATGTTGTCAGGATCAGAGCACTCAGTTCCCAATAACCAAGAGAACATCTTAGTGTGATTAAAAGAAAAGATTTTATTCCAGAAATTGAGACAGAGGTTCTTTTGTCCAGGGTTTGTGCCAGAACTGAAAAGTTTTGCCCCTGGATCATACTTAACAGTTCCCATCATCCAGCCCCCTGCCCCAGCTACGATCCTAGGCCTTTGATTTGGATCAAAGTCACCTTTCATGTTTCCTCTTTCCTTTCCTGCATTATCATTCAATCGCACTTAAGGAAGGAGAGCATCCCTGGTTTACAGCCCCAATCAGCTTGCAGGAACAACAGGGTCATAAAATGACAACTCTCTTTCACTTCTGGCCATTTGCCCCTTCCTGTTGTTTCCCAAGTTTGGCTTCCCACATGCTTCCCATCCCCCTTTCAATAAACCAGCATATCACCATATCATCTTATCAGCACATTGTATCATCATGCATGTCTCTGTCTTATCTTTCTGGAGATCAAGAATGGCCAAAGGATAGGCCTGGGGCAACATGTGGGTTGCAGACTGCCAGAAATAGTGCAAATTGAGTCCACTTTTAGGGTTAGGGTTAATGCTAGGAAATAATGGGAATTGTTTTTTTCCCCCCTGAGACATTGAGCTTTCTCTGTCAGAGAGCTCTGGTGCCACAATAAAATACAGTTCCCATGATTCCCTAACCCTAACCCTAAAAGTGGACTCAATTTGCAATATTTCTGGCAGTCTGCAACCCCCTGTAGACTTTTCTACTCATCTGCCTCCCCCCCACACTGCAAGAAATGCTTCAGCCATTTGCAATTTATCTTTCAGTTGATGCTACTCCTCTCCAACGTGTTAACGTAAAACCTATTTTTCAAAACAAGTAGACTTCCAGCCGCTTCCAGCTTTGTAGAGGGTTTTTTTCCCCCTATTTTCTTTCCAGCCTCTGAAGAGTCCCAGGGAAAGAAAATTGGCTCCTGGATGTGCTGCAGTTACCTATCCCTTCTATAGATGTATAGTATTCAAAAACATTGAGGTGCTTTACTAAGCTGGGAATGAAGGGAATTGTGCAAATTATGAATGAATTAATTGTGTAACATCACTACCATCAATGCTGCTTGACACTGTATGATAGATTCTGAAATGGATCATTTGGTCAGGCATTCTGTTTTCCATAGCCAAACGCTCCAGAAAGTTGCCAAGAAAGGTGTTATTCCATTAGGTGTAGACTGCTGCATCAAGGGTTAAATGTTATGAGGTGGCAGAGCTGGGGTAGAGAGAACTATGTGATGCAAGGTCTCTTCTGCCTTCTAACTTGCCTGCTGCCTTTAGGTGAGGTGGTAAATTCTCTTCCACTTGTTATGTTGGGAAAAGATTCAACTGCCGGTCCATTTTTTGTATTTGGAATGGGAATGGGATACCATCTTATTCAGGCAGACAAATTGTTTGAAGTTAGCCTGGTTTCTGATAGATCACTCTTGATTTATCAGAAGTAGATTACTCTTGAGGTTGGAGGCTCACTTTAGCTCTGGCAGCTAAAATCTGTTGCTAATGTCTCCTTTGCGAAATGGATCTATCCTTGTTGAAAAAGCCACTTAAAATGGGATGCCCCATTCCACCCTTTGTAGCAATAGTTATTGACTCCATGCCTTCCTTTGCAGAATCACCATGAAAGGTGAGACACCAGTGAACAGCACCATGAGTATTGGACAAGCCCGGAAGATGGTGGAGCAGCTCAAGATTGAGGCCAGCATGTGCAGGATAAAGGTGGGAAAGGGGACTGAACATGGTGGTGATATAGGGCAGCAGGTGATCACTTCTTCCCATCAAGCTTGAAGGAGCCAACTAGTACATGCACTTTATACCATCCTTCCCCAATCTGGTATCCTCCAAATGTCTTGCATTACAACATACGGCTACCCTGAGAAGTTAAGAAAAATGTGGCCATCCAGGTATTGCTGTGCTGCAGTTTCCATTAACCCAAGTCAATATGCCAATGGTGAGGGATCATGGAAATGGTTGCTATTGCTATGAGTCATTACATCAGCAATGAACCCTATGAACAAGAGATCTCAAAGAGCACCTATTATTAACAGCACCGGATAAGCCTTACAAACTCAGGACCCTGTTTTACCTGACTCAGTCCTTGTGAGGAGGGGGCTGCACATGGGCAAAGCCAGGAGGGGCATACTCACCCCTAAGGCACCCCTAAGACAAACCTATCATGGGGTTTTCTTGGCAAGATTTGTTTAGAAGGGGGTTGCCTTTGCCTTCCTCTGAGGCTGAGAGTGTGTGACTTGTCCAATGTCACCAGTAGGTTTTTGTGGCTCAGTGGGGTTTTGAATCCTGGTCTCCAGAATCACAGTCCAGCACTCAAACCACTACACCATGGTGGCTCTCATTGGAAGCAGTAAATGTGGCTTTTGAAGAATATTACATCAATCGAGATGATATTTATTACCGTATCAAGACTGTATCTCAGCTCTAGCCTCCCATGCAGTGAATCTCAGATTCAATCCCCGATATCTCTAAGAATATTCAGGAAGCAGGTGATGGGAAACACACTTCTCTACCTTAGACCTTGAAGATCTGCTGCCAGACAAATAGGTCAAGGGTGCACAATGCACAGATGCAACTGTTTTTGTGCATTCCCTATCAACAGCCTTGTTCACTGCTAACAGTTGTAATAAAACATCAACTGATGTTGCTGAGGTGAGATGAAGATTTACTCCTCCCTCAGCAACGAAAAAGCAGCTGGCAGTAACATTGAAGAAAGAGCACTGTTGGTCAGGTCACTGGCTTGTGTTAAAACAGGGACTGGCTATTTGGAGTTGTTTCCCATTGTTATCAGTTATATGTTATAATCATCTGTCATAGAATCATAGAGTTGAAAGAGACCACAAGGGCCATCCAGTCCAACCCCCTACCATGTGGGAACACACAATCAAAGCACCCGCGACAGATAGCCATCCAGCCTCTGTTTAAAAACCTCCACAGAAGGAAACTTCACCACACTCTAAGATAGTGTATTCCACTGTTGAACAGCTTTTATTATCAGGAAGTTCTTCCTGATGTTGAGGTGGAATCTTTTTTCTGTAGTTTGAATCCATTGCTCTGGGTCCTATTCTCTGGAGCAGCAGAAAACAAGCTCTTAACCTTCTCTTCTCCAGGCTAAACATACCCAGCTCCTTAAGTATCTCCTCATAGAGCATGGTTTCTAGAACTTTAACCATTTTAGTTGCTCTCCTTTGGTTGCCTTTCCTCCTATATGGTCAAGGCCTTATCCACACTTTATGGGAATGTTCCCACTGGCTCTCCTCCATAGTTCATTTTCACCATGATATATCAATGAACATAGATGAAGAAGGTCCTTAACTGAGCTTCACAACTGAATAGGGAACCTGGACATCCCAAGCCAAAGAATCTAACCACTGACTTTCCTCCTTCTTCACCCTCAGGTGTCTAAGGCAGCAGCTGACCTGATGACATACTGTGACGCCCATGCCTGTGAGGACCCCCTCATCACCCCTGTGCCAACTTCCGAAAACCCATTCCGAGAGAAGAAGTTCTTCTGTGCCCTTCTCTGAGCAATGTCTGTCATTCCTCACTTCAACCCCACCCCAACCAATTTCATGGGCCCAGAGGGCACAAGGCCCATTCTCCTTTCCTTTCCACCTCCACCCTAATCATCAGTTAGTAAAGGAGGCCCAGATTATCTGCACAACTAAGCCTTTGCCATGAAGGGGCAGATGTAGCTGTTTCTGCTTGCGGCCTCCCACCAAACCAACTGCAAGATCGTGGCTTGATTATTCCATGCACTTCACCTGAGCACAATAACCTCTACAAGCAAGATGGACACTGCACCGCACCTTCCTCCAAGAAGGGGGGCCTCCATTCAGTTTAACAATGAAGGGGAACAAAACAGCACATTGTTTACTTACTGTGAGGTGTATTCTGGGTTGTTGAGAGAAGGGATCTGCAAAAATCTAGATTTTCTCCAGCATTTCCCACAATGCGATCTGAGAGTCATTAAGTCCCACAACAGTGTGCATAGATGTCCAACGTGGGTTGTTTTGTGGCAAAAGTAACCCTCAACTACTTCTTCAAGCAGATTTAGTTCCTAGTCAGAGCAATGAAGCTGTTCCTGTCTACTCTCCCAGCCCCTCAATTCTACCCAGGAAATGTTCTTGGGTTTTCCACACCAGGTCCAGGTGGTTTTGTGCAACATCTGTTCATGCATCCTGTATCAGAGAGCACAGAAAGGAATAAAATTAACTGGAGACACTAAACAGAGTCCATAGCTTGGGATGGTAAAATGAGAATGGTTATGCTATCTAAGGACACTCTGTAATGAAGGTATTTCCAAACCAAGTCACACCTTTGTGACCCCCAAGGTAAAACACACTCTCACAAATGGAGGAATCCAAGAGGTCAAATTACATGCATTTGAAATTTCTGCCTTTAAATTTAGGAAGGAAGAACAGGCCAAAAATACTCTGGCAACAAAGAGCGAAGGTGAGGATAGTATACATGCAATTTTAGCATATGCAACAGTAGCTGTGCTGGCCATACAGCAAATAAAACAAAAGCCACAATCCACAAAAGAGTGATGGCTTTATTGGTTAGCTAAAATACACAAAACACATAATGCAAGCTTTTAAAGCTCCACTGAGTTTTTCATCAGGCAAAAAATGTTTAAAAAATCATACAGGAGGAAAACAAAATGACAGGTGTTACAAGCCTGCATTTTGTATAGATGTTGTTCAGTTGGCTTAGAGGGATCTCATTTCAGGCCAAGGCCTCACCTCTCTTGAGACAAAGAACAGTAAAATTTAAACTCCATTAGCAAGTAAAATGATTTTACCATTAGGGATGTAAAACTCTGATGCCAAATTTTAAGGACAGAGAAAGACTCCAAAATGTCAAATCTAAAATTGACAACCATGTGTTTGAAATGTTTTACTTTTCTTTTTTCTTTTTATTGCAAGAATAAATGCAGTTGAAATACACCAAGATGGTTCAGGCTAAGGAATATCACACAGGGAAAGACTTTCTGACTTAGAAAAGAACAAGAGGGAGGAAATGGAGGACATATGGCTCCTTTGCGCAGTTAAAATTACTCATACAAAAGTCAGCAGTCCCAGCCTAGATACTAGTGCTTTCTTCATGAGCCAAAATAATTAATTGCTATTTCTATATGTAGTAGAAAAAGGTGAACATCTTTGGGTTTTTGGATAGTATTTTAACATATTGTATGGAATTTTAACTACTGTAAGCCACCCCGATTGTTTGACAGAGGGGCGGGATATAAATAAAATTTATTATTATTATAACATTGAGACTGAAAGGAACAGGCAATTGATGCTGCTTTCCTTACAAAAATAAAATTCCATAAAGGGAGGAATGATTAATTAGGATGGGTTGGGTAAAGGTTGTGCAAATGTCTGTGTCTCAAAAGCTTTGGTATTTATTATGTTGATTCTCCACTTCCAACATTAAAAAAAAAATTAAAATCCCAAGTCTAGTCCTAAATAAGGTTCAAGTCCTGAAAAAAGAATCCTGAAGAAACAGAGCATTCCGTGATTGTAGAAAGTGTATCTACAGTCTCCCTAGGCCCTGCCAAGGGAGTGAAAGGTTACTCCAATAGTTACCGTATATGTACTCAACTGTAAATTTACCTCATGTATAAGTCGAGGGCAGGTTTTGGTGTCAAAATTATGGATTTTTATATCACCAACGGATAAGTTGAGGGTAAAACTTAGGGGCATGTAACAAAGGATGTAAAGGAAGAAGTAAAGAAACGTTATGTCAAAAACTTACAAAATTCTGCCTGGCATAACTCTTTGGATGGATGAGGAGGGAATTATGATAAATTGTGGCTACGTTGATATACAGTGCAGGTGATCATTCACAGGCAGACCTGAGGAACCATAAACAGATAAAAAAGATGAAAAGACAACACTAAAAAAATGGCAACTACGTTAGCAGTGATTATAGCCTCTAACTTTATATTATAACTCTGCCAGATTTTAACCCAGGAAAGCTGACACACATACAAATGTCTTATTCAAATCCTTCAAAGCCCAAACTCTCTTGGCACTTCTTTGAGGGAAAGTGCCAAAGAGCTGCCACCATCACCATTTTTCTGCCCAGGCATTTAAAAAAGTCAGAAGCGGTGCTGTGGCAGAGAATAGAGAGGGTCCGTGCTTCTTTTAGGTGCTCTCAGAATGGACTAGTCTCTTTCTTTTCAGTACTTTACTCATAGAAGGGGATGATTCCTTCTTTGGGAAATGTTTAAGTACAGTACTTATGCTGACTTGTGGATAAGTCGACCCAGTTTTTTTGGGACAATTTTTTTCGCTAAAATTTCTAGACTTATACATGAGTATATACAATACATCCCATCACAGGAGGGGCAATGTTTTTAAATGCAAAATGTTCAGTGTAGCTGTCATAAGGGGAGACAAGACTAGACAGCAGACAACACTTGTCAGATATAAACAAGCCTTCCGTAACTTTGCATCCCTCAAATTTTGACTTCTGTTTTTTTGGATTTTGTATAATTGCAGATACCAAACACTAAGGATAATGAAAGAATAGGGGGCATACTTATCAAATTTGTGGATGACACTATAAATTAGGAGGATTAGCTAATACCCCAGAGGACAGGATCAAAATTCAAAATGACTTTAATAGGTTAGAAAGCTGGGCCAAAGCTAACAAAATGAATTTCAACACGGAGAAACATAAGGTACTGCACTTAGAGTGGAAAAATTAAATGCAGTTATAGGATGGCTTAAGTGACTACATGTGAAAGGGATCTAGGAGTCCTAGTAGACTACAAGTTGAACATGAGTCCACAGTGTGATGCGGCAGCCAAAAAGGCCAATGCGATTTTAAGCTGCATCAATAGAAACATAGTGTCTAGATCAAGGGAAGTAATAATGTCACTGTATTCTGCTCTGGTCAGGCCCCACCTAGAATGCTGTGTCCAATTCTGTGCACCACAATTCAAAAAGGATGTTGAGAAACACGAGCGTGTCCAAAGGAGGGCAACTAAAATGGTGAAGGGTC
Source organism: Phrynosoma blainvillii (assembly GCA_026167975.1). Taxonomy (NCBI): domain Eukaryota; kingdom Metazoa; phylum Chordata; class Lepidosauria; order Squamata; family Phrynosomatidae; genus Phrynosoma; species Phrynosoma blainvillii. The sequence continues at coordinate 9,741,932 of JANUYF010000016.1, forward strand.
TGGAAACCATGCCCTATGAGGAACAACTTAGGGAACTGGGTACGTTTGAAAATTTAGGGCAAGGGACATGATCTTTATTTTTTCTGGATCCTACTACATTCTATCCCTCCACTGCAACTGTATAAATATGTTTTATAACCTGAGGCTTTAATATCACTATGTACTACATCTGAAGAAGTAGGTTTATAACCACGAAAGCTTATGATAAAATACAAATCAATCAGATTCAATCTTAAAGCCACTGCCACATTGCCCCCCCCCCCACTTTTTTTTTTTTAATGCTCCAGTCAGCAAAGGCCCCCTTTGTCAACATTGGTAATGTAAGCAGAATCCCTTCTTGTATGTGCCAAACATGCAAACAGCACAGGAGGAATCACTGTTCTTATGCACAACTGTACGTACAAAATTGAAATCATGGAGACAGCTAATCTATCACATGAAATTAAATAAAACAGAAGCCCACTGATGCCAAGCAACAGCAGAGCCAAGTACTTCTCAGCAACATGCTCAAATGTACAGTTGGCCTTTCACATTTGTGACTTTGACTTTTGTGGATTTGATTATTTGCAATTTTGATCAACATGTTCTCTCCAGGGATGTCTAGGACCTCCAGAGTAACTCTGCCAGAAGTTGACCATACAGTTGCACTGGAGAGCCTAGTTCCTAGAGAAGTCCTCCAGCACGATTCTATGGTCAACCTCTGGCAGATGTTGACCACAGAGTTGTACTGGAGGACATGGAGATTCCTAGAGAGGTGTTCTCTCAGGTAAAAAGAATAGTGTTTTTTTTTTATTTGCGGTTTTTCCACATTTACGGGGGTCCGTCACGCTAATCTCAGTGTATTCTCAATGGCAGTGCTGAAGTAATCCTTTATGTACACAAGTCTATGTCTATTTTGATGTCCTTGCTGAGCTTTCTTGATTTCACACTCTGATTAGGAGGGGGGAAATCCCTACTTTTTCAGTCACTATTGTAATGCCCTCAGGAGTCAGAAATTCCTATTGATCTTGAGTCTGACAAGTACATAAATACAAAATACAGTGGGCCCTTGGTATCTGCTGGAATGGGGTTTGGTTCCAGGGCCCTCTATGGATACCAAAATCCATGGATGCTCAAGTCCCATTATATACACAATGATATAATAAAATGCTGTCCCTTGGATAAAACGGTAATATATATATATATATATATATATATATATATATATTTATGGAATATATTATACACACACACATATACATACCTTAATATTTTTAACCTGTGGTTGGTTGAATCCATGGCTAAAGAATCCCATGGCTATGGAGGGCCAACTGTATATGCTTCTGATAGAAAAACGTAGGACATGACAAAATAAAAACTCAAAACACTAATATAAATGTACAAACACACATATACACCTTATGTAAATTCTGAATTAAGCAACATAAGACTTATGACCTAAAATAGTGAAGAACATAGAGGTATAAGGTGTATATATGTACAGGTGTGTGTGTGTGTGTGTGTGTGTATAATTATATATGTGTGCGTGTATTATATATACAGACACATATACACTTTATGTAAATTCTAAACTAAGCAACATAAGACTTTTGCCCTAAAATAGTGAAGAACATAGAGGTATAAGGTGTATATGTGTATGTGTGTGTATATTTTATACACACACACACATATACACTTTATGTAAATTCTGAACTAAGCAACATAAGACTTATGACCTAAAATAGTGAAGAACAAAGGTATAAGGCAGGAATAGGCAACCTTTCCCCTGTAAGGGCCAAGGGACTTCAGCTCCCAGAATCCCAAGAGCTATTGGCCAACTTGGGACTATTGGCCAACATGGCTGAGGCTTCTGGGAGCTGAAGTCCCTCAAACACACACACACATCTCTCACACACACATACATATATATATATATATATATACACCTTATACCTCTATGTTCTTCACTATTTTAGGTCACAAGTCTTATGTTGTTTAATTCAGAATTTACAACCGTTCGCTGCCGACAAAGTTATGAGTATAGAAAGTAAAATTCAGCAAATGGCTGAAGAACGTTTTTTTCAAATGCTTCTTTGCAATTTGCAGCACCAGAACAAATTACCCTTCCCAGAAATCCACAGCCTGGAGCCGTGGCAGTTAAAGCGCTGTCAAAACGGATTATTTCTGCAGTGGGGTTGCTTCCCATCCCATTCTCTTTCTCCCCCCCCCCCCCCGCCCGCCATGGGAAGCCATTGCCGAATGAGGCAACTCTTAACATGGCGCCTCCCAAGTTTACCTCAGCGCCTGCCTCCAAGATGGCGGCCAAAGGCTTTAATCTCCCTTTCCCGCCCATTTCAAAGAAAGCCAGACCAAGCAACCAAAAGTGTCATATACTCTCAAAGGAGGACAAGTAACCTCAGAATGTGAGACGTTTAATTAAAACAGAATGCTTTGAAAGAATGGCCTCCGGTGCTTACATTGTTTGAATATATTTTAAGCTTTTTTTATCTGGTTTGTTGTGGTGCGTGCCTACAATTGTTTTTGACTTGACTTGTCACAGGGTTTTCTTGGCAGTTTGTTCAGATGGGGGTTTGCCATGGCCCTCCTGAGGCTGAGAAAGTGTGACTCAGCCAAGGACATCCAGTAGGGTTTTATGCTCGAGCCAGTTCTCGAACTCTGGTCTTCAGTCATAATATAACATTCAAAAGTACTACACCACACTGGTTTATTTCATATGTGGTACAATTCAAAGATATAACTGTGTTAGTGTGTAGAATCAGTATGTAGTAAACTTGCAGCATCTTTAAGACTAATTGAAAGAGGCGTTGTCGGCAGCAGCTTTCCTAGACTTAAGGCTACTTCCTCAGGTCCATTAATTCTCAAAGGTGCCACAAGATGTTTGAATTTTGTTATTAATGAAAGTTGACAAAATGAGCTTTGTCTTAAATCTACTTCCTCAGATGCATTAATTCTCAAAGGTGCCACAAGTATTCTATAGCTTTAAATTCTATTATTAGCTGAAAGAAGTTGGCAGCATGAGCTTTCAGTCTTAAATCTACTTCCTCAGATGCATTTAGTCTCAAAGGTGCTACAAGATCTCTATAGCTTTAAATTCAAGTATTACACACCAATGGCATATACAAGTCTGTCTCTGGAGTTACACTCCACCAAAAGTATCTGAGGAAGCAGACACAAGTCTACGAAAGCTCATTCGGCCAACTTCTTTCAGTTAATAACAGAATTCAAAGAGATCTTGTGGCACCTTTGAGATTAAATGCATCTGAGGAAGTAGGCTTTAGTCTACAAAAGCCCATGCTGCCCACTTCTTTCTGTTAGTCTCAAAGGTATTACAAGCTCTCTCTGCATATTCCATATGGTTTATTTAGCTATAGTACGCACTGTACTTTATTACCCTTTTATTGTTTTTATTTATTATCCTGTCTTATCCATCCTATCCTCCTATTTGCAACAAGGACAGGCTGCCAAGTAGACACATTTCCCAAATGGAAACAACAAACCCGGTGTTGTTGAAGTCACACTCTCTCAGACTCAAAGACAACCCCCCTGAACAAATCTTGTCAGGAAAACCCCATAAGTTCGCCTTATGGTGACTGTATGTCGGAAATGACTTGAAAGACACACAGCAACGATAACGTAATGTCCCTGTGGTTTCTTTTGCCGGTACACAACCTGTCTCTCCCCTTTTGTGTTGAAAAAAGGGTCCGCTAAATATTTTCCACATTTTGTTAAATATGTAGAGCTTGGCTGTTAAATCACAATCGATATAAAACAATCCTCACAAGCGGCTGCAAGTTGCCTCGTTCTGTATCGGCAGCAAAATGGCACGCATTGATATATCCGTGAAGAGAGAGAATTTCTACCAGAATGAAACGGAACCTGGATTTATTTTGATCTTTTGAGTTGCTTTTTTATTGTAGTAATTTGTGGGATCGGGGGACACACAAGCCGGAAGCATTGAAATGACACTTAAGAAGCCAGCGCAGCATCAGGAGGTTGTGGAATCAAGCGAATGGTTATTTATTCTAAAAATGGAAGTATTTCAATCTACATATGCCAGAATTGTTAAAAGAAAGAAAGAGTTACAGATGTAAACAACCACACAGTTACATGTTCAATGGCAAAAACCCTTTTACTGGCCACTTAAACGTTTTACAGTTTGTAAAAACATTTACAGCCTGTTTCCACTTTGCGCTTTCGATCTACAGCAACTAAGACGTACAATCATGAAAAACACTAACAGATTTTAAACAGGCTGGGTTTTTTTTTTTTCCTTTTGGGGATAAGTTTAAATTGCTTATTTTTTTTTTCCTTTCCCTCTTTTATTTTATTACAAAAATGTGCAGAAAAAAAGACATCTACTAAAGTTGCTAAGATCTTTCCGTCTGATCATCTAAGGATGTTGTCGTTTTAGCCATCCCTCCGGTTCCGCTTTTGATTTCATATCCGATTCAAATCGCTCCCAAAGCTATTCCGTTTTAACTTTCTGGAACTTTCTGAAGATACTGAAGTTAGCTGGGCCCCCGTGTTGGTTGTCCTGCGATTCCAAGATGTGATTGTGCAAACTGTTTGCTTTTCATCAAGACAGGTGGCACGCCAAACGCTGGTAAAGATGCCCAACTTTTTCATAGCCTCCAACTATTACAGTTCCACATGAGTGTAACTATGGAAGTTATTTGCATTCTCTCATACCCCCTTCTTCCCCAGAAGAATATTTTCTAGTGGCCGGAAGTGTTTAAAATACCAATTAAGTTTGTTATAAAAAACAAAACAAAACCAAAGCAGTTGTCACACGATCACACATTCTTGAATACACACATGCAGGGAAATAGAAGAATCCTGCTTCTCTCTAACTCCTATATTTTTTGAAAAAGAACAGGAGGGCTGAAAGACCACTGCTGCCCTCTTGCAATGCTCCCCCCACTCCATCAGCCCTGTTTCAATGACCAATTTCTTCTAGAGCTGGCAGGCCTCCATTCTTTTATCTGGCTGGGATTGTAGGAACAGATGCAATCTTTATGGGAATGGAGACAAAAGCTACTTAAAAAAAAAAACAGAGAAATTTTGAATACCTATTCTTTAAAAAACCCCAATGTTTTAAGAAGAAGAAGAAAAAAAAACCCATAAAAGTTTGAATTTCAAACAGTGAATCACAAGGAAAAGAGGCAAATCTTCAATCCCTGTGGCTAGGAGAGATCGGATGCAATTAGCAAAAAGGTGGGAGCACAAATTTACACAATTCATGTCTGAGAAGGAAGGACGTCCTGTGGAAGAAAGCCTCCCAAATATTTATATTGTTCTGAGAAGAGAAGCCAATGAGGAAGCAAAATTAACTGATCTTTAAGGAGCAGGATGGGAAAGAAGATTTCTCTCCACTTCTCGATCCTGCAAAAAAACCAAACCAAACCCCCCAACCCCTTGCCCTGAATATGAGGCGCTCGACCCACGTGGACACCGAAAGATGTTTTCTTCTGTCTGCACAATTAAATGATCATTGAAGAGGACACTTAAGTATGATAGCTGGACACTTCAGGTGCGGGTGAAAGGGGGAGTTCTTCAGTGGGAGCCTGTAAAATGTACCTCCAACCTTCCGAGGAAAACATATGAAACTTACCAAAGGCCAGGATCAAAAAGCCAACATTTTTCAAGCAAGGGTCATGCACACAATCATCCCCCACCCTCCAATTGCAGATTCTCTTTCCCACACCCATCCTTTCCTATATACAGAGGCTACCAGTTTATAAAAACTACACGCACAGAATGATTTCTGCCTCCCCCAAAACTGACAATATAAAACCGGCTGTTTCAGCACTAAGCTCCTCAAAAAAAGGTGAAAGTTACATGCTAGCACAGTTCTGCTTATATACATTTTAGGTGCTAACAATGAGAAGATCCTGCAGAAACCCTGAGAAAAAATGTTCCTTCCATTCACTAAAACAAAAACAGGGGATGGGGAGAGAGGGAAGGGGGAAGGACAGATACTATGCAGAGATGGAAAAGGGGGCAAACTAAGTCTTAGGGAGAAAGGATTAGCGTGCAGAAAGTCCCCCAACTTGCTTTGGCCAGGGGAGAATTGGCAAATTAAATTTCCTGTGCTTCCTTCTCTGAACGATTCACCAGTATTCCACAAAACATTCTGGGCAAGACACTTGGAAAACTAGGGAGAAGCTCCGGAGAAACCTCTGACCTGGGATATAGGATGCCTAACAGCCCTCCCAGCAATTCACTGTCTGAAAACACAGGATGATCTTGGAAAGGCAGGGAAAGAGGAACACTATGTGCTCCACCTCTTTATGGATACAAAATTGGAAAAAAATGTTTCCTTTTGGATGGGAATTTACGCCGCCATCGTCACCCTACCACGGAAAAAAAGAGTGGCCAATAAAAGCCCTAACTTAGTTTTGGCTCTGAAAAAAGTTTTAAAAATGCCAGAAGATGTATTCATGGCCAAACATTCCCCCGATGCCCCTCATTTGCACCTCCAAATCCTGCCCTTGCCCCCTCAAAGTCCTGCACCCCCTTCCTCCACCCAGCTGCCAGTCCAGGTGCTTTGTCACATTTTCCTGCTCAATCGTAGGTGGTGCTAAGTGTGCCTCTCCTCTCTGCACAAATTTTGATTACAAATGTCTAAAGTAAGTTTGAATTTTTTTTTAAGAATAAGACAATATTCTTTTCAACAAACTTTTTAAAAAAATTTACAATTTCTTTTTTTTTTAACCCCTCCCCTTCCCCCCCCCCCCCCCCCAATGCCACTCTTTCCCCATCAGCCCTGTTTCCACTGCTTTTGTATCCTGGGAAGTGGTGAAGACTCCCCCTCCATAGCACTTTGCTGCTTGGCTGAAGGGTGGAGATGGTTAGGGTTTCACCGGTATCCTTGGTAGCCGTAGTAGTTCCTGTAATATCGGTCTCTGTCTTGGTAGTAGTTCTGCCACTGAAAAGCACAATGGAAATGATCATTTTGCATCCACTGACGCCAATTCAGTGTCTCCTCATTGACTGGAAAGAACAGCAGTCAAAAGCAAAAACGCAGAACTACTGGAAAGCACACAACGGCAAGGCTAAATCAACAGGGGATGTATGCAATACAATAACATAAATGAAACATCAATATATTATACATAAATGCATAAAAGGTCCTGAATGTGCTCTGCACAGGTGGAGAAAGACCCATTTGTGTGATTCACAGAGATACAAGGAAGAACTTAAAATGTAAGAACAAAATAAAAACAGAACATTACAACACCCAATAAAGTAACATGAAACAATTGACCAAATATGAATGTTTCTAGATATATTCCTGTTGGACTTGACAGGGAGTGTATCTGAAAATCCTGCCATCCTTTCTGTGATATTCATGTTACTAGGCTATATTTTTGGTTGCTTCTATTATTATGAACCTCACTGATACTTGCCTAACTTTATTGTGTTATTTATTTAATTTCCATGCCACCTTTTCCCCAGAAAGCAACCCAAGGCAGCTATAAAACACATTAGAAACTTATTACGAACATTACAACCACAAAAAAGCACTATGCCTGCCCTATATAATAAACACCCCATATAGAAAGCCGTCCCATGGTCACGTATTAAAAGCCTGCCTGCATAAAACTAGAAGGCAATTTAATGAGATGATGCTCATTCATTTTTATACTGATCATTTATTTCATGTATACTTGGCATTTATTGTAATGTTCTCTGTATTTCTTATTTTGTAATTAGATTTATTTTGTAATTATTTTGTTAGGTCTATGTACAACATATTGATTTTTCACTTACAGTATATCACTTACATCCTCTCTTGGACTCTCAATTCTACTGCTGAAGTGTGGACAGACACATATATTATCTACATATTTATTTATAGAATGGTGCAAATACTGTGTTCAACTAAAAGATCCTCCCAAAGATTCTATTTTAGATTTGAGGGACTGAAGCCTGACAAATGTCACCAAGAGAATGGGCAATGGAGGTAGGCTTGGAACTGAGACATTTAGCACAAAGATTTGTCACCCATAATCCTCTTTTTCCCCAGTCCATTCCAAACTAACAGATTCCCATGGATAACCATGTGAACAGAACATTAGACTAGACAAGCCTTAGGTCTGATTCTTAAATAATTTTAAAGAAAACCTGGAGTCTAAGGGCCTTTACAGACTGCCAGAAATAATGCAGTTTGAGGTCACTTTAATTGCCCTGGCTCAGTGCTAGAGTATCATGGGAACTCTAGTTTTTTCTGCAACATTGAGCCTTCTCTGTCAGAGAGCTCTGGTGCCATAATAAACTACAGTTCCCATGATTCCTTAGCACTGAGCCAGGACAGTTAAAGTGGCCTCAAGCTGCATTATTTCTGGGAGTCTGTAAAGGCCCTAACTCACTGTCTGGTCCCAGAGTTTATCTGGTCTCAAGCATCTGCCTATCATCCAGCCAGTCTCTTTTTAGTACAGATACAAATAGTGAGGTAGAGGAAGACACAATAGGGAATGCCTACAGACAGAAAGAGATTGTAACCAGGAGATAAGAATGCCACTGCCAATAGGAGTCTTCTCCAGGAAGGACTCCAACAATGGTCCAAAACACACTGCAGAAAAAAAATCCAGTTTGAGACCACTTTAACTGCCCTGACTCAGTGCTAGGAATTCAGGAAATTGTAGTTTATTGTGTCACCAGAGCTCTCTGAAGAAAAGGCTCAACGTCTCACAAAACTAGTTCCCTGAATTCCCTAGCATTCAGCCAGGGCAGTTAAAGCAGTCTCAAACTGGATTATTTCTGCAGCGTGTTTTGCACCAATGTGTAAAATCCTGCTCTAAAAATTCCTGGTTCACAGATACTTACCTCTCGATTGTAGTCCCTGTAATAGTCTCTGTATCTGTTGTACTCATAATCACGTCCGTAGAACCGATTGTAGTCCCCCCTGTATCTGTCATAGAAGTTACGATAACCCTGCAAATTAAAATAGTAGATTAGATTCATCAAGGTCCTTGTCCTGTATCTAATGGCATAACGTGCAGGACTTGCCTGGCATTCCCCCCCGTTGTTCTAGGTAAGCCAGCCTTTCCTATGCCTTTGAGGCTACAATGCTTAAGTGCTACTATTCTTTAACTGCCTTTCATGTCTTGTTTTTGAACAAGAATGGGGAATATACAGCTCTCCAGCTACAGACAGCATTGTCAAGGGGAGGAATGATGATAGATACAAGCTACAGTATTTGGAAACCCATGTTTCCTAGGACTCCTTTAAAGCAAAAAGGGCAAGATTATCTCAACTTACAAGACCATAAACTTCAAAGTTTTCTTTTAAAAAATTAGAAAAGAAACTCCCTCATCACTATCACTATGATACATATCAAACTCGAGGAACATTAATCAAAAGGGGTATACTCACGCCTCTGTTACCAGGTTGCCCCCAGTACTGCTGCTGCTGCTGATGTTGCTGCTGCTGATGTTGCTGCCCATAAGCCCGATGATTGTACCCTCGACGCTGGCCACCAACTGAAGAAAGCACAGAAAGGAGCACAGAAAGGAAAGGGTCAAATGGTGCTGTCAGCTAAGTGAGAAGGTCAAGAACTCTGGTTGCAGCCAAGTGGTTAGCTGACCTGGTGTCTCTCTTACTTGTGAAGAAGCAGCAGATCTTTATAGCATGAAGAAACCAGGGAACATGAGGGAGGGGGAACACTGAGCTGCATTCACTTTTCTAGAAACCAGTGACCAAAAACACAAGAGTGCATTTGCCATTTACAAAACACTGCAGGATCAGCAAAAGCTGCTCACTGCAGACTGCTGGCCACTTATGCATCACACCCTTTCCTAAATCTGCAATTTGGGGTGACATAAAGGAAGACTCCCCTGTTGACAAGGTGATTATTTCATGTGGACAAGTTGATGCTAAACATGTCCACTCATCCATTAATTTGATTTCAACACAAACCCTTCTCCATTCCTCCCCGTCCTTTATCCCAAAGCAATGATCACCCACTCCCACCACCCCATGCTCCACCCAATCTCCCATAGAGCATTATGCTACTCACACAGCAGCCCGGGGGGGTGCTGCATACTTGGATGCCTGGGCTGAGCTGCTAAAAAGAAAAACAAAAATTGCTCTCAGTGAGAATTAAGACTGCCAAGTTTCTGCAAAGTGACTACAAAAACTGCCTGCTTTGTTGCACAAGCTACAACTGCTATGGGCTTAAATAAAAGCTCTGGAGAGAACTGTTCAGAGTGAGGGAAGGAGCAGCAGTAGGAAGCAAGAACAGCAGAATGGCACCTATATAGTATACAGTATACAGTACAGTGGGTATTGCATTAAGGGTGGGTGAAGGGGAAAAAGAAAAATGCTATATAGTCAAGCCCAGAAAATTACTAAGCATTAGAAACACACAAGGATAAAATCCAAGATGTTAATTCTTAATCTAGTATGGGAATCATGCAAGATTGGAGAAGATTGTTCAAAAAGCTTGCATAAATCGATGTTCCATGTCAAGCTCCTCCCTGTTACAGCGCTAGCCACTGTAAACTTTTAAGGAAAGGTAGAATACAAATTAAACTAAAAAAGGCATTCTTGCCACAGAACAATGTAATGTAAACAGACTACAAAAGAAGACTTAAATACTGGCAAAAAGACCCTGAAAGAGTTAACTTTTCTGGACTATAACTCTAGTATCTTCCAGCCAGCATGACTATTAGTCTTGGGGATTCTGGGAACTGCAATCCAAACAAGGATTTCCCCCCCTCAAGCTCTTGCTGCAAGTTTGGTAATGATACTGGAAACCACAGCCAAGCAACAGAGTCCCCACTGGGCCATAAGTTGAACAAAAGTGTAACAGCTGGTCAACAGTACTTGAGCAGGATCCTAAAGCAATTGGGCCATTAAAACTTCAGGGATTAAATGAGCTCAAACCTGAGCAAAGCCAAGTCCTCCATGTAAGGATTCATGTATGATATATGATTCTATGTCCTTCAAGTTCGTACAAGTTAGCCTGAGCACAGGATAAAGTTAAACCCTTATCTGCAAGGAGAAGAGAGTATACCAGGAATATGACAGCCATCTGAGTGAGAGGAAAGCAAGTGGTGCTCTTCTGGGATCTGGGGAAGTCCCTGATATATACGTCAGGAGGTTCCCTCCTCTACAGAGCAGCCCTTGACACCTTACCATATCCCTGGCCTCGGTTGCGATTCTGACGGTTGCGTTTGTTGCGATTGTTGCGTCTGTTTGTCCGCTTCTCAGAAGGTGGAAGCAATTTTCTGGCCTCTTCTTTATATTTGGTGACAAGAGGCTGAGCTTCTTCCTTTGTAAGCTCCTGGTACAGAACTTCATCTATGTAATCACACTTCTCCGGAAGAGAGAAGTTGGCTAAAATCAGATGGAAACAAAAGAAGGAAGTGCATGGTTGTTACAAGTTTGTTATCACTCCACTTTTTAGCTAGAAAAACAAATCACAACTCACAGCCTCAAAATCATCTGCCCACTACCACTTTGTCCTGTGCTCCCTCAGATCCTTTGTGGAACCCACCTTTCATTTCTAGCATCACTGATTCAGGAACATCTTCACCTTCAGCTTCCTCCCGCTGCTCCAATCTCTCCTCCCAGTTCTCTTCACTGGGGACCATCACCATCACCTTGCGAATGAATCCCTTGAAGGGGAGCAGTTTCCGCCGTTGACCAGAGTTATACACATTGCACTGAAATAGAGAGAGAAAAGAAGTGGGCTTTAAAGACCTCAAAATCACCATTTTGTAGTGATGGCAAGAATTCACTAAGAAATTTCTTGGAAGCACAGTGGAAATGCAGTAAGCCAGGCTTTCCTAACCTTTAGCCTTCTGGTGGCTTGAATTACATACGTGCAAATCCCAATTGCCTCCAGCCAGTATAGCTAATTGCTAGGGTAAGAGGAGCTCTAGTTGAAGCCATTTGAGAGTGCCAGATCATATTATGTTTATGGCCATAACAAATATTATAAAGATTTCACTGCCATTTTAGACTAATGGCCTCTCTAGCCCTGCATAAGGCTTTAGGAAAAAAACTGAGAGAAAGGGCAACTTTATGAATAAGCTATTAGTTTATGAATATGATACTGTAAGATCTCATATTACTATTTGAATGTAAAAACATAAGAGCCATCATGAAGAATCGCAATACCTTCATTTATATACCGCTTCATACCACGTTATGCAGTATCTAAGCCAGGGGTATGCAACCTAAGGCCCGGGGGCCAGATGCGCCCCCCCCTCAGGCCTTTGGACCAGCCCCAGGCTGGTCCTGCCGCCGCCGCCGCCCTCCATGATGATATTGATTATTGTTGTCATTACTTGTTCTTGGGGTTTTCTTGGCAAAATCTCCACAGGGGTTTTGCCATGGCTTTTCTGGGGCTGAGAGAGTGTGCATGCGTATTTTTTTTATTTTTTTAAAAAATTAAAAAATGTATTTATTTATTTATTTATTTAATTATGGTGCTTTGGCCCCCCCAATTGTCTGAGGGATAGCAACCCGGCCCCCGGCTCAAAAAGGTTGCCTACCCCTGGTCTAAGTGGTTTACAACTGTAAGCTCCTTGCCCCCCAAACAGTTGGGTACTCATTTTAGCGACCTTGGAAGAATGCAAGCCTGAGTCGAGCCTGAGCCCTGGCTAGTACTGAAGTCACAACCTTGTGATTTGTGAGTGAGTGGCTGTAGTATAGGCATTTAACCACTGAGCCACCAGGGCTCCTGAGTAAGAATAAGACCACCAAACTCTGTATCTTGTTTTCTGTGACAACCCGCAACCTACCAGCAAGATAGGATAACACCAGCAGCTTCCTGTTGGTGTTTCAAGCAAATAAAATCTGGAGACACAAGACCACCAAGTCTGAAGAAAACTTACAGCCACCACGAATAATAAGTACATAGTGACATCCATATAAATCTGACAATCACATTTTAAAACCATCTTCATCATCTATTAATTTCGGCTGCTGAGAACGAACAATGAAGGAGGACTGTTGACCTGTTCTGCATGTGTTTCATGGAAGCAGGTGTAACCCACTGGGTGAGCAGGAGAAGCACCTCATCCTTAAACACCATAAGCCATGGAAGCATGCCAGATCACAAGCCACTGGCTAGCTATTATGGAGAGAAGACGCTGGACTAGGAGCTGATTTGCAGTTCTTGTTGTTGGCCTAATCAAAAGGTGCCTCTTTTTACAGGACTTGGAAAAATTATTTTGGACTACTGCAGCACATTCTGGTTTCTGCAATCAACTGAAGTACCATTAAGTACCACTAGAAGGCTCACTCCTTCCTCCCAGGAAATAAATCAAGCTAAGTGTTTGATGAACAAGCACACTGTCAGACCAGAGAAGTTGCTGATTTCTCTCTCCTTTAAAAAAGAACATTCCAGCTGACGGGACTGGGATTGCCAAAATAAGGGGAAAGACACTACAGCCTCATCTGCACCAAACAAAACAAACAAGAACTGCAAACCAGCTTTCAAACAAGGAAAGCTCAGCATGGAGTGACCCACATTTAAATGACCTGCATTTAAATGCCCGCTTCTAACTTCCTGCTTTGTTTTGGCCATGACCATTCCATCACCCTTCTCTACCTTATCCTACCACCCTCCTTAACTTGGGTGCCCCTTTGCCATTGAAGCAAGCCATTTTTGGAAGACAACATTGTCTGAAATGTAGGATAAAAGGATAGAAAGTAGGATAAAAATACAGTAAATAGTAAAAACTACAGTTTCTTTTTTAAAAAGAAAACTAAAAAAGAACTAGCTTCCTCAGTATTTTTACCAGCTCTAGAATATTGTGTCTTAAAATATCCCTTCTTATTTATGACTGTTTGTCAAGCGCTCTCATCCAGTAGCATACAGACAGGAGCCGACTCATTACAAATGAAGCCCTCCTCATTTACACCATGACTATGAAAGTACTATGTTTGAAATGTTTCATGGAGGTTGTGAATTGCCCACCCAAACTTGTATTTTTTTGTATAAAAAAAACTTGTATAAAAAAAAAAATACCTGATCAAGAATGAAGTTTCTCTTTGTTCTGGGAGCAATCTGGACAAGCTTGCTAACACAACGAGCAGCTTGCTGAAGCAATTGATCTCGAGCTGCTGTGTCCATTGCTTCTTCAGGTACAGGACCTTTTGTCTATCAAGAAAAAGAAAATGAAGCACAACAGAAAAAAAATACCTTCAACAGTAAACAGGGGAGTTTATTGATACTTTCTTTAAAAATCTGATGCTTTACACAGTTAAGAATTCAGATACTGGTGAACACTATTTGTTATCTGGTGACATCCTGTATCACTGAGTGTCACTATACTCCCTGGGTTTCAACCACCGACCCCACCATGTTTTTCAATTCCCCCTGTCCTCTATTTCAGCTCTTTGAATGTATCTCTAAATGATAAGTTGGGAGTCATTTAAGTTATTGTCTACCCCAATCACTCCAGATATTAACATCTATCATTAGATAAACTACGACATTGCAAACAAAGTACATTTTTAGGCTGAGTTAAAGGTGCTGTTATTTACCTTTAATGCTGTGAAATCACCAAGCAGAAGGCTAACACTGTGCCTTTTTGTTAAGCATTTTGAAATGAGTAGAGAATTGCCTCTCCTTATTGCTTTATTTTCATCTTCTTAAGAACTGGTGCTACATTTGCTTCCTCATCATGGCTTTAATGCATTTTGCTATAAACTGCACCTGGTTGTTTTCCAAATTTCAAACTATAATTTTCATCAGCCCCCAAAACAGTTGTAGATGGAAGTTGTAGTCAAAGAACTGGTGGGCGCCAGGCTGGAGAAGGTTGTTCTACAATGTGCCTTATAGCCCACCAGTTGTTGACAATTCCCAGCAGCCCTAGCCAACAAAGTCAATGGTGAGGGATTCTGGAAGTCCAAAAATATCTGGAGGATCACTATTCCCCCCCCCTGCTCTGTGTAGAGCAGTACTTCTCAAATAGTGGGGCGCGCCCCCAAGGGGGTGCGCGAGGCTCCGTAAAGGGGGGCTCGTTTGACCTCGGCAATAGACAAAATAGACAAATTATACTATTTACAGTCACGCAGGGGGCACAAAATGTTTTCTTCTTCCTAGGGGGGGCATGACAGAAAATAATTGAGAAGCACTGGTGTAGAAGGATGTACAAGCACCCATGTGTACATACAGAAAGTACTAGCAGCAGTAAAACAGCAGCTTTGGAGGCATTCTCTCTTTTTCAGATGTACAGCGGATGGGAATCATGTGGTCCTCCAGACACTGTTGGATAGCAACTCTCAGCAGCTGTAATCGGCATAACCAATAGTTAGGAATGCTAGGAGTTGCAGTCCGATGGATTTGAAGGGGCACATGACACCCATCAAGTAGATGGACCCTCAAATTGTTCTTAATATCCCAGTATTAAGTGACCAAACACACATATCAGCATTATTCGTAATACAAGGTATGTCTAACAGGTTTTGCCAATGCCTGTGGAGGAAGACGCTAATTTTAAACTGATCTCTGGCTTTTTACCTTCATTTGGTAGAGAACTGTGTCTGTCCCCAAGATGTTGTAGCGCTTATCTTTATTCTCCTGGGTATATTTCTGGGCCCAATGGGTTTTCCCACATCCTGGCAGCCCAACCATAAGCAAGACCTGGAATGTGGCAGGGAAGGGGAAAATAGTAAGCCAACCAAATTAGAAAACCTGTAGGGGTACAGATGAAAGAACTATGCTCTTCAACTGCAAGACAGCAGGAGTTGCCAACACTCCATTAAAATGAAGTGTTGTTACTTATCATAGATAATCATTTCTGGATGGTAGGAGGAGCAATCCATAAACTCTTGGGTTATTTTTTGCATGCCAGCTTTGGACCAAGTATTTTTTTTGTTGTTTTGTTTTTTGTTATGCTCTTTGACTTCTCTCCCTTCCATGAGTTTTATTCTAAAGCTGTCTGCCTTATTACCTAGTCAATGTTATTTGTTAATTTGTGGTTTTTGTTGTTATTTTATTTTTCATCGTTTTTGCACCCACAACTGAGTGGGAACAGACTGTTCTTCCTGCTATCCAAGAATGATTATTCATGATAAGTACCAACCCTTCATTCTCTGGATGGCATGGAGGACCAATGCATGCACTCTTGGGATATATCCACACCCTCCAATTAATCCGGATGTGTATGGTTTTTGAAGTAGCCAATTGCTACACTTTCTTCCTCCTTCCGTACTGTAACACAGTGCACCTGAAAGCAACCTGTAATGGTTTGTACATGCAAAACTTGTAAATGTCATTTGTTAAATCACACTTTGGATGAATGTTGGATTCAATATTAGAGTGCAAAGTACCTCTTGAAACGACACAAGTTCAGGTTCACTGGCAATGCTGCTATGTCTGACACTGGTCTCACTGAAGTTATTGCTACCAAAAAGGGCACTTTAAGAGTCAGCAACCTTAGCAATGTTTCCCTTAAAAGATTCAGATAGCGCCTTGGTTAATGCTTTCAAAACTAAGTTGAAGTCCAAAAAAGGAAGCCAATGCCTGGTTGGAGGAGCCCTTAATGTTTCACATGTGGATGTGCAGACAAAACTACATCATCAGGTCTAAGAACTGTTCCTAAAGCTGCCACTTAAGGTATCTGGTCTCATCCTTCCAAAACTCCATCTTGTAAAAAGTATAATACATGTGAGATGCCCACCTGCTTGGCACAGGAGGTAAATCATGTAACAGATCTTTTGGCCTAGAAGCCTTCAGTGCATTGTGCTGTTCTACAAATCTGTTTCCATCTATTGGAAAATATCTGCTTAGCTTTGTATTCCTTGTAGAAGTGAAATCTACCTTGAATGGACCTAAGGACTTAAATAGATGATTGGAGGCCTCTTGGTTTAGAGATTATTCTCCTGGGTCAATCTTGCGGCTGTTCATGTAATCTGCCTGAAGATTCCACCTAAACATTAGGAAGAACTTCCTGACAGTAAAAGCTATTTGACAGTGGAATATGTTGCCTCAGAGTATGATGGAGTCTCCTTCTTTGGAGGTTTTTAAACAGAGGCTGGATGGCCATGTCAGGGGTGCTTCGATTGTATATTCCTGCATGGCAGGGGATGGGACTGGATGGCCCTTGTGGACAAATTAGTCAAAACCTTTGCTTTCACTTGGGCATATTACCTTCAACTGCAGGCTCACTGGCTAGTACCCATCTGACCTGAATTACTGTCCTTAGTGGCAAAGCTGGAGGCTCTATGGACAATGCCCATTTGACCTGAATTACTGTTCTCAATCACTCACACCACGATTTGCTGGGAAGCAGTCAAAGAAATACATTCCAAGTTTGTTAAGTTCATTATTTTGCTTTTGTTGCAAACTATTAATATTTTTATCACATCTTTCCTCTGCTGTTTTTCTTTTTCTGAGTACCATCCATTTCTGTTTAAACTGTCTAGTTTAAAGTAACATAGAACCTATTTAAGTGAATTAATATTTTAAGTGTGGTGCAGCATATTTAAAATCAAAGTTAAAGAATATGCTTAGTTTTTACTGAGAGTTAGCAAAAAACATGTCTGCTGGTAAGGCAGGAAAATAAAAAACTATCATGGAAGGGAGAAGAGTCTATGGTCATAACAGAAAAAGAATTTGCAACTCCTGTGTTGTTAACTGGCAAAAAGAGAATAATCTAAGAATATATGGATTGCTCCTCCATGCCATCCAGATAATTAGTTATATCTGAAAGAATTCCTACTATAGGACTCCAGTTGGCCCAGGCAAATGCTATAAAAATACAAAAACAGCTACAAGTAATTCTAGACACCATATACAAAATCCCCTTTTACCAGCCCATCATGATGGGGATTTAGGATCTCAAGATAACATTTTCCCTTAAGGAAACACTTTTAAGAGACACAAGATCCTGCCAAATTTTTCATGCATATGCCCATCTGTCTCAGACATTTTGCTTCTGGATTAATGAAAACAGGATGCAGCAGAATAAATACAAAAAGAAAGAGAAAGGTGGAAAGAGAGGAAAAAGTATTCCACTAAAATTTGAAGACGTGAGCAAACAGCTTCCTCAGTCCTAAAAGAAACATACTGAAGGAGGGCAGCAGCACTCTTCCTTGTCTCAGCAACAAAGGCACATCTTGTCTCAGAAGTAAACACATGACTCTTCATTCCCACAATGTCACCAAAGGTTGAGAAGTGGAGAACAGAGAAAAACTATTACCATCAGTACTACCCAGAGCCCAAGAAAGAATGCTTGTATTACCTCACACTCCCCTAGAGTTTTAGGTGGCAGTGGAGTGCGCACCCGATCCTCAACAGGGACAGCATGAATGAAAATGTAGCCCTCAGGAACTGGAAAGAAAGGCTCCTCTTTCTGCCCAAAATTCAGCTCTACCACACAGTTTTTACACAGCACATGTGGCAGCAGAACTCTGTCACCAAGCATTTCCTTGCTGATCCAGAAGGCAACGCCCAGATCTTCCCCATTTTTGGAGAAGGACAGTTCAACATCTTCACTTTCAAAGTTCTGCAACACAGGACATATAAGCATGAGATGAGGTGAATCCTTAAAAAACAGATACATTCTGTTATCACACAAACACATGGTTTCAAAAAGCCCCTTGGAGACAAAGCAATGAAAGGCAAAACTGGCTTCTTGCTGACTTACTTAGCAACAAATCTAGTTAGGAGATATTTTAAGAATATTAAAGGGCATTAGAACATATTAAAGCATGCAATGCATAGTTATCCCCCTGGATGGAATGTTTCAAGGGATGGAACTAGAGTTATCTTTGTAGTACTGGTCACCCCCTGGTTACACAAAGCCTCTCCTCTATCCCAGCCTACTCCATAGACACTGAAGAGGCTCCTCATGAGCAGGCCCAAGGCCTCACTCTCTGCACTTACAGCAAAGCAACCAATCACATCATTCTCTCCAAAGGGGTGGCCAAATTCTTCAAATTGCCCATTTTCAGCCTTCAACCCTCGTCCATCGTAGCCATAAGAAAACTCATCCTCACCTAGAAGAGAGCAACACTTACTATGGTCGCATTACAGGCACTGGATTCCCACAGGCAGCATCAGATTAACTATAGTGCAATCTTGCCCAGAAGGATAAGCTATTTACCTAGCTGTGAACGAGAGAAATCAACAGACCACCCAACGCGAAGCAGCTGATGCTCTGTGGAACCTTCCTTTAGTGGGAGGTTTTGTGCCACCTAAGACATAACAAAAGAAAACAAGCATTGCACATGTCTTAGAATACTGTAATAGCAGACCTAAAAAGATAGCTGGTTTCACCCAAGCTAGTTTCACCCACACTTGATACTTTTGATAGATAAAAGAATGAGCTTTATTTCACGACCATTTTCATATTTTTCTACCAATCTTTTATAATGCTACCAGTCCAAACAAATCTGTTTCCAAACAAGTGTCATATCTAATCTAAGGCTAATAATGCTACTGCAGTACAAGACACCTCCTTACCATCTCCATTTTGTAATTATCTAATTTTTCACTGTGTCCTAATCTTATCATTCTAGTAGTGCTTTTCAAAATGGGAGATCTGGCCCTTTATATAGAATAGTTACAAGTCTATAACAATGATAATGATAATAAAAGAAGAATATGCTTGTCATTTAATATTAGCATTTCCCAAAGTCTACTCTTCTCTTCTCTTCTTAAACTAATAGTACTAATTCCCAGGTTTTTCAATTTATGCTGTGGTCCTGACACTGTTTTAGTTTAGCAGATTCTGTATTTCTGCTCTGTTTTAAACTGGTTTTCTGCTGTGTATTTTTATCCCTCTGTTCACCATTTATAATACATTTTCATCTATTATCATGGAACTGTGGAGGCTGTGAAAGTCCCTTCCATGGGAAAAGCAATTATCCTCTTTCCTCTCTTTCTCTGACAGGCTAAGACCCTTCTATCTAGACCTGGGGTAGGCAACCTTTCCCCTTTAAGGGCCGAGGGACTTCAGCTCCCAGAAGCCTTGGCCAATAGTCCCATGTTGGGCAATAGCTCCTGGGATTCTGGGAGCTGAAGTCCCTCGACCCTTAAAGGGGAAAGGTTGCCTACCCCTGATCTAGACAAACATCTGATTTTTAATCATATGGCAAATCAGTGTTTGAAAGTGGTGTGATCTGTTTTCATCTTGTATATTTTAGATTACATTTTAAATGTACAATGATCCTTCAGTCCTGAGGCTCCCAAGGCTGTGAAAAAACATGAACAGTTGTGTCCCATGTTATTCAATGGGTAGCAACATGCACGCACCACTACTGAATAATACGGGGCATGGCGAGCTGCAGACACTCTAATCTATGGATCACTAGCCCGCCAATACAGCAGGTCCACTATATTTTTAAATTTTTAATATATGCTTTTAATAGAATTGTTGTTTAAGTGTTTTTTTAAAAAACAATTAATACAATATGTTAGCCAAACCTTTATTTTAAATTATTGTAAGCCATATTGGTGGGAGAAAAGCAGGGTATAAATTGAATAAATAAATAAAGTGTTGCCTTTTGTTTTACTTTAATTGCATTTATTAACTTCTATTCTACATTATGAGCCTCCAACACAACCTTCACTTTTAACCAACTTAAAAGTAACTTAAATGAAAATCAAATAATGTAACAATTATGTGCAATTCTTAACTATGTAGCAAGTGGCAGTCAACTTTTTCCTAAGCATTGATCTTTTCCACAAGCACTTTCCTAGATGAGTACTGTGTTGTAAACATCACTATGGTTTTCAGAACAGTTCCAAGTTATGCTTTTTGGTGAAATATTGTTGGTGCTTTTAAAAGTAAATTACACTACTGTTTCAAACAAAGCAAATAAATAAATAAATGGCACTTGCAAATATGCCTGGCTACTACCTAAACAAACTGTAATGGTTCCACTTTCTTTTTAAAATGGTGATTGATACACTGAAATCCACCCCACTCAGAAAGAGAAGAACAATTCCAAGTCACAATTTAATGGAATAATCAGGCTGCATAACAATCTAGCTGGCGTTGATCATGCTTACTGCTATAAGTTCCAGAAAAGATCCAGAAACTTTGAATAGACCCCTTTACCTTTGCCTCAAAGCAGATCTTCCCACTTTTCACTCCATGTGTACTTCTTGCCCCAGACCAAAGGTTGGGAAATTTCTCAGAGAACAAAGGCTGTCCTCCATAGCGGTCCTTGGTGGCTCTGAAGTGAAGATCAGATGTATCTGTGCAAGAAATGAAAGCAACGTGCACCTAAAGAAATGGCTTGGGTGGCATTCCAAGTTGTCAAATTGTTTCTGTATGTATATATAATAATAATAATAATAATAATAATAATAATAATAATTTTTTTAATTTATATCCCGCTCCTCTGCATAGCAATCGAAGCGGCGTACATCAATTTAAAAAAAACACGTTAAAATCACAACCCTAACCCCAACCCTCCCACCCATAGAACAGAATTAAACTAAATTAGAGTTAAAACATAAATATAGCAGTTAAAACAAAAACAAACAAAATTTGACAGGGGGACATAGCTGAGCTGTGCTCACACAGTGTGCAAGAAAACAATCTCAAGCTTCTATTCAGCGGTCTGAGTCTGAGGTTTCTTACAACTCTAATAACATCCAACATCTCTTGCCCTATTGGTCCCAGACTCCTGCTTAAGTGCTCAAATCCAATCAAGTCAAGCCTTTTTATGGAAGAATATAAAAGCTTGCACATCACACTGAACCCATTCTAAATATATTTTTCCATGGCAGGTGTTTTGAAAGTATGCTTAAAGGAAAGACTTTCTGTCATGATTAAATTGCCAAATAATTACATATTGTAATTGATTCTAGGACTAAAATGCTGGAACATTAGTTGCTATCTTGTAATTATTGTTTACTTGTGCATACATTTTTTATTTCAATGAGAATTAGCCCAAGTATTCCTAATCCTGATCAAAACTGCTTCAAATTACATGGTTCTCACTACAGCGATGCTGACCTATTCAAAATGGCAGATGGCTGATGCCACCAAATAAAGAGAACACACTAATATCCATCTGATGGACTGAGCCATTATTCTTATGCACCACTCTTGCTTCTCCAGTTACGCTTGCAGATTAGTTGCCTTCCAAATGATTTGGACTAGAGCCCATACGTGCTCCAATCACCAAAGTCAATGAACACAGATTATGTCCAAATAGGTTCAGTACACTCTGCAGTCCAAAACAGCTGGAGAGCATCCGACAACCCACACCTGGACCGATCAGCTTTAAAAAACAATACACACATGTGTCCAGGATCACAAGAGTCTCATCATCCTCTTCTCTAGGTTCCTCTTCTGGCGGTGGTGGTGACTTGGACCTGCATCAAACAGAAAGGAATAACCAATCTGGTCATGATAAAACATACCCATTCAAAAAGTGTAGGTAGGAGAACCCTTGTCTTAATATTTATACTGCTCTGCTTCACTTTGCAGTGTTGTGTATCTTAGGAGAAAAATATACTCTAATATAGATTTACAAAAAAAAATAAATAAATAAAAAATAAAAAAATAAAAAAAAATACAAGGAACAATGTACATTTAGTAAACCTGAAGCATCATACCAAGAAGGGGTGTGAATCATGCAGAGCACCAGGTGTTGCTGGACTGCAACTCGCAGCATACTTCACCATTGTGTATGATGACTGGGGCTATAGGGAACTAGAGGATAAAAATCCATAGAACCACATGATTCCTACCTCATTCTAAGATCTGTTCTAAGATGATGTTGCTTCAAGTCTGCAAACCACATAATTTCCTCCTAGTAGTAAAATACCAAGCACAATATGCTGCACTTCAACTTAGTCAAGCCAGTGGTCCATCTACCACTGTCTACTCTGACTGATGAAAGTGCTTCTAAAGTTATATACCTCCTCAGAACATATTGAGGATGCTAAAGTGGGGATTTAAGCTAGGCTCTTCTGCATCGAAAGGGTAGCATCTACCTGCCATTTGAGTACCTCATCACAAAATTCTTCAAGGAACACTGCATGTCATGATTGCTTTCAATACAGAACTGAGAAGAAAAAGTGGTTGAAAGTACAGAACAAAGTAGGGTGACCAAAACAATGAAAGGTCTGTAAACCATACCCTATAAGGAACATCTTAGGGAGCTGTGTATGTTTAGCCTGGAGAATAGAATATTAAGAGGTGATTTGATAGTCCTCTTTAAATATCTGAAAGGACATCATACTGAGGATGGAGCAAGCTTGTTTTCTACTGCTCCAGAGAATAGGATCTGGAGCAATGGGTTCAAACTACAGTTGCCCCTCCCACTTTGGGGGGGGGATCTGTTCTGGACCCTCCTGAGAAAATGAGAAACTGCAAATATTTGAGCCCCAGTGTGTTCCTGCATGCGGTCCTCCGTGCGCACCATTTTGTCCCTCCTGTCTTCCCATCCATGGAAATTCAAAATCGTGAATGGGAAGTTAATGAATCCGGAGGGACAACTGTACAGAAAAGAGATTCCATCTCAACATTTGGAAGAGCCTCCTGAGGATAAGAGCTGTTCAATATTGGAACACGCTATCTCCGTGTATAGTGGAGTCTCGTCCTTCGAAGGTTTTTAAACAGGGACTGGCTGCCCATCCATTGGGAGTGTTTTGACTGTGTATTCCGGAATGACAGGGGATTGGACTGGATGGCTCTTGTGGTCTCTTCTGATTCTACAACTGTGAAAAATGGTGTAGCCAGTCATATTTTCAGCAGGAAGGACTGGCTGCTTACTGGTTTTGCAAGCCTATAAAAAGAAGCTTGTGAAAGAGAAAGGTCTTCCCAATTTAGCACTAAAAAAATCCTGGAGTTTTTTCAAAAAATATCAAAGGTGATTGACAATATTAAGGCACCTTAAGCAAAATCACAGTCTCAGAGTTATTTCACATAGGCCAGCCATGGTTTAATATTCAAAAATCCCATGTCCATAAATTTCCTTTCTAAATGGGTGACTTATCCACAGAAGCTACATTCTCATGTTGTAACTCAGGGGTAGGCAATCTAAGGCCCGGGGGGGGCGGGGGGGGGCGGATGCGGCCCTCCAAGGCTTTTGGACCGGCCCCAGGCTGATCCTGCCACCGCTGCCGCCCCCCGCAGCCGCCCGCCATGATATTGATTATTGTTGTTATTACTTGTTCTTGGGGTTTTCTTGGCAAAATCTCCACAGGGGTTTTGCCGTGGCTTTTCTGGGGCTGAGAGAGAGTGCATGCATATATTTTTTTAATTTCTTAATTTTTAAAAATAAAATAAAATTATTTTTTATTTTTTAATTTTTTAATTTATTTTTGGTGCTTTGGCCCCCCAATTGTCTGAGGGACAGCAACCCGGCCCCCGGCTCAAAAAGGCTGCCTACCCCTGTTGTAACTTTTAGTTTTATTTCACACTGTTGACAAACTGCCTTGAAAATGGTTTGAATCTCACCGGCTATTATATGCCTCTTCTCGGAACTCATAGTAAGCACGGCCATGCTCTTCCTTCTCATCTCGCTGTCGTTTTAATCCTTGGCGTTCACCATCTGGACCAGCCTGCTTTGCTTTATCATCCTCTTCATTTGCTGTAAAGGAGACAGATTTTAACAGAAGCAGTCGAAAAGTGACACATGCAAACACATGTATGCAAGCACCATTTTAATCTCTTCCACATTGGAGGAGATGCTCTACACATGAAAGAAATGCAGGCTGGCATCCTATTGATTAGTCCAACCTAGAGTAGACCTTTTCAATGTATGCTGAATGGTGAGTTAATACATAGGCAAATCCCACTGAGTCAATAGGTCTACTCTAGTCAGGACTAACAACAGGATTTAGGCCATAAGGTGTTTATCTTTCACCAACAAAGAAACCCCTTGTCCCCAACATAAGGCTTGCATCAACTTTCTGGCTCACATGTTACACTGACTCATGGAAGTCAATGGACTATGTTTCACTTTCCCACTTCATCCATGTTAAGTATTCTTTCTCAGCGTCCAGATCTTCTGCTTTTCTAATTTCAACTCTACTGCACATTGGCCTGCCACATTCACTGATACAACCATCCACAGCTTGAAAATACTACCATCATTTTACAACACCATTGTATATAATGGGACTTGAGCATCCATGGATTTTTGTATCCACGGGGTGATGGTGGTCCTGGAACCAAGCCCCAGTGGATGCCAAGAGCCCACTGTATGTTATCCTCAATCAAGAAGGAAAATGTAAACCTATGGTATCTGTGTACAATTACACAGGCATTTCATACTGCAAATTAAGCCTGAACATTGAATACAGACATTATAGAAGTGCAGAATGAGATAAATCTATGTGGGATTAAATCTATGAGCAACTTCCTACTTCTTTATTTCATCTTGATAAAAACTGCCTGTTTTGACACTTTTTTTTACATCAGGAGCGAACAAATCTCAGCACATTTTCAGTCTTAGATCGGAATGAAGTACAAATAAATCCTTATTAGACATGGTAATATCGATTCATTACAGCAGTGGTTCTCAAACATTTCCCCCTTTATATCTACATGCAGATGGCAGGGGCCCCCCACGGAACGTAGTACATGAATAAAAATATTCTGCTTGATTAGTGTCTGTATTTTCAATCATACATGCATGTATATTCATACATTGACATTTTATAAGGAAATAGCTCTCCTCTTCCTCTGCCCTCAGGCAAAGACTTCAAGCACCCTCTTTGCCCTTCTCTTTCAGGGAATATTGGGGGGGGGATCAGGGCCTCCAAGTTTTGAATATACACATACACACCCATCCTGCCCCATAGTTTGAGAACCACTGCTTTACAGCATTATCAAGGATCCAAAACGATCTGCAGAAATAATCCCATTTCAGACTGCTTTAATTGCCCTGGCTCAATGCTAGGGAATTCTGGGAACGGTAGTTTTGTGAGATATTTAGCCTTCTCTGTCAGAGCACTCTGGTGCCACAATAAACGACAATTCCCAAGATCCCGAGCACTGAACCAGGGCAGTTAAAGTGGTCTCAAATTGGATTATTTCTGCAGTGTATTTTAGACCAAGGTTGCTAAGATAGTATCCCATGCTTTGCATAAATGTAATATAAACTGCTAATCAGTTTTTAGAAATGTAATTACTGTCTTGGGTGCCCTTCTTCCTTCCAGTCTATTAACCATGGAAACTTGAATAACAGCAATTATGCTATCAGTACTTCTACCATTTATGCGTACAGCATGCAATGAGCTTTAAAGTGCTTCATAAAGGAAGCAAGTCCCAGCTGACAGGGAATCGGGTCTTAAGGAAACAGTACAATACTTCAGAATGCTTCACATTTCCCTGCCTCCAATCCAAGAAGCTCAAGGTGAGGTGGTCAATCCATTCAGCTCCAACAACCACCTGCGAAGTAGGCCTGACCATGAGTGTAAATGGCTCAAGTGTGCTTCACAGATGAGTGGGGTCCCTCAGGTCCAGCCCTGACAACCCACTATTTTAAAAAGCCCATAAAACAGTTGTGGGAAATATGTGGACACCCAGAAGATGCTTGAGGTTACAAGTTACACCATCCCTTAGTAGCTGGTGGAAGTCAATGGTCAAATCTCTGGAGGATCACAGGATCCTCACATAAAGGCTCTAAAAAGAGGAATAGGACAACACATATTTGTGGCTTTCCCTAGTGTGTATATAGTAAGTTCAGGACAGAAGTGAGATTTGTACCACAGGTTCCTTTGTTCACAACTTAACTATTACAATTATCATTTATACAGAACTATTAGTATCATTACACTAAGGAGTAGAGTTGGTTGGTTTAATACAGGTTAGTTTACACTATGCTTACAAATAACTTTAAAAAACCACCTTTTTTTAAGAAAATTGATTAGTCATTTTTAAAAGTCTAGATATTATTATTATTATTTTCCAGCCTTTTTACTGGAACAATAAGTATTTGAATTTAAACCTTTTACCTTTAACCGTTGTTCACTGTTACACCAATATCCAGCGTCAGTTGCTCCTTTTTAATCACTTTATTTTACAGTGGAAGAAATGCCATTCAGAAACAAATCCTTCAATTAACATAAGTTCAACCAAAACAACTTGCTTTAAAGGAGCACTTTTCAAAGAATAATTATTATTTAAGCTAGCAGCTATAACATCTGGACTGCGTTTTGCTACTCAGTTTTCAGATTTAGTCCTATACTGGTGTAGTGCTGCGCATTAAATGGTTTAAACAAACAAACAGTTTAAACACATGTTTTTTAAATGCTCCCCCCCCCCCCCCCCCCCCCGGTTAAGGAGCCACCTCTATGGATAATCTAGTACCTGGGGATTGACTAGCTTGCTTACAATAATTATTTTACATATGACAGTGCCACACGTGACACTGTATTATGCTCCCAAGAGTAACAAAGAGACAGGTCCCTACCCTGCGAAGTTTACAACCTAACAATCTACATGAGATGGAGGAGCAACTGAACTAGTGAAGCAAGGATCATAATGGGTAGAATTAGTTCAGTTTCTATTTCACAGCAACTTGTAATAAAAGCAAAAACAACAAACAAAACAAAACAGCACTGTGCCACATTAATTACATACAGATGGGTATAAACGTCTTAGACAAAATGGTCTGGATCCAGATTCTGCCATGGTTACAGCAGACACATTGAAATCCAACAGGAGAAAAGACAAAGACTGCCTGGTCCCACAGGTTTAAACTGCCTAAGGTCCAAAACACACTGCAGAAATAATACAGTTTCAGACCGCTTGAACTGCCCTAGCTGAAGGCTAGGGAATTCTAGGAACTGTGGTTTTGTGGGACATTGAGTCTTCTGTCAGAGAGCACTGGTGCCACAATAAACTACAATTCCCAGGATTGCCTAGCACTGAGACAGGGCAGTTAAAGTGGCCTCAAGCTGCATTATTTCTGCTGTGTGTGTTGGATCTAAATCTGTTATCCCCAACTATAGTAGATTTAATTAATCAGTTCAACTTACATGTATGTTGACTAGGATTCAAAACACACTGCAGAAATAATCCAGTTTGAGACTGCTTGAACTGCCACGGCTCAATGCTAGGGAATCCTGGGAACTATAATTTTGTGAGCCATTGAGCCTTCTTTGTCAGAGCTCTGGCACCACAACAAACTACAATTCCCAGGAGACTCTAGCACTGAGCCAGGGCAGTTCAAGCAGTCTCAAACTGGTTTATTTCTGCAGTGTGTTATGGATCTACCCTAAGATCCACTTGATTGAATGGGTGTACTCCCATGAAAACTAACAACTGGATTTAAGTCAATCGGTCTAATTTAAGTTTAATTAAAATCTAGATTCAACCCAAGGTTCATCATACATCTATACAAAGGCAAAAAACATACATGTTTGTATCACAATTCCCAACATCAAGTGGTGATAAAATGCTTCAGCCACAAAATACTACAACGGAGAATTTATCTGCTAACCAATAACCTTTTGACAGGCCACAAGATTGCTTTGTTGTTATTCAACTCTCAACATACATTTACTAGCCTTTCAAGATACCACAACACCTTTTCTTTTTTTGGCTATATTTTTAAGAGGATCACAGGATCCAGAAATCCTATTCATGTTTATTGAGAAACAAAGTCTTCTGCTTAGGGCTTACTCTTAGATGACCCTCACACAGCCAATCCTTGGACACAGCCTAGTTTTGTGCATCTTTCCTGATTAAAATTGCTCAGAACTGGTTTGTGTCACAAACGTTCCCCTCAGATGTTTGTTACATAATGATGATGAAGATAAGAATGCCAACACACAGCTAACAAAAAATACTAGTAACTATACTCTATAGGAAAATAACAATAATAAATTAACAACAACATAGGCTATGGTCTAGAAATCCCATGAGAAAGAAATGTTGTTAGCCTTATTATGTTCCAGCAAAATTAGCAGAAATTGTGGTACTTTAAAGACTATTTGCTCAATCACAATGTTAACAAATATAAGCTAACAACAAATGGCATATAACTATTAATAATGAATTCACACAAGCTTGAAAACCCAATGGGTGACACTGGGCAAGTCATAATCTCTCAGCCTCTAAGGATGGCAATGGCAAACCCCCTCTGATGAAACTTGCCAAGAAAACCCCATGATAGGGTCTTGACTTGAAAGCATGTAGCAATAAAAAACAACAACAATTAAGTTAATGAAACCTTCCTCCTCAACAGATATCTTGAGAGTAACACTTGATATTTGCTGGAGTTTGCTTCCAGCACCACCGATGATACCATTAATTACAATGGCAGCATAAAATAGTGTCCCTTATATAAAATGGCAAAGCAAGGTTTGCTTTTTAGAATCTATATATATATATTCTATATATATCCATACATATTGAATATTTTCAAGCTGCGGATGGTTGAAAAGGTGGACAAGGAATCTGTGGATACGGAGGGCTGACCGTAATAACTGGTGAAATATGGCTAACAAACCTCATCAACAAATGGCATAAATCCAGCTACTAGCCCAACGCCTAAATCAGGGGTAGGGAACCTTTCCCCTTTAAGGGCCGAGGGACTTCAGCTCCCAGAAGCCTCAGCCATGTTGGCCAATAGTCCCATGTTGGCCAATAGCTCCTGGGATTCTGGGAGCTGAAGTCCCTCGGCCCTTAAAGGGGAAAGGTTGCCTACCCCTGGCCTAAATCATTAAGTCCACACTTATGTAAACCTCACACATTCAATTTGACTAAACCACGGTGTAGTGGTTTGAACACTGGACTATGGCTCTGGAGACCAGACTTTGTATCCTGGCTCAGCTATGGAAAACCACTGGGTGACCTTGGGTGAGTCTCACTCTCTCAGCCTCAGAGGATGGCAATGGCAACCCCCCCCCCCCCGTTCAAGAAACTTGCCAAGAAAACCCTGTGATAGGGTCACCACAAGTCAGAAATGACGTCAAGGTACACAACACTCACACACCACACAGATGGAACCAGGAAGTAAATTTAACCCATGGGAATTAATAATAACAATAACAATAACAACAATAATATAGTAAGATAATTAACAAATCTGCTTCATCCATGGCGACATATAGCTTGTAATAATAAGAGCTATTAATTGTTGTTGTTTTAACGTTTGTAATTTTATATTGCTATTATGTAATGTTTTAATTGTTTTATTGCAATAAATTTTTGAAGAGTTTTCCTTTGTGAGCCGCCTTGGGTCCCTTTCTGCAAGAAAGGGAGCATAAAAATTACATAAATAAATTCATAATTTGTGTCATGTCTTTTTAGGTTGTAAACCTGAGGGCAAGGAAGTGTCAAATTAACAACCTGAAGAGCAGGATCTAAACATAATAAATGAATAAAACTAAATGCATCAAGACTTGATAAGAAGTGATGGCCACAAACCATAGGCAAAGCCTCCTCTCTGTCACGAGGAAAAGATTTAGCCAAATACTGTTTCCATAAGGGCCCAAAACAAACTGCAGAAATAATAATAATATTAATAATAATAATAATAATAAAATTTATTTGTACCCCGCCCATTGGTAATCCAATCTGGGCGGCTTTACAGTTAAAAAAAATACACATTATAAAATATACAATCCGGTTTGAGATCGCTTTAACTGCCCTGGTTCAATGCTAGGGAATCCTGAGAACTGTAGTTTATTGTGGTACCAGAGAAGGTTTAACGTCTCACAAAACTACAGTTCCCAAAATTCCCTAGCATGGAGCCAGGGCAGTTAAAGCGATCTCAAACGGGATTATTTCTGCAGTTTGTTTTGGACCCTTATCGAAACAGTATGTGATGAAACCTCCTCCTCTTTATTTATTTAATTTCTATGTCGCCTTTCTCTGAGAAAGCGACCCAAAGCGCCTCACAAATAAACACTATTACTATCGCTGACAGAGATGAGGCTTCTCATATTGTCTGTGGCCATCTCTTCTCTCATGTCTTGATGTCTTTAAGTTTCATTCATTTATTATATTTAGACCCCGCTCTTCAGAAATGATCTCAAGCAAGATTACAGATTGTTAATTTGACACTTCCTTGCCCTCAAGTTTACCATAAAGAAAGACATGGCACAAAACAATTTATTTTTATTTAATTGCTACACCGCCTTTTCTCCCAGGAAGGACCCAAGACAGCTCACAAATTTTAAAAAACCCTCCAATTTATTTACTGATTTATATGTAGTTCCTAGGTCGCCCTTTCTCCCAGAAAGAAACCTAAGGTAGCTCACAAATAAAAGGAACTCTTTAAACAAAACAATTTCTTTACTTATTTATATATAATTCCTAGGCCACCCTTTCTCCCACAAAGGGACCCAAGGAGGTTCACGAATTTAAAAATTCGTGATCTTTAAAAATTCATTACAATAAAAACAATTTACAGTATTTACTTTTATGTAATTCCCAGGCCGCCCTTTCCCCCAGAAAGAGACCCAAGGCAGCTTAGAATTAACAACAACAACAACAAGAACATCTTAAAAACCGGAGGGGCTACAACCGACTCGCCCCTTCCCAGAATCCCCTCACCGGGCGCCGCGGTCTCAAACCGGGTTATTTCTAACCGTGTGGACGCAGCCGCCCCGCTTATACCTTGGCGCTCTTCTCCTCCTCCTCCTCCTCCTTCAGGCTTGGCCTCTCCGCTGCCCTTGGCGGCCTCTTCGCCGCCGCTTCCGCCTCCTTCCTCCGAGGCCCCTTGAGCCCCGTTGACGCCGCCTCCGGAGGCCTGGGCCGAAGCCTGGGCCTCTCCCGCCGCCTTCAGGCCCTGGGCCTGGGCCTCTCCCGTTGGCTGAGGCGGCTCCTCTTCGTCGGCCAGCAGCGCCTCCTCGTCCTCCTCCTCCTCCTCGTCGTCTTCCTCGTCCTCCTCCTCGTCTTCCTCCTCGTCGCCGTCGTTCTCGCCTCCTACTCCCAAGCGGGCCCTACTGAGGCCTTGCCCGCCCGCCGCTGCCGCCGCCGCCGCTGTAGTAGTTGCTCCTCCTCCTCCTCCTCCGGCCGCCTCAGCGCCGGCCTCTTCGGGCCCCGCCGCCAACATTTCGGCGTCCAAGGCTTCCTGGAGCCGCTGGGCCAGCTCCACTTTGAGGCCGCGCGAATCCAGGCCTCGGCGCCCGAGCTCGGCCCTCAGCTCCGTCACCTTCAGCCGCTTCACGTCCATGGCGCGCGCGCTGCTCCGCGGAGGATGAGGGGGGGCCGCCCCGAGGAAGACCTCGGACGCCAACGCGCATGCGCGGGAATTGCGTGGGGTATATTTCCTCCCCCCCGCCGCCGTTCTAGACAATTATTTTACTACAACCCTCTGCGCCACGCACTCGCGCATGCGCGGAAAGGGAGCCCGCTTTCTTTTTCCACACCTTCCTCCCAAGGCACCAACGCGCAAGGCCCGAATGGCGCATGCGCATCCACCTCAGATCGCAAACCTAGCGACGCCCAAGGACTCGCGCGATGCTCGGAGTGCAAAGTGGCGCATGCGCTCATGCTATCGTCTCTCCCCATTATACTGCCTCAGTTGTTGGACGGCGCATGCGCCTATTTTTAAAAGCTCAACTCGCCCCCTTTCCTACTACGCATGCGCGGTCGCGCCTTGGTTTCCAATCTTGCATTGTTGGTTTTAGGCGGGCAGAGAAAATCTTGAGGGCGGTTCTTGCGAGGGCTTTGTGGTTGTTTTGATAGGTTGTCACTGACCACTTTGAATAAATAAATAAACCATTGAGCCTGAAAAGCGATCGAGGGGCTGCCTTCCCTGAGGGTGACGAGGCCCGTCCTTCTTTTCCAGGACGTGTCCTCCATTTCAGCCGTTCTGTGCAAGAGGAATCCCAAAATGTCCTCCATTTTGAGCATGACATGGAGTAGCTAGGCTTGAGAGTCATCATGGTTTTACTGGACTATGACTCTAGGGACCAGGGTTCAAATCCCAGCTTGGTCATGAAACCTATCATGAGTTTGTTCAGAGGGGGTTTGCCATGACCTTCCCCCTGAGGCTGAGAGAGTGTGACTTGCCCAGGGTCATCCAGGTCACCTACTGAGTGACCTTGGGCAAGTCACACTCTCTCAGCCTCAAGGGAAGGCCATGGCAAACCCCTTCTGAACAAACTCATGATAGGGTTGCCATAAGTTGGAAACCAGTGTGGAGCAGTGGTTTGAACATTGGACTAGGACTCTGGAGACCAGGGTTCAGTTCCCAGCTCGGCCATGGAAACCCACTGGGTGACCTTAGGCAAGTCACACTGTCTCAGCCTCAGAGGGTGGCAATGGTAAAAAAAAAACCGAACCAATTTTGCCAAGGAAACCCATAAGTCGGAAACGAATTAAAGGCGCCAGCAACAACATGGGCAAGTCACACTCTCTCAGCCTCAGAGGGTGGCCATGGCAAACTCTCTGAACCAATCTTGACAAGAAAACATTAGGGTCACCATAAGTTGGAAATGGCTTGTGGGCACACAAATGGGGCAAGTCACACTCTCTCAGCCTCACAGGACGGCCATGGCAACCCCCCCTCTGAGGAAACATACCAAGTAAACCCCAGGATAGGGTTCCCATAAGTTGGAAAGAGCTCGAAGGCACACAAATGGAACAAGTCACACTCTCTCAGCCTCAAAGAAGGCCATGGCAAGCTCCCTCTGAGGAAACATGCCAAGAAAAGCCCAGGGCAGGTTCGCCTCAGTGTCTACATAAGTCGGAAAAGGCACATAACAACAACGACAGTAAAGCCAGGCGGAGGCCCTGGTCACATGACGGGGCTTTTTAGCCGACGGCCATGTTTGTAATTCCACAATAAAGCAAATAAACTTTTCTTTGTAGGCGGCTTGGGAAGCGGAGGTGGGCCTGCGGTGGCTAGAAAAGAGCCGCGCTAGCATGGCCGCCTCCGGAAGCCCTGGATCCCAATGGCCGCGGCAATGAAGGTACCAGGTTTATGGCGCCTGAGGGGAAAGCGCGGGCGACGGACGGATGGAGGCCCGGCAGTTCTCTGCCATTTTACCTCAGAATGGCTCATTTCCGTTCGGTGGCGCCATAAAAGAGGGATGGATTAGGGTTTGGGCAACTCTGGGCCAGAACACACTGCAGGAATAATCCGGTTTCAGACCTCTTTGACTGCCCTGGCTGAAGGCTAGGGAATTCTGGGAGCTGTAGTTTTGTGAGGCATTTATGAGCCACTGCAGGAATAATCCAGTTTGAGACTGCTTTGACTGCCCTGGCTCAACGCTAGGGGATTCTGGGAACTGTAGTTGTGTGAGACATTTATGAGCCACTGCAGGAATAATCCGTTTTGAGACTGTTTTGACTGGCCTGGCCCAAGCTAGGGGATTCTGGGAACTGTAGTTTTCTGAGACATTATGAGTCACTGCAGGAATAATCCGGTTTGAGACCTTTTTGACTGCCCAGGCTCAAGGCTAGGGAATTCTGGGAGCTGTAGTTTTGTGAGGCATTGAGCCTTCTCTGTCAGAGAGCAATAAACTACAGAATTCCCTGAATTTCCTAGCACTGAGCCAGGGCAGTTAAAGCGGTCTCAAAGCGAATTATTTCTGCAGTATGTTTTGGACCTATATTCTTGTTGTCTGCCTTCAAGTCATTTCCGATTTATGGCGACCCTAAGGCGAACCTGTCATAGGGTTTTCTTCAGTTTGGGATTTGCCCTGGCCATCCTCTGAGGCTGAGAGAGTGTGACTCCCCAGTGGGTTTTCATGGCTGAGGATGCAAAGACACATTTAGGATTTTTTTTGGGGGGGGGGGACAGTTTAGCAGAAAGGTGTTATCCAAGGCCCCCTTTAAAAACACAGTACTCCCAGGAAATCAATACTGGAAGCAACATTTCCCTAAAGACTCAATGCATAAATCAATATGAAATTGAATGTACAGCTGGGATTAGAATTTAGGATTTCCTTACTCCAAGGAACTAGTAAACGTACTGCATCGTTCTTAAAAAATAAATCAGCGAGGGAAGAAATTAAGAAGGAACGAGAAAAATAATAAGAAATATTAAGAAATAAGGACTATGTTAAAGTAGATAATAAGAGTACAGCTGGTGGGGGAAGAAATAGAAGTAAAAGTAGATTGAAAGGAAATAATATTTGGAACGCAGATACTAGGAAGTTTTGTTTGATTTTACGGACGTTATCGGTATATATATATATATGGATGGTAGCATCATACAGTATCACATAGTATAAGTGGTGTAGATGTGCTTTAGAGGATGTAACGTAATGTGTGTTATATGTGCATTTGAGAAATGTTAAATGTGTGTGTAAAAATTCAAATTATAAATAAATATCTTTTTTTAAAAAAAGAATTTGGGCTTTCCTTATTCCAAATAACCAGTAAACGTACTGCATCATTTTTTAAAAAATAAATCAGAGAAATAACCCGCGACCTTGGTATTTTAATGGCTACAGCTCTACACTGTGATGAATCATGCGGGAACTTTTGAAGAGAGATTAAAGTCCTGTGTTCAAGAGAACAGCTTGTTCTCTTCAGCATCTCCTGGGGAAAGGCAGAGAAAAGATTTCCATGCAAAGTTAAGAGTCTCACTTTGTTGCTTTCCTTTCCTTCCAGGCTTCTTCGGGGACATCCATGGAGCTGCATCTGCAACAGGCCCAAGCTTTCAAGGAGGAAGGCAACCGCTGTTACAAAGAAGGACGTTTCCGGGATGCTGTGAGTCGCTACCACTGGGCCCTGCTGCAGGTGAAAGGGCTGGATCCCAGCGTCCCTTTTCCCTTGCAGGAATTTGGTGCAGAGAGAGCGTCCATGACCTCTGAACAGGAGAGGGTGCTTCACAACATCCAAAGTGACTGCTATAACAATCTTGCTGGTAGGTTTATAGGGCACATTGCTAGGATTTTACATTTTGCTTAGGTTCACTAGAAACAGGGT
Organism: Phrynosoma blainvillii; assembly: GCA_026167975.1. Classification (NCBI taxonomy): domain Eukaryota; kingdom Metazoa; phylum Chordata; class Lepidosauria; order Squamata; family Phrynosomatidae; genus Phrynosoma; species Phrynosoma blainvillii. The sequence goes on from JANUYF010000016.1 coordinate 9,777,712, forward strand.
TGACCCTAGGTTTGAAGGGACTTGAGACAAATGGTTTTATCGTGTGCTCTGATACACTTGCCTGATAGCAGCGTTGTATAGCTTGAGACTAGTTCTCATTTTGCTGCTGCTGTTGTTTTGTGCCTTGAAGTCTTTCCCGACTTTTGGTGACCCCAAGGCAAACCTATATCATGGGTAGAGAGATCTTGTAGCACCTTTGAGAATAACTGAAGAAAGAAGATGGCAGCATGAGCTTTCCTAGACTTCAGTCTACTTCCTCAGATGCATTAATGTTTAATGCTAGTCCAAATGCATCTGAGGAAATACCGAAGTCTATGAAAGCTCATGCTGCCAACTTCTTTCTTCAGTTAGTCTCAAAAGTGCTACAAGATCTCTCTACATACTGATTGTACAGATAAACATGGCTATATATTTGAATTCTACCTATATCATGGGGTTTTCTTGGCAACTTTCTTCAGAGTGGGTTTCCCATAACCATCCTCTGAGACAGAGAGCGTGACTTGCCCAAGGTCACCCAGTGGGTTTAACATGGCTGAGTTGAGATTTAAATTCCAGAGACTCAGTTCAGTGCTCAGACCACTACACCACACTAACTCTTTTAGTTACCATTTTGGTTTCCCATAATGCCCCCCAAATGATGTTACATTAGAGTCCTTATAAGAAATCAAAAGTGTGGTTGGAGCCAGTTGGTTGGTACTAACTCAGAGTGCTAGACCAGGAAGAAAAAAATAAAGGCAGAGAGTTAACTAAAGGATTCCAAAACACAAACAAAAAACAACAACACAGGACCTCAAGTCCTGTTGTTCCCAATGGTAGTGTGCCATGCGAACAACCGCATGTATGCACCGCCATTGAGGTGAATGAGGTGGAGCCATCCGTGGATGGTCAAATGCATGAATGACAAGCCTGCAAATGGCAAGCGTCAACTGTACCATAATCCCCAATTGCAAACATAGAGTAAGCAAAGCACCAGCCCTGTACATTGTGGGCTTTTCTCCCATTCGTTCATAGCTGAAAACATTTTTACAGCCAGATTTACTCACCTCCCACCCCTCTCACACACATAATGACCACATAATTGTGTTTCAATTTACTGATGCAGTAGGTTGCAAGAAAGTAGAGATCCACTGCACAGTGAGAGATAAAAGACATGAGTGTATTTGGCTAGTAGTGAGACAAAGAGCATGGCATCCGCAGAGTGCATAATGCACAATTCTTTAGCACACTGAAACTTTTTTACAAAATGTACTTTTTAAATACTGAATTTGTGTACTGTGCTGTATATATTTATGGTAGTAAACGATAAAGTACATTAATAATTGATAGTTAACTTGTGAATCATTAAACATGCAAAAGTTAAACTTGTGAAAGTTAAATGCTGACTGTATTTAAAAATATGACTAAGACAGTTTAAAATATTTAAGGCAAAATTTCCAATAAAAGATTTTAAAACATTGCACACCTCTTCACACACATGCTATTGTTTTTCTTTTACGATTCTGTATCTGTAGGCTGGCCTTTAAGCTTGTGCAGAGTGACCTAGATCCTTTGGTTAAATAATTTCAGCCCATCACTGACTTCTTATTAGGCGTGATCCTGTACCTTGTGTCTCTGCAGCATGCCTCCTTCAGATGCAACATGTCAACTATGAACGTGTGAAAGAGTACAGCCTAAAAGTCCTGGAAAGGCAGCCGGAGAATGTGAAGGGGCTGTATCGTGCTGGAGTGGCTTTCTACCACCTGAAGGATTATGACAAGGCACGGCACTATCTTCTGGCAGCAACCAGTAAACAGCCCAAAGGTAAGAGAGATGCTGAACTTTTCCCATTTTATGTCTCCTTGGAAAAAGAACCACTGAGGAGGAAGATGGAGTTTCTGAAATCATGATATCGAATCAGCTTTTGCTTCTTGCTCTAGTTGGCTTTATTCATAATGGTTATTACTAATAATGCATTCTATTTTCATGTTTTTAGCTGCGATTACTGCAGTTGCTGCATGAAGTAACGTTTATATCCTATGGAGAAGAGTGAGGAAAATCCAGCTATGGGCCATTTGTGGCCCCAAGGGGTTTTGTCTTGTGTTGGGTTAAAACAATTGGTTGAAAAGCTCCTGAATGCATCCATTAGCCATTTTGCTTTTGTTGAGAATAGGGGGTCTTAAACTGTCCCAGCTTTAAAGAGACTTTTTTCCTCAAATAGGAAGTGATTGGATTGTTTGGAACAAAAGCTCCTCCAGGCCTTGAAAGGAGAGCCCTCAAATGCACCAAAAGGGCCATAAGGGAAGGCCTGGGGGGGGGGGGGAACGGAAAAATTCAGAAAATAAATGTTTTTGGTTTTTTTCATGGCTAATTCCCAGAAATTTTACATCTCAAAATGCACTCTATGTGGGGCTGTCTCTGATAAGTGCTTGGAACCTTCAATTGAGCCCAAAGAGCCACCGCCAGATTGTTAAGTGGGGCTGGCTACAGGGAACTCACAACTGCTTTATTGCAACAACTCTGCTACCAGTCCATTCCTGGATACAATTCAAAGTGCTAGTGGTGACCTATAAAGCCCTATACAGCTCAGCTTCACTTTGAAGGACTGTATATTTCTTGGCACCTATAAGTTCTTTTGGAGACCCTACTCTTTATCCCACCGCTTTCCCAAACTCTTTTGGTGGAAACAAGGAAGAGGGCCTTCTTGGTGACTGCTCCTACACGTTGGGAAACACACGTACACACACCCCAGCGGTGTTCAAAACATGTTTATGCTGCCAGGCATTTAGAAAATGACTGGGATGGCTTTTAGTGGTATATGGTGCTGTTTTATGGTTTGCAGATAGTATTTTGATTAATTTGAATGCTTTTAACCTTATAAATGGTTTGTTTTTAAAATAACATATTTATCCATTTATTGGAAATTTTTGTATAGTTTTAATCTGTATTGTTTTTCAATATTTTGTGAGCTGCCTTGAGTCTTATTGAGACAAAGGTGAGATATAAATGAATGAAATAAAAATTCATCCATGATCTTGAGCAGGCATAGCCAAGTGAGAGTTTATAAACTGGATTCAGCCCACAAAACAATGAGCTTTGGCTTGTATCACCTGTATCATATGTTAACTGAAGCATGCTGTGTGTGTGTATGTGTGTAACACATTAACTTTGATTTTATTACTCATTTCTTGTTTTCCCTTTGTTTCACAATTAAAGATGCCAATGTGAAGCGATACCTACAGATGACGGAGTCCCAGCTGAACAGCTACCATCAAAAGGAAAAGCAATTGTATGTGGGGATGTTTGGCTAGAGGTGATGCATTCTCCTTGGAAACACCTAGATGCAACATAGTGTTGATGCCTGGGTTTTTATGGTCCCCTACATGGTTATGGGGTTCAGAAGTGTCAAAAATGCAGTGCCTTGAAAAATGTGTTTAATGACCAATCTAACTCTAAAAGATGTGAATCTCTTTTATCAGTTTCAACAGAATTGTTGCTTTTGGGTAGAAGAGATTGTGGATATATGGTGATACCCCAAATTTGGTTTCTTCTTTACACTGCAGCTGAAAGGCAACCATGTGGTAAATATTCTGTTTTCACGCCTCCCCTTTCCAGTTGATTTATAAAATAGCATGGTAAATGAAAGTGTGCATGTGTCCTTTTTTAAAGAAAAAAACAAACCAAGAAATGTGAAGCATCCTAATCTCAGCACAACTTGATTGTTGTGGTCAAGCCCCTTGGACCTGGATTCTTGGCTCCTCTTCATCAGAGGAAGAACTGTTTGTTTTTGAGTGAGATTCTGACTTCCTATGTCACTCCTCATAAGGCAGGTGAATCTACAATATGTTATTGTTTTTGGCACCCCTGTTCTCATAGCAACAGTCACTAGGCCCCTTTTGGGAATTGTTCCTATAACAACAGAATCCTATCATGTCAGCTAGACATGGCATCTCTGAGTAACTTCCATATTCCAGTCATGAGGTCTACATATACACTCATCTCTCCACATTCTCTGGGGTTTGGGGCACAGGACCCGTTAATGTGGAAAAACCGCAAATAACAAAAACACTGATTTTCCTTGAGAGAACACCTCTCTGGAAATCTTTAGGTCCTCCAGTGCAACTCTGTGGTCAACATCTGGCAGATGTTGACCACAGAGTTGCACTGGAGGACCTAGAGATTCCTAGAAAGAATGTATGAATAAAATCTGTGAATAATCAAATCCGCACAAGTCAAAGCAACAAATGTGGAGGGATGAGTATACTACTCTCTGGTTGCATTGCAACAATATGGGCACATAACTGCACTGCAGGTGATCCTTCCACTGTTCTAAAAATGGAATTAGAATAATAGAATCCTAGAGTTGGAAGAGACCCCAGGGGCCATCCAGTCTAACCCTCTGCCATGCAGGAAGACACTATAAAAGCATTTCCTACAGCCAAACAGCCTCCGTTTAAAAATTTCCAAAGGAGGAGACTCTACCAATCTCGGAGGCAGCGTGTTTCACTGTTAAACAGTTCTCACTGTCTGGATGTTTTTCCTAATGTTTAGGTGGAATCTCTTTTCCTGCAGCTTTAATTCATTTCTCTGTGTACATCAGCAGATACTTTGGTAAGGGATCCAAATTGCAAGTCAAGATTGTGAAGGAGTTCAGATCTGCAGGGCCAGACAAACAGCATCCCATAGTATTGAAGGAACATGCTGATGTGTTGTCTGAAACACTTGGCATCATTTTTGAGAAATCTTGGAGAACAGAGTGAGGAGCCAGAGGACTGGAAAGGAGCCAATATTGTCCCTTTCTTCAGAAAATGCAAAAAAGAAGATCTGGGAAACTACAAACCGGTCAACCTGATCTCAATACCAGGAAATATATTAGAACCGATTATAAAGGAGCCTGTTTACAATTACATCTATGACAATAGTGATTATAACGGTCAAGACTTAATCTTGCCAAATTAATCTTACATCACTTTTTGATCAAATAATTAGTAGATGGTGGGAATCCTGTTGTTGGTTTCCTTCAAGTCATTTTAGTTGGCTTAGCAGTAGTACAATCTGAAAAAGGACCTTGGAATTATTGTTGATCATCAGTTGAACCCAACCCAGCCGTGTGATGCTGCACCAAAGTTGCTGTCAAGAGACTGGACAGCTACCTCCTAGGAATGCTCTAACTGGACTTCTTGCACTGAACTGGGAGCAGTTGGACACAGTGGGCCATGGGGCCCCTTTCCACTTTGTGCCTCTGTGTAATGATAGGCTTTTTAATAAATTCAGCTCAGGTAACTTGCCCATGGCAAAGAAAGGAAATAAATGGAAATGCCACCTAACTGGGAGACCAGGGACTGGAGAAATTACTTTGTTGTACTAAAACTTCCAGAATCTTCGATCTAGCAAGCCAAGCTAATATAACAAAATAATAATGTCAAGAGCAGGCAGGTGGTAGACCACAATTTACTGGATGTCCTTTGTTTAGCAACAGCAAAAAGGAATTGCCTCCTAAATGAAATCATTGAACGGTAGATGTGTATACATATACACAGGCCATCACCTTGCATGGGATATGGGAAATAATTAGCTGTACGCCAGAACAACTATTTTGCACCTCAGCTAGGTAGGAATGCTAGCTTAAAATTATTAAATAGAAACTTCAAGTGCTCGAAAAAGCAAGTTCTGGATTAGAATGCTACAGCACTAGACAACAAGCTTGAACTTGTAGGTTTCCTCCCCACTGTCTCTCCCAGTTTAATTACTGTGATTAAGCACATGATGTGTGGTTTCTTCTCATAAACAGCAATTTATTCTTACCTCTTCAAGTCGGAAGCAGCAGTACTGGCATCAAAACATGCAGAACTGTGTACCTTTGAGACAGCAGAGGAGTAGGCTGCAATATAACTATCTTCTCAAGACAATGTGGGATATGCTTATTCTAAAAAGTGAGTCTAATTATAGGAAGGACCAGAAACACATTTCCCTCCCAAAACAGCATTTCTCTCCACACTTTTGGAAAAGCCTCAGCACTACAATTGCAAAACAAAATCAAGTGAAGTGTGCCACCATAAATACTAATCATGAAGATTTTCTCGGAGTGCTGGTCCATATATAGCCAAAACAGACTCATTCATGTACAACAAAGAGACAGCAGCATTCTTTGAGAAATGACAGTTTACAGAAGTAAAAAAAAATCTGTCAGGGGAGTAGATACCAGTAACAGCCCATTGGAGACTGAATGTGCACAGTGGCTATTGAACATTGGAAGGGGTGGAGTGGAAAACAGATGGGCAAACACATAATGAAGTATATTAGAAGAGGGCATGACTGGCACCCTACACATAAAATGCTTCAGTATTTTGTTGGTCTATCTATTCAAAAAGCATTAATATGCTCTAGTGGTCCTTTCCATTTCTATGATTCTGTGAGTAGTCACCATGTATTCCTTTAAATTTTTTCAAATATGGGAAATGACTTTATGGTGCAGATGAGAGGTACTCTATTGCACTGTAGGACATAATGCATATGCTCATGTATAAATACCCCAAAAACTGAGTTGACTTATCCATGCGTCAATGTACGTACTCTTAACTTATAAAAAAAGGAATCATCCCCAAGTTAAAGGCAAGTATGTAATCTGTCCTGGAAGCATTGATTCCTTCCCTTCCACTGCCCTCATCCATCCAGCCTTTAAAGCAAAAGCAAAGCAGCAGTTTACAACTGTAGGCTCATTGCCCCCCAACAATTTTAGCGACCTCAGAAGGATGCACGCCTGAGTCCTGGCTAGTATTGAACTCACAACCTTGTGGTTTATGAGTGAGTGGCTGCGGTACAGGCATTTAACCACTGCGCCACCAGGACTCCTAGTTTAGTGTGAACACGAACAGTTATGCCTACTGTGATTTTGTAAATTCCTTGGCATCCTTTTCCTTTGCTTCATCCGTTAGATCCTTTGTTACATGTCCCTAAGTTTTATCCTCAGCGTATCCATGGGTCATATCAAAATACGTAATTTTTGCCCCAAAGCATGCCCTCGACTTATACATGAGGTCACCTTATAGTCATGTATATACAGTAAGTTTAAAGAGCTATCATCCCAACTAATAAGCAGACTAAATGAATTAAGTTTGGAATATCTACTGTGGTACAGGTTATGGTCCATAAAAAAGGAGAATCTGTGACCTCTGTACCTGACCTATGGACTCCCTATCAGAGGGAGATTTCTCCTTAGCTGAGAAGGCACACAGGAGATTCTGGCTCTTATTTCCAATCACAGACTGGAGACAGAGGGCCTTTGCAGACTGCCAGAAATAGTGCAAATCGAGTCCATGTTAACTGCCCTGACTCAGTGCTAGGGAATCATGGGAACTGTCATTTATTGTCGCACCAGAGCTCTCTGACAGAGAAGGCTCAATGTCTCAGAAAAAAAAAATACAATTCCCATGATTCCCTAGCACTGAGCCAGGGCAGTTAAAGTGGACTCAATTCACACTATTGCTGACAGTCTGCAAAGGCCCTAAGTCAGGATGTAGATTGGGCAAAGCTCCATTGGGCTGAGTCGGTGGCAGCTAGTACCATCCATGTCAGTGGGGTTTTGAGTTCTCCTTTGAACTTTAAAGGAATCAATCAACATGTTGGAATCTATTTTGGGGATAGGGTTATGCACTTTATATACAGTACTTCTTTTAAAGTTCAGATTTCTAGCTAAAACAGATTCACTATCCAACTCATACAGAAATCACTAGCCATGGTTGGTTTAGGTGCATCTAGGACTACCACAGCCAATAGCACCTACTTTGCACATCCGGCTCCGACATCAGGCAAACGTCGCACTCGATAACCTTGAAGACTACACAGTTGGCTCCAAAGAATCAGAGTTGGAAGGGACCACAAGAAGCACCTTGTCCATTTTATTTTATCTTTATTTCACCTTTCTCTTGATACAGGATCCAAAGCGGCTTCCAATTTTTTTTTAAAAAAAAATGGTACACCTTTAAAATATATTCATACAAACGTGAAAAAACAAGTCAGTTTAGTTTCTTTTTTTAAAAAAGTTTAAAATATACAATCAAAACATAATAAAAAGATAAAAAACAGATTTTTTTTTTAAAAAAAGATAAAAACAGTTTAAATAATGCCACCCCAGTAAAAGTTCTTTTTGTCATATAAATTATAAGCCAAAGGCCTGCCTAAATAAAAAGCTGGTGAATGGAAGGAGAAAGGAGGCCAACTGGACCTCCTCTGTGGGATGGAGTTCCATAAACACGGAGCAGTCACTGAGAAGGCTCTCTCATGTCCTCACCAAACACGCTTGCGATGCAGGTGGGACTGAGAGAAACCCTTCTCCCCAAAATCTTAAAACTGGAACAGATTCATACAGTCTTTCAGATAGCATGGATCAAGTCAAATATGGCTTTCAACGTTATGAATTCTGCCCAGAAAGGGAATGGTAGCCAGTGAAGCTGTTTCAACAGAGGGGCTACATGTCCCCTACAACCAGCCCGGGTTAACAGTCTAGCCACAGCATTTGGGAGTGCTGAAATTTCAGAACAATGCCTAATGTAGAGCATGTGACAGTAATCTAACTGGGATGTAATGAAGGTCTGTGTTACTATGGCCAGATATGATGTCTCCAGAAACGGGTACAGCTGGCACATTCAATTTAATTACGCAGATGCACTCCTGGCCACCATTGACACCTTCATATAGGCTCAAATCTGCCTGTGACTAATGGAAGATTAACATGAATGAAACTAGATACACAGAGGTAATTTTAAGTAAAAGGATTGACAGGGAAGCATTTTGTACAAGTATGACTGGAGGAGGGGAGGGAGGATGAGATTACAGGAAAAATTTAGATTATAACTTATTGTATTACTATACTGCATGTATTGTAATTTTAATTTTAAAATTTCAAAGGTAAAAAAGAAAGGAAATCAGCCTGTTCTGGATGTAGTTACATTCCCCCCTGAAGATGCAGGCCCACAGCTTGGATGTGCTGCCGGATTCAACTCTGAGCCTGAAAGCTCAAGTTTCAATGGTGGCTAGAAGTCCATTTACACAGTTAAAGTATGTATGCCAGCTGCTCTACACATTCTACATGAGGCTTCCTTTGAAAAGTATTTGTAAATTACAATGGGTCTGAAGAGCTGTAGTCACATTGCGAACTGGGGCTGGCTACAGGGAACACACAAGTCCCATATTGCAGCAGCTTCACTGGCTGCTGGTCAATTTCCATGAACAATTCAAATTGCTCTTTTTGACCCATAAAGCCCTATACAACTCAGGTTCAGATTATATGAAGGACTATATTTTCCCTTACAAACCAACCCTTGCTTAGAGATCTGCTGGAAAGGCTCTTCCCTCTGTCCCTCCACACTCAGAAGTACAGCTGGTGGAAACATGAGAAAGTACCTTCTCAGTGGCTGTCCCCAGGCTTTGGAACTCCCTTCACAGAGCGGTTAGACTGGCACCCTCCAGACAAGTAAAGACTTTTCTGTTCTGACAGGCATTTGATAAGTGACTGTATAAGGTCTCGCCTAAACAATGCACAGGATCTTAGCCCTTGTCTAGTCTGCCGGGACCTAATTTCTCCAAAAATTCTCAAACATTATTGATACTGGCTCTGAGATTACATCAGCCAAGTTCCTTTAGTATGCTTGGATGCAGTTCCTCTAGCCCTGGAGGCTTGAATTCATTCAGAGTAGCTAGGTATTCATTTTACATAACCCTTTACCTATTCTATCTTGTAATGCTCTTACTGTACGATTTATTTTTCAGCGCACCCTTCCCATCCACAGGAATTTGGTTCCATGGCCTCCGCAGATGAGAAAAATGTGCTTGCTTAAGCCACATTATAGTCAATGGGTGGCAGCATGTGTGTGGTTGCATTGGTGTGGCTGAATGCATGTGCCATCATTGATAATAATTGGGTGAGGTCTATGGACACTTGAATCTACAGATAGCTAGCTTGCCAAATTACAGGTTCACTGAATTTTCATCAGTTAGAGCACTGTTTTGTTTTTGGGAGATGACTGAGGCAAAAAAAAGGTATTAAACAGTTTGCCCTTATCTCTCCATCCCCGATCAACATTTGACCATCTTCCCTATATACAAGAGAGGCCTATAGTATATACCCATAAAGGTGTCACTATTGTTTCTCTCTGCTTTAATGTTTAATCAAAGGCCCTCAACCTGTTCTCAGTGCTCCAAGTTATGGGTACATCCATGACATATGCTACTCCTATTCCTTTCCTATTTGGTCTATTTCTTTGGAATAGAGTAAACCCTCCCATCACTACATCTCAATCATTAGAGTTATCTCACCAGGTTTCAATTGTGCCTATCAAATCATATTTGCTTTCCTTTGTTAAGAGTTCAAGTGCACCTTGTTTATCTTCTGATGCTCTGTGCATTAGTGAAGAGCTATCTAAGATCATTCTCTCCAGCTGGTTCCTTGTTCGTTTTTTCTGCAGACTGTTGACTCTCATACTACTGGCCCAATTCCCCTGTATCACTGGGACTATTATCCCAGTACTTAGTTTCCCCCTGCCTTCTGGAATACTGTCTCCGTCTCCCATGGTATACAGTTTAAAGCTCCCCTTATCAGATTCACAAGACTCTTAGGAAATATACTCTTTCCAGCTACCGTGAAGAGCAGCCTATTTCTTGCTAGAAGTCCTTTGTCATGAAAGTGGAGATCATAGACCGGGAATCCAAATCTTTCTTGATGGCACTGTCTGTGAGCCAATTCTTCACTTCTAGCATTTTTCTCCCTCTTCCTGGGTAGTGTCAAACAGAAAGAAGCAATAAAAAAAAATCTGTGTTCTCCTTCAGCTTCCTTGCTAGAGCCTCATAGTCTTTTGCTGTATGTTGAAGGCTATCTCCTGCTCTATCATTTGTCGCAACATGGATCAGCTGTCCAGGCTACCCTCCTAAAGGTCCACCAAGAAGTGCCCACAAAGATGCTGCTTTTTCTATTCCTATATGCTGAGCTTGAGACAACACCTATATAGAACCAGAAGCTGCTAGCTCCACTTTCAACCATGTCAGTGACTCAGTAGGAGCCTTGCCCCTTAGCCCATATGCTCTAGGAGAACACATGGCCCAAACCAAACAGAAACACCCACACAAGATTCCAGATAGCACAGGTAAACAGTCAATGCTGAACCCCAAAACACAAGCTCACCACTTTTTCTATCCTCAGATTTCACTTCCACCCTTCTATTCCCAGCAAGTTTATGGGGGGGGGGGGGGGGGGAAGAAGAAGGGAAGTCAACGACTAACCAACTCATAGCTATGTGGCTCAGTTGGGTTCCCCTTCCTTTTAATTCCCTCCTTGTAACGGCTTTGCTCTGGTGCTACAAGGACTACAATTCCCAGAATTCCACTGAGCCATGGCAGTTAAAGTCATGTCAAACCAGATTATTTCTGCAGTGTGGATGAAGCCTGAGTAAAGGGGGAAACCTGTAATCCTGAAGTACCTTGCGGGCTGAGTTAGAGAGTTCTGTGGTCCAAAGATAACCCATATCTGCACCAAGCCAAATACAATTGAACATGCTGACCAAACACATTGGCTCACCTAAGGTTTGATAACCCTCAGAATAATGAGGGAGGAAGCCTCCTCATTTAAATTTGCTTGTTTATTTTTCTAATTTCAGTCTTAACATTCACATTTGACGGTGGTGAGGGGGAGGAAATTGGATTTCAGAGAGCAAAACAGACTAAAAATAACAAAAGAATTAAAATGAGCTCCCCGCTATTTCTTTTTAATTAAGGTGGCAGGGATAGGGGCATACAAAAACATAGGAACCTTTCCTTTGAAATGTTAAGAGTTCTAGAATGAAGGTTCTGGAAAGAAACTTGGGGTGCTTCTTGACAAAAGCGATGAAGGGGCCCAAGTGCAATGAAAAACTAAGTCCATACTAATTCAGGGCTCTTGGAAAGACAAGAGGTGTAACACAGCAAAGGAAAGGCAGGTATCCAGACACTTGCGATAGGAAAGAAAGTAAACTTTGGTCTTCTGGCCTAATTCCAGAAATGAATAACACACATGCCTGAATGACACTGGGCCTGTAACAACTTGACGCATTAAACAAAATTCCACTTACTACAGTAGATGGGATGGCCCTACCAGAGTCTCAGGAAATCCCTTGGTCAGACCTAAACCAAAATATGAAAATGATTTTTCAAAGAATTGTAGGTCATGTCAAGTTCAGTGGTTCACAAAATTAAGAAGTGAACAGAAAAGAACAAAAAAATAAAAACAAACAAACCTCTATATTTTTTTCTACCACAGCCAGGAGAAGAAAATGGCAGAAGAAATCTTTACTGGAAAACAAAAGTAAGCCACAGTCTTGCTGCTCCACCAATCTATCATGCTGCAAGACAGTAAGAAGAACTGTGAGCTAGAAATGCTTGTCCCCACAATAAAAAATATCCAAAGAGCATCAGAGTTCAGCTTTACTGTTTTGGTTGCGCTAAGACCAATGGGTATTCCAAGGCTTCAGTATCCACTGTCAAATAGAATGATGCACCTTACATTTGTGTCCACCCCATTTTTGTCAAGTATCTGTCAGGGAGGGAAATGGACCAAAACCAAAACAAAAGCCCTCAACCTATTATAGTAAAATACTTCATCATGTACACACTCCATTTATCTCCAATAGATCTTCCAGTCTCTTTCTAAAATTTCATGGTGTCGGGGGAAATCACTTGGTGGTTCTGGTACCCCTGAGAGAGCGTGACACTGCCTTCCTGAGCTCCTTAAAAGAGCGGCTACGATGAAGCTTGAAACTCTGGACTGGCAAGTCAGTGGAGTCTAGAGTGGCTGAGGCTTGGGGCCACCTGTTTCCAAGTGGATGGAAAATCCAGTCACCATTCATGTTATTGGCAGCTGCAGCTTCTACCTTGCCAGGGCTAGAACTGACGCCAGTAAGCACAGCCTGCTTTTGAGGTAGCTGCTCCGAGTGGTTTTCATCCAAAAAGCAAAATGAGGTGGGTGAGTCAGAGGAGAAAGTGAGATGGTGGGTAAGCATGTGGGATGGGGGGAAGATGCTGGCTTTCAGCCGATGCCAACCAGGAGTCTTACTGGAGATCTCCATGACTGAGGTCCATTTTGGCTTGATAGCTTTGTCTTTGCTAGGTTGAGGGCCACTGTGACACACGAGCCCTGTTGCTACATTGACATTCATTTCTGAGCTGGCACAAGCCATACTCCCCACACGAGAGGAAGGCCGGCGACGAAGGCTCAGTCGGTGCAGCAACTCCCGGGGACTCAACCAACTCCTATCACCTGTCTTCTCTTGCCTCTCAGCTGTTTTCACCAATTGCCGGGAAGCATGTTTACCTTTATATAGCTTGTTAAAGTCTGTGGCATCTTGGGGCAATGAGACTCCCTTTCTGGAGGGAGTCTCAACCTGGACCATGTTCCTTTGGGTCCCATCTGCCCAGCCCAGAACCCCTTTCTCTGAACTAACAGGATGCCTATCCGGATAGGGGATGAATGTAGGTTCCGGGTACCATGGGAGAGGATCGGGAAGAGACATTACTGAAGGTTCATTAGCTTTAATAAGGTTAGTGATGTTGGACCTGATCTCCAAGAATGGAGTGAAATCCCCCTGACAGTTCAAGATTTGAGACTCCTGTGACCCCTCAGAACCTTCTGGAGGACGTAAGTGAGAACAAGTGGAGATGTGTCGTCGTATCTTCCATCCAGGGGCTGCGGCAAGGAGCTGGGTGGCACCAAGCACAGAACTGCAGACAGATGATGTTGACAGACTCTTTGGATTCCCTGCTAGGTATCCAGTTTCTGTTCTGCCAGCTTTTGAACGGCACTTATAGCGCAGCACCAATTTGGCAATGTACTGATCCAGCCGCACCCTCTGCTGCTCCTGAGAGCATGTAGTTAATTTCTTTGGAGAGTCAGTTTGGGCAAGGTCCAGGGGGGGCTCATCAAAATCTTCTTGGGATGAGCTCTGGGAGAGGCTGCTGGTGAAGAGTGGGCTCTGCAGAGCTACCGCATGCAACGGACTTGGATAGTGGTAGATTTCACTGGTATTCTGGGAGACAAGGTCTGACTTGTACTGCAGCAGCTGAAGGCTTGGATTCTTTGAGAATGGGAGGGACAAGTCTCCTAGGCCCAAGAGAAACTCAATATCTCCTGCAGTAAGTGTGGAAACATTGAAAAAGAAACATATTGGTAGATCATCCAGAGCTTAGATATGTTCTAATTTTTGACTGTAAATCCCAAAATCTTTATCACAGCCAGATTCGTAATCCAAAAAATAACTTTTCATATATCTGCAAAAGCCAACAGTCAATCTAACTGTGGAAATTAGAATGCCTTTTTAAGAATGACTCAAGACAGAAATATTCTACTGCAGCTTTCCCTAGCAGGTGATCTCCAGATGTCTGGACTACAACACCTATAATCCCCACCTGAGGAGGTTACCGATTGGGGTGAGAACAGATTTAGTCCAAATACATCAGGATGACTCCATGTTGAAGAATACGGTTCTAACAGGTAAGATCCATTACAATAAGATCTCATGGGATTCAAAAGCCATGTACAATTGTCCTGTGAAGTTTAGAAAAAATGGGGGAGAAGATAATAAACATTCATAATTTCTTGTCGGATGCAGAGATTGCACCAGTGTATTACATATTGTATACTTCTGCACGTCTTTGCGACCATGCAGGCTAGAAGCTTTCCCTTTTCATACTGAAAGGAGATTCTAAACAAGCTGAATTTGGCAGTTCATATCACATTCCACTTCACTTCCTACTCATTCTCCACGCACTCCCATGGAACTATTGGCCTATACTCATAGACAGATAGATCTTAAGAAAGTAATCTTTTTGGACTACAGCTCCCAGAATCCCCACTCCACAGGAGTATTTTAGGAACTGTATTCCAAAAAAGAAATTTTCAACACGACTCTGTTGGTATTTCTGATTTAAAGGAAGTCTGTATTCTTGCTCACTCTCTTCCCTTTCAACTCCTCTTGGCCAGAACAACAGTTCAGGCATGCCAAAGAGCAATGTGCCCACCCTCACCTGTTGATACAGGTCTCCTGCTGTCAATGCCTGGAATGTTTGCTGCCAAGGTGAGATGCTGAATTTGGAGGTCTAGGAGGCGAACGGCAGCCTCATCAGTAGAGTGTGGGCGAGCAAAGCTGCTCTCTCTCAATCCTGGTAAGTGAGGGAAGGACCCAATGCTGCAGCACAAACCCCCTGGCCCCTCGCTATGCATGGAGGCACAGGAATCAGACAGGGAACCCATTTCGCTGGTGTCATAGAACCCTGGAATGGAGAGACAAAACCAAATTGATTGGATGTCCTGCTGTGGATGCAAGTTTCATTAGTTTTTGTCTAAAATACAGCTGAAATTTATCCACTAAAGCTGCTTAATGTGAGATTCAGGGTAGATAAAAGAAAGTACTTCTTCATATAGCAGATAGATAAAAGGCAGAATTCAGTCCTACAAGATGGCTGCCAACTGGGAGAGTTCCAGAGGGAGATTAAATACATTTGTGGAAAATAAGCTGATTACTGGCTACTAGTTAAAATGACCACATATATTGTATCACAGACGGTATATCTTTGGCTGCATCTGCATTGCAGAAATAATCCAGTTTGACACCACTTTAACTGCCACAGATCAAGGCTATGGAATTCTGGGGATAGTAGTTTGTTGTGGTGCCACCACTCCACTCTCAGGCCACAACAAACTACCATTCCCAGAATTCCACAGCCTTGAGCCATAGCAGTGAAAGCAGTGTCAAACCAAATTATTTCTGCAGTGCGCATGAAGCCTTTGTCTATCACTCACTGAGGATTCCTCCCCCCCCCAAAAAAAGGCTGGTTGGTTACTGTGTGAACAGAAAGCTGGACTAAAGAGGTCTTCAGTTTGACCCAGCATCTTTTCTTATATGAAGAAGTAAAGAGGCCTTATGTATGATCCAACATCTCATTTATTTACCCCTAAATGCCAAATGCATTTTGGCATTTCACAAAGAGGTGAGAGGGGATGATGTAACTGCCTTATGACTTGCTTTTCATAATGCCAGAGAATCATAACAGTTGGAAGAGTCCACAAAGGCTATCCAGTCCAACCCCCTGCCACGCAAGAATACACAATCAAAAGTTGTCCAAGTTCTGGTTGGTCACTACTTTGGCTTAGGTTTGCATAAAAAAGTTGGGTGCAAAAACAATTGATGAGCTTCAAAAACATGGTGATCAATTGCACATATAAATAAAGAGAAATCTGCAGTTATATCAAGATTTCTTCTGTGTAGCAGAGAGAGAAAAAGAGAGGCCCACAAATAGTGACTAATGCTTGTCCATCCACCCTATTTCCTACTAGACCAGCATACAGAATTAAACAGTTTCCAAGAGTAGTTCGATCCCCTCCAAAAAACTTGGCATGGACATACCTGAGCTTGGCCTAGAGTCAGCCTCTAATAACTCCTGGGTGTCACCTCCATTGATCCCAGCTTTCTTCTGGAGTGGGAGCTGCTCACCAATTATTTGCAGCCCAACGCACACTTTGTTCAATCTGTCTCCTGTATGAGTATGCAGCACCCCGAGATCAATCTCTATGTTTTCTGATGAGCTGAAGGAGGCCTGGGGTGTCTTGGAAGTCCCTAGCAGGTCATCAGATTTGCTCCGGTCCAGCTTGGCAGTGGCGGTACACAATTGGTTATTACTCAGGCTGCTTTGGTCTTCTTCCTGTTTGCAGGAAACACAGGCAGACATGAAATGAGACAGGTCAACAATGAAAGTCCAGCAGAAAGGTCACAAAGGCAAAAGACTTCCCCCTATTCTCTGTACCTTCTATTGGGTAATCACAGATAGGTTTCCCCTGCAGAAAGGACCCTAATCCTTGTTTTTGTGACAGATTTAGGCAGAAGGAAGATTGGGAACTTTGTATCTGGCACCAAATAGTGTAGCTTTGGGTTCTAGAAACTGTACCACCACTGTGAATTCGAAGGCTTTCACAGCTGGCGTCCATAGTTTTTTGTGGGTTTTCCAGGCTATGAGGCCGTGTTCTCTGAAGACGCCAGCCACAGATGCAGACAAAACATCAGGAATAAATTCTTCTGGAACATGGCCTCACAGCATGGAAAACCTACAAAAACTATGTACCACCACTGTTGACTCAATGCTTGAAGTCTGTATCTAGCCAGCCTGGACTGGCTTATAAGATTTGTTGGTCTTCATGGGACATGAAAGGAGCTAACAGTTACAACATACCCGCATTTTCTGGCGTATAAGACGACCCCCCATTTTCCAGTCAAAATATAGAGTTTTAGCACCTCTATCCTCCCTATCCTTATACCCGGCGTATAAGATGACCCCCCCACTTTAACCACAGATTTTGCAGGTTAAAAAGTAGTCTTATACGCAGGAAAATAAGGCACTTATGCATAAAGACAGCTGCTTTGTGCAACAAAAATCAGATGGGGGTGGAAAGCCCCACTCGCTAAATTGGAAGGAATGAAACAAAAAACAACCCACCCCCCCAAGAACTACGCTTCTGTCCTGGCTGCTTTTTCTTCTACGCCAGGCAGCTGTTGCCATTGTTTGGGATGCTCCCAGTTACCCATTCAGATGTGGAGCCAACTAGGAAACACACGTGCCCTGACGGTTGAGGGATGGATTAAGAGGGTGAACAGCCATTCATCCAGCCTTCTGCGCACACACACACACACTGCAACCCAAGACAGAATTTCCAGTATTTTGTTTTCAGAGTTTGCTATTTTGTCAATTAATTTATTTGTCAACCGAATTCATGTCCATTTTGCTGGTAGACTGAGCCAAGTTTATTAAACTTTAACAAGAGCCAAATGTACTTGCAATGCCATAGAATCATAGAGTTGGAAGAGACCCCAAGGGCCATCCAGTCCAACCCCCTACCATGCAGGAAGTCACAATCAAAGGCCCCCAACAGATGGCCATCCAGACTCTGTTTAAAGACCGCCAAAGGAGGAGATTCCACCACCCTTCGAGGGAGCGTATTCCATTGTCAAAAAGCTCTTACCCTCAGGAAGTTCTTCCTAATATTGAGGCGAAATCTCTTTTCCTGTAGCTTGAATCCATTGCTCCGGATCCTATTCTCTGGAGCAGCAGAAAACAGGCTTGCTCCCTCCTCAAATATTTAAACCGGGCTGTCATATCACCTCTTAACCTTCCCTTCTCCAGAGTAAACATACCCAGAGATGCTCCTCATAGGGCTTGTTTTCCAGACCTTTCGGAAATCTTAGTATATTTTAAAAGCTTCTACAAAATAGTTTTTCAACGAAAGAAACCTTGCTGACAGTTTGAAGGTGTACACAGATACAAGCAAGAGATCTTGCTACCTTTAAAAGCCATTTCTCTCTGAAATATACATGATCAAAGAACAATATTCTCATAATCAAAACAACCAGTTTGTTATTGTTACATCACAGCACATAAAACATAATATATTTCTCATCCAGCACCCTGTTTCTTATGGTGGCCAACAGAGTCCCCTGGAAAGCTCAGAAGCAGGGCATCCCTGTTCGTCTCTCCCATTTGGTAATCAAAATTTTTACATTTTTGGAGGTACAGTAGATGCTGCTTCCAGGGGTTGCTGGCTAATAAGTAATGCCAAAAATTGTTCCGTTCATGCTTGTTTGTTTAAAGCCAGGAGACATTACCATATCTTGGAGCAATAGATTCTGTAAACCAGTGACATGCTTTGTGAACCAAATACTTCCCTAAGAACTTTACAAAGTTAAGTGATCTAAAACATATAACTTAATGAACAAACCAAAATCATTTTAATCTCTATTTGCCTTAATGAGAACTTTGTGAACTGGGCTGAGTTAGTTCATGCTTCAATGATAAAGGGATCTGAAGCACAGGAAGAACAGCTTTAAATAAATCCACCAAGTATTTACATGGAAATGTGTGGCCACATTCCATATCCACCACTACATCCCCAGGCTCTATATATTTGTAG
The DNA here is from genome assembly GCA_026167975.1 of Phrynosoma blainvillii. NCBI lineage: Eukaryota > Metazoa > Chordata > Lepidosauria > Squamata > Phrynosomatidae > Phrynosoma > Phrynosoma blainvillii. Next base: position 9,796,664 of record JANUYF010000016.1, read on the forward strand.
ACATTGAGCTCAATTTGAACACGGGTCGCAATCCCAGAATTCAGACTAGAAATGCCTGCTGTAAAACATGCACAGTGTACTTTTCCTATTATGCCAGGTAGCTACACCCAAGCCATTTATCTTCAATTTATAGGACTTTTATGTTCAGCCATAACCTTCCACATACCCATCAAAAATACTGACTGGGAATGACTAAGCGCTGCTAGTACACTGCAGAATTAATGCAGTTCGAAACTGCATTAACAGTCATGTCTCCATCCTATGGAATCAAGGGATCTGTAGCTTGTTGTGGTCACCAGAGCTCTCTGACAGAGAAGGCTAAATATCCCACAGAACTACAGATATCAGAATTCCACGGCATTGAGTCTTAGCAGTTAAAGTAGTGTCAAACTGCATTAATTCCACGTGTAGATGCAGCCAGAGAGGCAGTCCAACCTATCTGGGGGATGTCAGCTAGGAATCCTCGAATACAGGCAGATTACAGAGTCCTGAGAGAGTACGCTTTTAGGCACAGATGGACTCTGATGCTTCCATTTTAGAAACACAGTAGGTTCTGCTTAGAGAGAGGATAATTAGAAAAATTATTTAAATGGATAAAGGCCAGGATCTGCATTCAGGGAAGAACCATGCAATTAACTTCCATATGTGCAACAGGGTTTGGAAGTTTTAGAAAAGTGTTTCTTACAAGAACATAGGAAACTACATTATGCCACATCAGACTCTTTGAACATCTTGTCCAGGATTATTTATTATTACTTCAGCGTCTCAGGTTTAAAAGGTCTTTCCGCTCCACAGAGAAGATTAATGTAATGCATTATATTTATGGCTGCTCTTGAAACAGGGTTGGAAGCTTCTTGTAGCACAGAACTTGACTGCTAATATTCTGGCCATGTTAGTTAGATTAGCAATGGCTCAACAGTACAAATGCTGGACATCAGCTCCAGTGTTTAGGGCTCAGCCATGTTGTTTAGGGATGATGGGTACTACAGTCCAGCAGCAAATGGAGGATCACACACCAGCTTCCCTGATCTAGGCGGAACCGCAATACGCCAACTCTAAAATGGGAAAACAATGGCTATCAGGTCACTACCACAGCCAGTTCAAGTTCTTGGAGCTTATTTATTTTCAAAGGCATTAAAGAGCTTTGGGCCCAAGTATCTGGAGAAGTGCACTTCTCACGTCAACCTGTCTCCATCTTTAAATTTGTCAGGAAATCCTATCCTGCATTCCATCCATAGCAGAAGTACATTATGCATTGGGGGGGGGGGGATGAGAGGAATCAACACCAGATTTAAAAACAAAAACAAAAAACTTTTAATTTGCTCATGCAAGCCACTTTGAATTGAACACAACTAGTAAAGCCAGAGGAAACAACTTCTTTTTGTGGGTGGCCTCCCAGGGGAATTATGTTTGCAGCTAAACTGGGTGTGTGTTTGCTCAGTAGTGTATGTTCAAGATAGCAGCTTCTGGTTGAACAAGTGAGTTTGTTGGTAGGTCCCCTTCCTTCTAGAATAGTCATAAAGGCCATTATGCCAGCATGATTGCACCCAACGCTGTTACCTTGCCACCAAAGTGGTCCCTATCATCTACTTGCATTTGCATGCTTTGAACTGCTAGGTTGGCAGAAGCTGGGACTAGTGATGGGAACTCACCCCATCATGCAACACTTGGGCCTCGAACTGCCAACCTGATCTTGCAATCCACAGAGTCAGCATCTTAACCATTTGAGCCACTGCATCCCCTATCATATACACTACCATGATGATATAATATATACTACTAAGAGCCTTTGCAGACTGCTAGAAATAGTGCAAATTGGTCCACTTTAACTGCCCTGGCTCAGTGCTAGGGAATCATAGGAACTGTAGTTTATGGTGGCACCAGAGCTCTCTGATAGAGAAGGCTCAATGTCTCAGAAAAAAATACAATTCCCATGATTCCCTAGCACTGAGCCAGGGCAGTTAAAGTGGGCTCAATTTGCACTATTTCTAGCAGTCTGCAAAGGCCCTAAGTGATTTCAAAGCATTGATCCAACTCCTCTATCACATTGAGTTGATGCAGAGAAATAATCATAACTATAAATCTGTTGAACCAAACCAAAGAAACTACAGTTGCCCTTCCACATTTGTGGCTTTGACTTTTGCAGGTTTTATCATTTGCAGTTTTGATTCACAGGCTCTTCCTAGGAATCTCTAGATCAGGGGTAGGCAACCTTTCCCCTTTAAGGGCCGAGGGACTTCAGCTCCCAGAAGCCTCAGCCATGTTGGCCAATGGTCCCATGTTGGCCAATAGCTCCTGGGATTCTGGGAGCTGAAGTCCCTCGGCCCTTAAAGGGGAAAGGTTGCCTACCCCTGGTCTAGATCCTCCAGCGCAACTCTGCCAGAAATTGACCATAGAGTTGTCCTGAAGAACCTGGAAGGTCTTAGAGAAAACACTTTTCTAGGCATTTGTAGGTCCTCCAACATGATTCTATGGTCAAATTCTGGCAGATGTTGCACTGGAAGACCTGAAGATTCCTAGAGAGGTAGTGTTTTAGGTAAAAAGAATAGTGTTTTTTAATTTGTGTTTTTTCCACATTCAGGGGGGTCCTTCACCCCTAACCCCAGCAAATGTGGAGGGACCACTGTAGTTGCTTCCAGACAACACTTGGCAGCCTTGCAAGGCACAAAAAAGACACATGGTTTTATGTCAGGACTTTTTTGTGCACAAATTCTTTCTCTTTAATGTTACTCTCATTATCATAACCTTGATAACAAAGAATCTCAATTGGTAATCCCATTTGCTCAAGCTGTCCAATAAGAATTTCTGTCACAAAGGCATCTGTAGTCTCCTTCAGTGGAACAAATCCCAAGACATGTTCTCTTATGCTAATATCAGGCTCAGACAGTTCATTATCAGATGGTTTCATTACATCAGTGTAATGTACAATCGTTGTCATTTGTTTAATGTGGCAAAACTTCAGGTGTGCAGTTCAGAATAATTGAGTAGTATTTGGCTGAGTTCGTACATACTAAAACTTCGGAGTTTTTACTCATAGCACCTGCTAAAAGTTGTATAAACTCATTTTGGATATCTTTTCCTAGGTAGTGAATCATTGTTTTAGTAACTCTGCACAAAAGTTGATTCATGACAGGATCATGAAAGGATTAGATACTCTACAATTTTTAAAAAATGTCCATAGCTTTTCAGTTGTACCACAGGATGCCACATTTTACATGTCAAAGAGTGTACCAAGATTGTTATTCTTGCCTAATGTTTAATATCACCAATTGTTTCACCTTTAGATAAGCTAACTTCAAATTCTTTTCAGGTATGATAATTTTCTAGATGGATAGTATTCCCCTCATATGAAGATGGAATTGCACCAGTGTTTTTGGAATCTTTTGAACTTGTTTCTTGCGGGGTTGATACAGCTTTTCCCCCTGACGAACCTATAGCAAAAAGTATATATGATGCTTTAATAGAGATCTTTGATACGTGTGTGTATGTGCGTGCATACATGCATGCACTTTCAAGTTGCCTGTTGACATACAGCAAACCCATTAAACTACCCCAATTTCATCATCTTTGCTTCCAGGGAGTGTTTAGGCTTGATCTGGTAAAGGACCCATTTGTTTGTCTTTTTGGCCATCCTCCGCATTCTTCTTCAGCACCACATCTCAAAAGAGTTTATTTCTTTCTGTCAGCTTTCTTCACTGTCCAGCTCTTACATCTGTACATGGGAATATAATGGCTTGGATGATTCTGACTCTTTTGTATATCTTTACATTTTAGGATCTTTCTAGTTCTTTCATGGCTGCTCTTTCCATTCTTAGTCTTATTTCTTGACTGCAATCTCCATTCTTATCCATGTCTGATCCAAGGTACGGGAACTCTTTATTTCAATTTCCTCATTATCTAGGCTGAACTTATTTATATAGCTCATCCATGGTCATTACTTTTGTTTTCTTTATGTTCAGCAGTAAGCCTGCCTTTGCACTTTCTTCTTTTACCGCCCGTAGTAATTATTCTAAGTTTGTGATGTTTTCTGCTAGCAGTATGGTGCACAAGTTCAAAAAGTTTACAGCACAAGTATAAAAGGTTTATCCGGAAATATTTCCCAAACTGAAGATAAGGCCTTTGCTGATACTATTTGTAAGTTCACATTTTTGGTATCCCTTGTTAGAAGGTACAACATGTTGTATTTGTGCTGTATTTTTTATGCTGTAAGCTGCCCCGATTGCTTGGCAGTGGGGCAGGATATAAATAATTAAATAATTATTATTATTATTATTATTATTATTATTATTATTATTTTATGCAATCTGAAGTATACGACCATTTACTGGTTAGGTATGAATGGAGGAAAGGCCACAAACTACTACAGTACAGGTTCAGTATCCCTTATCCAGAATTCCAAATTCCAAAATACTCCAAAATCCATATTTGTCCACATGGGTGGCTGAGATACCTGTGCTTTCTGATGGTTCAGTGTACACAATCCTTGTTTCCTGCACAACATTATTTAACAATACTATGTACAAAATTACTTTCAGGCTATGTTTATAAGGTGTATACAAAACAAATGAATTTCATGTTTAGACTTGGGTCCCATCTCATTATGTATATGTAAATATTCCAAAATCAAATATATATAATCCAAAATTCAAATGGTCCCAAGCACCTGGTCCCAAAAATTTGGATAAAGGAGACTCAAGCTGTAATAGAAAAGTGATCCACACATCACCAAAGACACTTTTTTCTGACCACTTCTTTCTGTGGTTATTTACTAGTTTTGGACAAAGACATTTTGCTGTCTAAGGCAACGCACACCACCATTCCACATACATAAACTGACTGAAATGGAATTTGAAACTTACTGGCAATTGGATTGGGTCTTCCACCAAACCTGAAGACCATTTTAGGAACGAGGTGCACACATAGCACTGTCCCCCAAGAGAGGGAAAAGGCCAGGGATCTCAAAAGGAACAGCTGGGGAACTGCCACTGTAGGCCCCCATCTCCTGCTTAAGGCAGTTGCCTCATGGTAGGGACAGCCCTGTTTTCACAACAGACATCCTGAAGGAAGATAGTTTCTCTGAGGCTCAAATCAAAGGCAGGAAATGTGCCAAGCAGGAAATCAGTATCACAAACAGTAGGTGCTTTGTTTTGGTTAGCTCTCCCACTCCACCTCTGTACATGCACACAGGGAATATAGGTTGCCCAACACCCACAGTTCACAAGTCCAACCCAAGGGCAAAAAGGAAGTGGCAGTCACCTGCCAAGACAACAAACTACTTGTTGTTTGGGACAAGCAGAATCTTGGTAAACCTGGAGGATCCATTTCTATCTATGGAATCCTTGCTTTGGGTAGAATAGATTTCACAAAAGATTGCTTCCAAAGACAGCTGTCTCAAGTCCCAAATACAGCCAGGCTAAGAAATTCTCTCAGCTGCAAGGTTTGCAGAGGTATGTGGAGACTGGAGAAAAAGCTCACAGAAAAGATTACAGTCAACCCGTTGCTAGAGTCAGGAATTCTGGGACCTGAAGTCCAAAACATCTGGAGCACAAAAGCTTGAGAATCACTGTAGTAAGGCAAATAAATTTCCTTCCCATTCCTGCCCTGCCTCACACACCTCACTTCAGGTGGATGCCCTAGTTATGAATGCAACAACAGAAAAGGACTGTGGTGGTTGTTCCACAAGACGTAACCGTGCAGTCTTGGGTATGGTCCATGGAAGTAAGATTCATCCTCCTAAGGGGTTCTGTTAAAAACACAGTGGCCGAGTGCCTCTCCCAACCTCACCCTTCCTCCTCCAGCCCCATATACCTGCACCGCCCCAAGCCCCCCTTCATCCTCCTCTTTACAGCTTTGTCTTTTGCATTAATTACCCATCTGCCACGTCAACACTCACAAACCTCCTCCATTACACTCCGGACACCTGCCTAATCTTCCGGGTTTCTGTCCCAGCCCTTGCTAACCAGCACTTTTGCACTCGTGCGTTCAGTGCAAAACAGACTTCTGTCCCTCAACCAAGACATTTCTCCTCTGTTCCCTTCCCATTTACAGACTTCCGCCTCTGCCCCATATCACCGATTCCACTTGCTGCCTCCAGTTGTCCTCACTTTAACCACTGATCCCTATGTCCTGCCTAAAACTGCACTGCCTGTTCACCTGTCTGCATCACTCTGACTCATGACGCATTCGCACTACAGAAATAATCCGGTTTGACACCACTTTAACTGCCATGGCCCAATGCTATGGGATTCTGTGAAGTGTAGTTTGTTGCAGCGCTGGTGCTGCAACAAACTACAGTTCACAGAATTCCATAGCATTGGGCCATGGCAGTTAAAGTGGTGTGAAACCAGATTATTTCTGCAGTGCGAATGTAGCCTCTGTCTCCACAATTTGTCCTTACCTCAGATTCCACATCCTTCTTGCATCTAGTTCATTGCTACCTCCAATCCACTTTGGCCCATGACAGGTTACAAGGCACCTATCCAAGGATGGGGAATATCAGGCTCTGCAGATGTTGTTGGACTCCAATTCCTATTAGCCCTAGCCATAGTAGCTAATGAAGATGACAGCTGTGGGCCAAGAACATCTGAAAAGGCTGCGTATTCCCCATCCCAGGACTACCAGATCACCCTGATGCTTTAATTTCATATTTGTGAATTGAGAATACAAAATCAAGAAATAATAAGGCTAAAATCATCTTGGTAAAAAGTTCCTTCCTAGGTAAGAATAATGTCCACTTTCTGAACCTATTGGTTCTCATTCCCAACACATATAACTGAGTTAAACATACATCTCTTCCTTATTTAACTTGTGTACCTGCCATTTCCAACTTATAGCAACCCTAAGGCAAACCTATCACATGTTCTTCTTTGCACTCAGGTAGGGTTGCTATTGCCTTCCTTCAAGTCTGAGAGTGTGTGACTTGTCCAAGATCACCTAGTGGGTTTCCATGGCTGAGCAAGGATTCAAACCCTAGTCTTTAGAGTCCTAGTCCAACGCTGAAACCACTGCACTGCATTAGTTCTCTACCTTGAACTACTTTTCCACTTTCCTCTTTTCCCTTTATGGCCTTTGCCATGTCATATTTGAAATGATGTCATACTGAAGATGGAGCACGTTTGTTTTCTCTTGCTCCAGGGCACAAATTGAACATGAGTCAACAGTGTGATGCAGCAGCCAAAAAAGCCAACATGATTCTAGGCTGCATCAATAGAAGTATAGTGTCTAGATTAAGGGAAGTAATAACAACACTCTATTCTGCTTTAGTCAGCCTTAAATAGAATACTGCATCCAGTTCTGGGCACCACAATTCAAAAGGGATGTTGAGAAGCTGGACCGTGTCCAGAGGAGGGTGACCAAAATGGTGAAGGATCCAGAAACCATAAAGCCCTATGAGGAGAAACCTAAGGAGCTTGATATGTTTAGCCTGGAGAAGAGAAGGTTAAGAGGTGATATGTTAGCCCTGTCTAACTGTTTGAAGGGATGTCATACCGAGGATGGAGCAAGCCTGTTTTCTGCTGCTCTAGAGAACAGGACCTGGAACAATGGATGCAATCTATAGGAAAAGAGATTCCATCTAAACCAGAGGTAGGCAACTTAAGGCCCGGATGCGCCGCGCCCCCCGAGGCCTTTGGACCAGCTCAAGGCCAGCCCTGCCGCCCCCGCCCCCCGCCATAATGATATTGATTATTGCTGTTGTTCTTGGGGTTTTCTTGGCAAAATCTCCACAGGGGTTTTGCCATGGCTTTTCTGGGGCTGAGAGAGTGTGCATGCATATTTTTTTAAAAAAAATTAAATTATTTTTATTTATTTATTTTTTTATTTATGGTGCTTCGGCCCCCCAATTGTCTGAGGGACAGCAACCCAGCCCCCGGCTCAAAAAGGTTGCCTACCCCTGGTCTACAATATATACCAGGGGTAGGCAACCTTTCCCCTTTAAGGGCCGAGGGACTTCAGCTCCCAGAAGCCTCAGCCATGTTGGCCAATAGTCCCATGTTGGCCAATAGCTCCTGGGATTCTGGGAGCTGAAGTCCCTCGGCCCTTAAAGGAGAAAGGTTGCCTACCCCTGATATATACCCAAGGTCTCTTACTACTGAGGTTTTAAAAAGCATACCAAAATAGGATAGGACAATTATGAAATAACCTCACCAACCAATGCCTGGAAGGGCAGCAGTTTAATGGTGCCCACTTAAGCTTGCCTGGTTTTTCAACTGGAATCTGAAGGATGCTGCAAGCAAAGGAGGCCAAGGCACTGCAAAATGGAGAACGTCCCAGAAAAATGGGAGGACACAACCAAAAAAAGCTATAAACACTCATAGAAATAGAAATCCTTGCTTCTTAGGTGGCATTCGCGCAACAGAACTAATCCAGTTTGACACCACTGGAAGTGCCATGGCTCTATGTGTGCCTCGACAAACTATAATTCCCAGAATTCCACAGCACAGAGCCATGGCAGCTCAAGCGGTGCACCACCAAACTGTAATTCCCAAACCTCCATAGCATGGAGCCATGGTAGCTTAACTGGTGTGCCCCCAGCAAACTACAACTCCCAGAATCCCACAGCATGGAGCCATGGCATCTCAAGGGGTGAGCCACCAAACTACAGTTCCCAGAATCCCACAGCATGGAACCACGGAGCTCAGGTGGTGTCAAACTGGATTATTCCTACTGTGCAGATGCAGCCCTTTTGCCATGCTCAAAATGGAGGACACTGCAGAATTCCTCCTTGAGCCAAGGAGAGCTAAAGCTCTGGGCCCCACCGCAAACTCCAATTCCCAGAATCCCCCAGTCTTTAGCCAGGTAGAGTTAAAGCTCTGGGGGGGCCCACACAGCAAACTCCAATTCCCAGAATTCCAGAGCCTTGACCCAGGAAGAGTTGAAGCTCTGGGCCCCACCGCAAAGTCCAATTCCCAGAACGCCACAGCCTTGAGCCAGGGCAGTGAGAGTGGTGCCAAACCGGGTTATTTCTCGAGTGCGGATGCAGCCGAGCACACACTCCTTCCTGCCTTCCTTCCCGCCCTCCTCCGCTCGGAGCGGCCCTCCTTTGCCTGGCACCTGTTGCGGCGTCGGCGGCGTCTCTCCCCGTCTCCTCCGGCTTTCCCTCAGCGCGCGCTCGACGCTCTCCTTCTGCTTTTCCCTCAGCAGCTCCAGCTCCACCAACCCGGCCAGGCTGGCTTGGAGGCGCTCCCCGAACCGGAGCCGTTCAGTCCCGGACCAGGGCGAGGACGGGGGCGCGGCTCTGCGGGCGGCCATGGCCGCAGGAGGAGGAGGAGGAGGAGCGGCCCGAGGAAGGCGAAGGCGAAGGCGCTGCGGGCGCTCTGAGGGAAGATAAACACCAACCACTCTCTTCACCCGCCGAGCGGAGACTGAGCGCCTCAGACAAAGGGCCAGGGTTTGAAAGGGTCACGTGGCGCCCGCTTCCCTCCTCCCCCCGCCGCCTCCCTCGGCTCTGATTGGCCAAAGAGAAGGGAGGGGAGGGGGAGGAGAAACCCAGCAGGTATAAAAGGAACGAGAAGGCGGGGCAGAGAGTTACAGGTTGAAAGTCTCTTCGAGGGAGAAGCGGCTGCAGAAATAGTCACTCTCAGAAAGGTCTGTGGCTCTCAACGTTTTGCCCTTAGGACACGGTTTGCTATTGTTGATCATATATATGATGCGTGTGTAATATAGATATAGATATATACACGCGATATATATATAGATATATATTATGTATATGTATGATATATATATATACACACAATATAGATATAAATATATACACGATATATATACTATATATATACAACATAGATATAGATATAGATATGATATAGATAATAGATAGATCTCTCTCTCTCTCTCTCTCTCTATATATATATATATATATGATGTATATGATAGTTTAAATAAAAAGTTATTATATATAGTATGTAGAGAGATCTTGTAGCACCTTTGAGACTAACTGAAAGAAATAAATTGGCTGCATCAGTTTTCCCAGACTTCGTTCTCCTTCCTCAGATGCATTTGGTGGAGTGCATCTGAGGAAGTAGACTTAAATTAAGAAAGCTCATGCTGCAGACTTCTTTCTTTCAGTTAGTCTCAGAGGTGTGATTAGATCTCTCTACATACTGATTCCACAAACTGACACAGCTATATCTTTGAATTATACCACTAATACACACATACAAACACACACACACACACTCCTCCATGTTTGAGGCTTTGACTTTTGCAGATTTGATTATTTACGGATTTGATTAATATGTTCTCTCCAGAAGGATCTAGGTCCTCCAGTGCAACTCTATGCTCAACCTGAACTAAAAGTTGTCCTGAAGGACCTAGAGATTCCTAGAGAGAAGACTTTGCTAGGCATTTGTAGCTCCTCCAGTGCAATTCTATGGTCAACCTCTGGCAGATGTTGACCAGAGTTGCACTAGAGGACCTAGAGATTCCTAGAGAAAACCCTACGCTAGCCATTTGTAGCTCCTCTAGCACAATTCTAGGGTCAATGTCTGGTAGATGTTGACCACAGAGTTGCACTGGAGGACCTAGAGATTCCTAGAAAGGTGTTATCTCAGGTAAAAACATAGTATTTTTGTTATGTGTGCATTATGTAATACTATATGTAATAATACTAACCCAAGGAGGCAACAGGTTGAATCAGAGTTGGAAGATACCCCCAAAGGCTATCCAGTCCAACCCTGTTCTGCCATGCAGGAATTCACAATCAAAGCCCTCCCTGTGACAGATGGCCATCCAGGCTCTGTTTAAAAACCTCCAAAGAAGGAGACTCCATCACTCTCCGAGGGATAGTGTTCCACTGTCAAACAGTTCTTGCTGTCAGGAAGTTCCTCCTAATGTTGAGGTTGAATACCTTTTCCTGTAGCTTGCATCCATTTTTCCAGGTTTTGTTATCTGGAGCAGCAATAAACAAGCTTGTTCCAGCCTTAATATGACATCCCTTCCAATATTTAAACATGGATATCATGTCACCCCTTAACCATCTCTTCTCTAGGCTAAACATACCCAACTCCCTAAGGCACTCCTCATATAGGGCATGTGGGATTTGTTGTTCTACATTTCTCACAAAGCTTCAGACTGAACAATAATTAGTTTGTGTGGGTTTTTCGGGCTGTGTGGCCATGTTCTAGAAGAGTTTCTTTCTGACGTTTCGCCAGCATCTGTGGCTGGCATCTTCAGAGAAAGAAACTCTTCTAGAACATGGCCATACAGCCCGAAAAACCCACAAAAGCTAAGGATGCCGGCCATGAAAGCCTACAACTTCACATTGAACAATAATTAATCAGATCATAGTAGGAAATTTTAGTGCTTGGCTTTTTTGGCTGCTGCATCACACTGTTGACTCATGTTCAACTTGTATCTACTAGAACTCCTAGATCCCTTAGAAGTAACTTGAAATCAGTTGTTTACGTCATGAAGGTGGCTCCTCTTAATGGTATTACTCTGTGGAAAGGTTTGGCTGATAGCACTTGGCAAACCTGGTCTTTTAGGGGGAGGGGGGTGTGTGCGATTGCCTACTTTTTAAAAACGTGTTCCACATCCTTGCCATCTGCCTATCTTTCAAATAGGTTGTGATGTTTTGAAAACATGTTCCAATATAATTACCTTTGTTATGGGCAAACTGAATAATTTGTGTTTTCTTTCTTTTCCAAAGAGAGGAAGCCAGGCCTTATGATGTAAACAACGGATTTCAGGTTATTTCTGTTTGGGCAGTTACTGAGATGGGATGTCTACTTCTTAGTAAGAGTCAGGGCCTTTGCAGACTGCCAGAAATAGTGCAAATGGAGTCCACTTTAACTGCCCTGTCTCAGTGCTAGGGAATCATGGGAATTGCGTGGTTTTTTTTCTGAGACACTGAGCCTTCTCTGTCAGAGAGCTCTGGTGTCACAATAAACTACAGTTCCCATGATTCCCTAGCACTGAGTCAGGGCAGTTAAAGTGGACTCAATTTGCACTATTTCTGGCAGTCTGCAAAGGCCCTTAGTCTATTGCCCTGGCCTAAACCAAATCCTCTTCATCCTTAAAAGTATTGTTATCTAAAGCGCACATCTTAATGTTCCTTCTTATCTTGGCTAAGTCTTCCATATCTGCTGTGTCCAGATGCATCACGGTAGCACTTTAGCAGCAATACAGTTAAGCGATGGCATTTATCACCACCACTACCTCACAGTCCATAAACAAAGATTTCCTCAGATTACTTCTTTAAATGTTCCAGGAAGATGTATGTGTGGTGGGAGAGTGGTGTAGTGGTGGATGTACAAACCAAAGGAAGATTTTTATCTTTATGTTTGTCATTACCAAACACTCCAGCCTACATAAGTCATGTGGAATAGATGGAAGAAAGGTTCAGATGTGTGATGTAATTTTTTTTCCTACTAACTAGCTGAAATGGCTAGTTGATAAAGCAAGAGTACTGCTATGATTGACTATAACTGGTAGAACGTTTCACTTTGCATCGTACATGCAGCCTTTACTTTCCATTCTCTACCTTTGCACTGAGAAGGGGGAGAAGTCTTGCTTCCAAACCAGCATTATTGCCACAATGATATATGATCGAAGCCTTTGCTCTGTTCCAAGTGAAGTTTAGGAGCTGAAGCTTAACATCAGCTTTATAGAACCTTGGCTGCTAGAACATCAGATGAGGTCTTTCTAGACCCTGCCTCCTTTATAATAATAATAAAAAAGGAATTTTCCTAATGTTTATTTGGGATTGCGAAGACTTGGAAATAGAACTGACATCTACAGGACAGCCTTTAAGATGACTTGTGTCCCCAGGTTCTAATAGATTTGTCATACAAGGGAAGAAAGGAGAGGCTTTTCCTACCATTCCATTGTATGTGGAACAATATGGCAGGAATCTTCAGGTCCTTTGACCCACTCCCTTTTGACTCTTGCATAGAGTGGGAATTATGTGGTACTCCATCTGTAAAGGGACCGCACATCCCAACAGAACTAGCCAACATAGCCCAGGATAAAGAATGCTGGGAGCTGCATTTCAGCAATGTATAAAAGGCTGCACAACTCTCACCCCCACTCTAGCCTTAAATAACATCAGCACTAATTTTTGTTGTGATTCTAATGAGAGCTTTCCTGGCAGGATCACCATCCCAATGCCTAAATGTTCCAGGATTTTTTGCTGAGGGGAAAGAAGGCAGCCATATCAAACCCATTCCACTTTAAATGATGATCAGAATTATGATGGGGACAAGAGGACATGTGCGCCACAAAGAAACAGCTAATACAAGAATGCTCGGGGCACCAGTTTTACTTTCAAATGTGTATCCTTGGCAGTGAGACCACTTTATAGCTGCTTACAGAACAAATACATTGGAAAAACACACTTCACAAGGGAAGGTTTGAAAGTCCCACAGGTGAGGGGCAGCTGGCAGTCATTGCTGTATAGGCTTGAGAAACAGGAGAAAGTGGGTAGAAAGGGAATCAAGGTCTGAAAACGGGATTACTGACGTTACACATAAAATGAAAGAAGGGGAGGCGCAGCTTGAGCAAAGCATACATTCCTTCTTTATGTGAAATAAATTAATTGGAAACACTGAGTGCTTGTGGCCCCTTTTTGGATAGTGCCATAATGCCACCACGTCAAGCTGTGTGTGAGAGGCTGTTTTAAAGAGGCATCTATTGCCCACTTTGTAGGAAGGAACAGTGTAAGAACAAAGGCCTTCAACACAGTCTTCCTTACATACACTGTTGCACCTTGGTTATCTTTTCCAGACAGCTACAGGGGCTAAAAACCTCTCTCTCTCCATACCTCTTCAGTTAAAATTTGATCTACATCAGTGATAAAGACCTTTCCTGATGCAGGAATCTTCTATCAGCCAAACAGTAATGGTCCCCTGTGGGACCTGAACTAACCATTGCAACATTATACAGTCGGCCCTCCATATCCATGGATTCTTTATCTATGGATTCAAGCATCCAGGCTTGAAAATATTCAAAAAGTATACAAATTCCAAAAAGCAAAGCTTGATTTTGCCATTTTATATAAGGGACACCATTTTATTACATCACTGTATTGAATGGGACTTGAGCATCCACGGGTGTGTCCGTGCCGTGGAACCAAACACAGCAGATACCAAAGGCCCACTGTAGTACATAAATAAATACAGGGGAATAAAAATCAAAACCTTCCCTGGTTACTTTTACATTACATGGCTTCTTCCAAAGTGAACAGGGAATGGCTTGGATTTCAATCTGCACTGCCCAAGAACTGCCCTCTGGAAGAAAAACAACCCAGTATCAAATTCTTGTGGCAAATGTGGAGCAAAATTTAGAGACTGGATGGGGAAGACCAGAACAAGTAAGATGCAGACCAAATGTTGGCTTGGAAGAAGAAAGTTAACAAAGAATGTTATTCTGTGCTGGGAACTGTTTGGATGATCAACCTTGAGCCAGCTGTCCAAGCACTCTATGAGGGGTTCTCTACATCCTGTTTGCAACGTTTGGCTGTCAGGTCCTCATTGTGGGCTTTGCGGATGTGCCGGTAAAGGTCTCCAGACTGCGTGTAACTCCGCATGCAATAACGGCATTCATAGGGGCGTTCCCGTGTGTGGACAGTGGCATGGCGCCGGAGTGTGTAGGAACATGAAAAGGTCTTCCCGCATGTCTTGCAAGTGGGTACATCTTCCATAAAGATGGCAAAGTTCGAGTGGGACTCAAAATCCTGCATGTACATTTGTTCATGTAGGGGTGGAGTCACCATGTTTGAGAAGTTCTGTCCACCAGGCATGGGGATAATGTGATAAGGGGCATGCTCTTGAGGTAGGAAGCCACTTTCTGAAGACACCTCTTCCATCCCATCAGGCTCCTCAAAGTTATCAGGATGACGTCCACACCTTCCACTTAGACCTGCCTCTCCAGCAGGCCTCTGGAAGATACTTTCCAGCCTCAACATTGTGCTCTGCCCCTCCAGTTGCTCTGTCACCTCTGGCTCCTCATCAGAAATCACAATGGCTTCCACCTTGACCTTGATGGAGGGCCTGTTTGGTTCCTTCTGGTACACTGTACTGAAGTTGTTTGCCCGCTGTTCTGCATACCTTTCTGGAGCATGGTCTGTGCTAGAAGATCCCTCAGGTACACATGCTGGAGGAAAGCAACTATGTGATACAGTTTCAGTGGAACTACTGGGACTAGAGAAAGAAATGTCAATCACAGATAGTGGCTGTGTCAGCAAAGGCCTTGCTGGCAGAGGAATTTCCATGCCTGGCTGTGTCGTATCAGCCACATCCAAAGTGGAGGCCATTGTTTCATCGGAAACAGTTTTCTCTCCTCCTTTCCATTCCTCTTTTTTGCTGTTTTCTGTTTCACAAAGGTGAGGAGGTGGAAGTGGCAAGGGCTCAGGCACCTGAAGCTGGAACTTGGAGGTGCTGGGCAGACGTTCTGAATTGCCCGGGGCCTCTTCTTCCTTCTTTGTACTGTCTGCTTCTGCCAAAGCTCGGGCCTGTAGTTTCTTCTTACATACCTTGACAATGTCATTCATATGCAAGTAACTGGCAGCCGCTAGTATGTCCTCTACTGGCATATCGTTGAAGGAAAGGCTGCCTTTGTACATGAATTCCAGCAACAGTCCAAATGCTGGTGCTGTGACAATCTCATTGTTAATTGAGACCAAGTCTCGTTTGTCTAGACGCTCCTTGTAAAACATATGGAAGAAGGCACTGCAGGAGGCCAGCACTGCCCGGTGGGCCTGGAACTGAGTGCTGCCCACAAGCACAGTGCAGTCACAAAGGAAGCCTTCACGTTGCTGCTCCCACAGGCTCTGCAGTAAGTTTTTGCTGTGGTCAGGGAACTCCATGCTGAGGCCTCTTTCAGGACAGTGGAAAAATCAGGGGCGTAGTCCAGCCTCCTTTAAGGTAGCAGTGCAGAGAGAGAAAAATAGCAAGAGAGGACACTTGGTAACTTGAACATATCACTTGCAGGAACCAAATGAACATGAAAAGTTGCTTGATATTTGTCACGGCGTTGAGTCATTTAACCCAGTGGTCCCCAACCCCCGGTCCGCGGCCCGGTACCGGTCCGCAGAACAAATGGTACCGGTCCACCCTGCTACTGCGTCTTCTGTGCAGTGGCGGCGGCGGGTCCTGCGACTTTTGCGAGTCCTCAACGTGACGCCGCAATCCCCCCCCAGTGAGCCGTGGAAAAATTATCAAACGTTGACCGGTCCACGGCAATAAAAAGGTTGGGGACCACTGATTTAACCCATTGCTGTCTATCATTACCAGGAGATGCTGTCTTAGATCTCAGGCTGATTATCTGCCATCTCCCTCCCCAGGATTGTTAAACCTCTTTCCTTTTGCTCTCTGGAGAAAGAAAAATGGGTTCTTGCTGACTAGTGTACACTCCTAGGAATCTGTTTACCCATCATTTTGGAGCAACAATAACCTTCTATATAGCTAGTCAGCTAACTGATGCCAATAGATTCTTTGCCCCAGCATCCCATTTTGAGTCTCGCCTAAACCATGAGGACCCCTACATTGCACCCAGGGTGACCAGATCTCCTCCTTTTCCAAGACATGTCTTACATTCCAGCCTTCTGTCCAAGAGAACTGCAAGATGTCCTCCATTTTGGGCATGACTAAGAAGCATGAATTTATATTTATATATGAGTGTTTTTAGCTTTCATTTTGTAATGCCCTACATTTTTCTTGAATGTATTACATTTTGCGGTGTCTTACGCTTCCTTTGCGGTGAAGACATCTGGTCACCCTGCATTGCATCCCATTCAGCTGTCATTTGACCTTAACCTGTGTCTTTGTTTAGAATATTCAATGCTCACTGCAAACCTTTTCTTTTTAATCTTGTTTTCCAGCATCAAGTCTGTACTCCTCACCCCAACACTTCCAACAGACACTCTCTTTGGAGCATCCATACCAATCCCGACCAAATCTGGAACCCCTTCCCCTGGTGCGTTTCCCTATTCTTACCTACAGAGTTGGGGTCCAGGTTACCTATAGGATCACCTTCATCTGTACAATCTGCCCCGTACGATCAGGTCCTCTGGGAAATGTTTGCTCCATCCAGCCAGAACTAAACTGTCAAAAGTTTCCCAAAGGACCTTTTTGTCTACTGCCCTGACTCTGGAATGACCTGCCAGAGGAGAGACAACAGCTGAAAACACTGATGGATTTTAAAATAACATTAAAGATACTAATAGAGTACTACACTACACTGCACTCTTATAGCACTGCTATTCCACTTTGACTGCTCTGGCTGCCTCCTGTTGCATTCTGGAGTTTGTAGTTCAGTGAGGCCTAAGAGCTGTCTCTGACTGAGAATTCTAAATGCCCCTCCTTTCACTGCAAATCCCAGAATGCAACAGGAGGCAGCCAGAGCAGATAATGTGGGATAGCTGCGCTATGATGAGTGTAGTGTGGTAATCTCCATCTTTTCCAGGAGGCCTGCCCAGTCAATTTTAAACCATGACTTTTTAAAAACCTTAGCATGTTATCTTAGGGCCTTTGCAGACTGCCAGAAATAGTGCAAATTGAGTCCACTTTAACTGCCCTGGCTCAGTGCTAGGGAATCATGGGAACTGTAGTTTTTTTCTGAGACATTGAGCCTTCTCTGTCAGAGAGCTCTGGTGCCACAATAAACTACAGTTCCCATGATTCCCTAGCACTGAGTCAGGGCAGTTAAAGTGGACTCAATTTGCACTATTTCTGGCAGTCTGCAAAGGCCCTTTAGCGTGTATTTCAGTGGCGTATAGTATTGTATTTTAACTGGGCCCACCACAAGCTCCAGTTCCCAGAATTCCATAGCCTTGAGCCAGGTAGTTAAAGCAGTGCCACACCGAGTTCTTTCTCCAGTGTGGACGCAGCCTGAGTGGCCTATAAACCTCACAAAATGGCGACGGTTTTCCTCCCCACTTCCAGGGGGGCTGCTGTGTATGTGTGGGGGTGCTATTTCCCCCATCTATTTCCCTCAGAGCCCCACTGAGCGAGCCAGGCGCCTCCTCCCCTCACCCCAGAGCCTCCTCAGAGGACCCCCTTCCGCCGCCATGTCCCGAGAAGCAGGCCCTTCCGCTCCGAACGGAGGCTGAGGCGCCCTTCCTCCCCTGCGCCGAGGGAGCCCCTTCTGTACCCCACTTACCCACCACAAAGCAGAGGCCGCCACAGACCCACCCCTCTCGCCTGATTGGCTCCTCCTTTCTGTCACACTCTGGTGGGGCGGGGTTCACCGGAACTGAGCCTCCCTCCCCTCGGCGCTCATTGGGTCGCTTCCTCGTCTGTTTCTAGCCTTCCGCCAATCGTGACTCCGCCTTGGAGGGTCCGCTCTTTCATTGGTCCAACCCAACTTCGGCCAGTCGCGAAGGCCGAGAGCCGTTTCCGGCATTCTGATTGGAAGAGCCTCGTAGCGACGGCGCCTCAAGCTAACGCAGGGTCCGCGGCGGAGAAATAATTCGGTTTGACACCGCTTTAACCGCCCTGGCTCAGTGCTACGGAATTCTGGGAGATGTAGTTTTGTCTGTGAGCTGCCTTGGGTCCTTCCCTCCAGGGAGAAAGGCGGCGTATAAATGAAATAGATAATAACATTTTGTGAGATATTGAGCTCTGTCAGAGCTCAATGTGAGCGCTTCAGGCACAATGAACTACAATTCCCAGGATTCCCTAGCACTGAGCCAGGGCAGTTAAAGCGGTCTCAAACTGGGTGATTTCTGCAGTGTGTTTTGGACCCTACGGAAACTTTGGTCTAAAACACACTGCAGAAATAATCCAGTTTGACCACTTTATTTTCCCTGGCTCAATGCTAGGGAATCATGGGAACTGTAGTTTATTGTGGCCCCAGAGGTCTCTGAGAGGGAAGGCTCAATGTCTCACAAAACTGCAGTTCCCAGAATCCCCTAGCATTTGCGCCAGCTCCCGCTCCGCTCCGCTCTGGACCCCACAACAAACTCTCAATTCCCTGAATTCCATAGCCTTGAGCCAGGAAGAGTTAAAGCGGTGCCAGAGCGGGTCATTTCTCCAGTATGGATGCAGCCTGATAGGAGCGGGAGGGCATGGCAGAGGAGACGCTGAGAGCGTCGGGGCGGAAATGGGTTCCTGTCCCTTTAAGGCGGCTTGGGCTCCTGAGCGCCTCGGCCAATCAGGAGACGCTGCTTTGCCAGGCCCGGAAGAGGAGGTCGGCGCTTCCGCCGGAGCCGAAGGAAGACGGTTCCGGTCGAGCGGGAAAGATGTTCTATCATGTGAGTGAGGGCGCGCTTGTGTTTCACCCATTCAGCGGTCCCTTAAAGAACGGTCTTTTAGAGCAGGGCTAGGCAACCTTTCCCCTTTAAGGGCCGAGGGACTTCAGCTCCCAGAATCCCAGGAGCTATTGGCCAACATGGCTGAGGCTTCTGGGAGCTGAAGTCCCTCGGCCCTTAAAGGGGAAAGGTTGCCTACCCCTGTTTTAGAGCCTAGACGTGGCTCCCAAAATGTATCCCTCCCCACAGATGTCTTGGACTTCACCTCCCAGAATTCCTGACTTCAAAGATCTAGCCGTGTTAGTCTGTAGGATCAGTCTGGAGAAAGATCGTGCAGGACCTTTGAGACTCACGGAAAGAAAAAAGGAAGGAAGGAGGCAACAGGAACTTTCCTAGACTTCGGTCTCCTTCCTCAGATGCATTTAGTCTCAAAGGTCCTACAAGATCTCTATCTTTGAATGCTATTGTTATTATTATTAAGAAAGAAGTTGGAAGCATGAGCTTTTGGAGACTTACGTCTACTTCCTCAGATGCATTTAGTCTCAAAAGTGCTACAAAATCTTTGTATCATTGAATTCTATTACTATTATTATTAAATGAAAGTTGGCAGCATAAACTTTCAGACTTAAATCTACTTCCTCAGATGCATTTAGTCTCAAAGGTGCCACAGGATCTCCATATCTTTGAATTCTGTTATTATTATATTATTATTAATTGAAAGAAAGAAGTTGGCAGCATGAGCTTTCCTTCCTCCGATGCATTTAGTCTCAAAGTCACTACAAGATCTCTATTCCTTTGAATTCTATTATTATTATTAACTGAAAGAAAGAAAGTTGGCAGCCTGAGCTTTCCTAGACTTAAGTCTCCTTCCACAATGCACTTAGTCTCAAAGGTGCCACAAGATCTCTATATCTTTGAATTCTATTATTATGATAATTAATTCAAAGAAGTTGGCAGCATGAGCTTTTGTAGACTTAAATCTGCTTCCTCAGATGCATTTAGTCAAAGGCGCCACAAGATCCCTATATCTTTGAATTCTATTATTATTACCATTATTAACTGAAAGAAAGAAGCTGGCAGCCTGAGCTTTTGTAGACTTCAGTCTACTTCCTCAGATGCATTTATTCTCAAAGGTGCCACAAGATCTCTATATCTTTGAATTCTGTTATTGTTATTAATTGAAAGAAAGAAAGTTGGCAGCCTGAGCTTTCCTAGACTGAAGTCTCCTTCCTCAGATGCATTTAGTGGAGGGGAAACCAGGGACAGACCTATATATGCCATTGGTGTGTGAGAATGTCCATTCAAATTCAAAGGCCTTTGTGTATGGAAATGAAGTGGCGAGTCCAGTTTGGCTTTGGAAGCTAGCCTGTAGGTGGGGAGAATAGATGAGTGTAGGACGCCTCCCTGAGGATGGGGTCAGATAGTGTTAAAATGTGTGTAGAATCATAGAATCCTAGAGTTGGAAGAGATCCCAAGGGCTATCCAGTCCAACCCCATTCTGCCATGCAGGAACTCCCAATCAAAGCATCCCTGACAGATGGCCATCCAGCCTCTGTTTAAAGACCTCC
The DNA here is from genome assembly GCA_026167975.1 of Phrynosoma blainvillii. Classification (NCBI taxonomy): domain Eukaryota; kingdom Metazoa; phylum Chordata; class Lepidosauria; order Squamata; family Phrynosomatidae; genus Phrynosoma; species Phrynosoma blainvillii. The sequence continues at coordinate 9,817,421 of JANUYF010000016.1, forward strand.
AAAGAAGAAGACTCCACCACTTTCCAAGGGAGAGTGTTCCACTGTTGAACAGCTCTTACTGTCTGGAAGTTCCTCCTAATGTTGAGGTGGAATCTCTTCTCCTGGAGCTTGCATCCGTTGTTCTGTGTTCTAGTCTCTGGAGCAGCAGAAAACAGGCTTGTTCCCTCCTCAATATGACACCCCTTCAAATATTTAAACAAGGCTATCATAGTGAGCCAGGAAGCCATTGTCCTTGGTCAATCCATGGCTGAACTCCAACTCTGCTGTTTTTCTTTCCAAGTTACCTTTGTAGTTCTTTTTTCTTTCAGGGACCACTCTTCTGAGGTCCCCCAGATGTTTTGGACTTCAGCTCCCACAATTCCTTACTATTGGCCAAGTTGGTTAGGGCTGCTGGGAGCTGAAGTCCAAAACACCTGGAGGAATGAAGTTTGGGACACACTGATAGAGAATGCAACCAATTCTACGTTTGTTAGCATGAGGAAGAAACAAATATTTCAATCCTGTGGCAGGACATTTGGGCTTCTATCAAATAAGGGGGGAAGCTGACATTTCTTGCCATTATATTAATATTTACTTACTTATTGGGTGCACTTGCTGTTGTTGTTAACTGCCTTCGAGTCGACTTCGACTCACAGCGACCCTGTGACTTGAGGCCCAAAACACACTGCAGAAATAATCGTGTCTGAGACCGCTTTAACTGCCCTGGCTCAGTGCTAGGGAATTCTGGGAACTGTCGTTTTGTGTGACATTGATTCTTCTCTGTAGAACGTTTTGGTACCAGAATAAACTACAATTCCCAGGATTCCCTAGCCCTGAGCCAGGGCAGTTAAAGCAGTCTCAGACACGATCATTTCTGCAGTGTGTTTTGGAGATGAGACGTCCCCAAGCCCCTGTCCTCCACTGCTCTGCTTGGGTCCTACAACTTCCTACTTGTGTCCTCCTTGATTGACTCTATCCATCTAGCATGCAGTCTTCCTCTCTTTCTCCTTCCCTCCATAGTTAATAATAATAATATTATTATTAACTACCTTATTTTCCTGAGTATAAGACTACTTTTTTACCTGCAAAATCTGTGGCTAAAGTGGGGGGGTCGTCTTATACGCCAGATATAAGGATAATGAGGATAGAGGTGCTAAAACTCTATATTTTGACTGGTAAAATGGGGGGGGTCGTCTTATACGCCGGAAAATACGCATTTACCGTTTAATGCTGTTTTAAAGAGGTGGGTTGGTTTTTCTTTTTGGGGATATGTTATACGGGTTTTATTGTAAGCCGCTTGGATTGTTTGTCAATAAGCGGGATATAATAAATCTTATTATTATTATTAACTCAACCTTTCCTAGCATTACTGTTTTTTCCTATGGGCCGTGCCTTCGCATGATGTGGCCAAAGTATGACACACTCAACTTAATAATCTTGGCTCAATCTATTCAAGGACTCATTGTTTTTGTCTTTTGGGCTGCTAAGGGTCTCCTCATCCCTCTTCTCCAGCCCCTCATCTCAAATGCGTTAATTTTCCTCTTCTGCGCCACCTTCACTGCGCAGCTCTCACATCCATCCATGGTGATGGGGAATACAATGGCTTGTGCAATTCAAACTTTAGTGCTCAGTTGTATATCTTTACACTTAAGGATCCTGTCTAGTTCTTTCATGGCTCCCTTCTCATTCTTTGTGTTCTTCTGATTTCTTGACTGCAGTCTGTGCTCTGATCTCTGTTCTGTTTGGTCCAAGGTATGGGAACTCTTTAATTATTTAGATAAAAGCTTAGGCTATAATAAACTTCTTGCTGTAGGCAGACATCGGGGATGAGTGGTCTCTTTTGTGTCCTGCTTGTGAGTCTCTAGGACAGGAGTAGGCAACCTTTCCCCTTTAAGGGCCGAGGGACTTCAGCTCCCAGAAGCCTCAGCCGTGTTGGCCAATAGTCCCATGTTGGCCAATAGCTCCTGGGATTCTGGGAGCTGAAGTCCCTCGGCCCTTAAAGGGGAAAGGTTGCCTACCCCTGCTCTAGGAGAATGTGGCTAGCACTTCCAGGGATCGAAATACCACTGTGAACTACTGTACCAGGTGAAGTTTGGTCTGATCTGCTGGTTCAGGGGGAGACTGACCTCCATATTCCTCCCCTCCAGATCTCTTTGGAACACGAAATCTTGCTGCATCCACGTTACTTTGGGCCCAACCTCCTCAACACAGTCAAGCAAAAGCTATTCACTGAAGTGGAGGGGACCTGCACAGGCAAGTAAGTAAGAGTGGGAACTGGGCATTTTGCTCCACAGAAATTGACTGCATAGATTGCAAAGAGGCCAATAAATTGAAGCTCAGTCCAGACAAAAGAACAGTTTCATGGGTGAGTGTGTTATCTTACCAGGGCCTTCAGTTGGGCCTTCGAATTGGAAGGCATTAAAAAAAACACATGATAAATTATACAATTGCCGAGACAGTTCAGGGGAACCAAAGCTGTACTTTGAGAAGTATACTTGTTTTAATGGTTGTACTGTAACATGTCTTGCCCCTCTATCCAACCTTTTGCCATCCCTATGTTAATGGGATTTGCAGTAGTATCCACATGTTTATGGGAAATCCCTAGAAGGGGGAAGATCTGGAAAAAAGGATCACTGATTTCCAGACGAAACCAAACTGCATATTCTTTGATCATTAATCTCAGCAGTTCTTGCCGCTAGTAAGCTTCAAAGTATGAATTTAGACTGGGTACTCTCAAGCAACCTTTTTGGGAGACTTAAAACAAATTCTGGAGTTCTCCGCTGTTTTTGTTTTCTAATAAAACTGATCAGAAGTTTGAAGGGGAAAATAGCCTTTCTTTTTTAAAAAAATACGCAGAGCCAGTGTTGGTCATTGTGAAAACCAGGGCTGGCAAATGTGTGGTACTCTAGCTGTTACTGGACTGCCACTCTTGTAATTCTTCGCCATTCGATATGCTGGTTGGAATGATGGGAATTGTAGTTGAGGACATCTGGATGGCATCAGCTTGGGTAGGCCTGGCTTTAAGCATCCTCACCCTGAAGGGCTGAAGAATGACGTTATTGGGGAACTTCAAATAATGCTTGCGAATATATATTTGACATGTACTCTTGCAATGCTGGCTTCCAGATATGGCTTTGTCATTGCTGTGACCACTATTGACAACATTGGTGCGGGCGTGATCCAGCCTGGCCGTGGCTTCGTCCTTTACCCAGTCAAATACAAGGCCATTGTGTTCAGGCCATTCAAGGGTGAAGTGGTTGATGCTGTTGTCACTCAGGTGAACAAGGTAAGGGAGAGGCAACAGGAGATTGTGGAGTGGATTTTCAATGTTGGATCTGACCTGTTTTGTCTTGCCCCTGTTCTTCCCGTTTGGGCTATGGGAAAAGGTTGAAGTGGAGGGGTTGCTTGTGAGATGGCTTTATTTCAGATTGTCTACCTCTTTTAGGTATAAGGGGGTTATTTGTTTCTTTGAGTCAGGAGGATGGAATACAGCATGCTTTTGGAGTTGGGATCTGAGTGCTGAAAGGTTTTGCAAGAAACAGTCTCACTTGTTAGTTCTCTTATTGCTTCACCCATCTCTGACCAGGTTGGACTCTTCACCGAAATTGGACCCATGTCTTGCTTCATTTCACGGCATGTAAGTACTGGGACAAAAATATGCCACGTAGCAAGCGTTTAAAAAAAAAAACTTCCATGGAAAGGATGACAGGAGGAGGAGAATACTGTCATGCACAGAACTGACTTCCAAGTTTGAGAGGGCTGTCAGCGGAGAACATCCTGTATTAGTGGGGCTTGATGGGGTTACCTTTTTACATTCGCAGCAGGTGGGTGGAAGCTCCTTTTTAAATCTCCCACAGTGTTCCTGCTACAGTCTCTGAACCTGAGATATTGTGGCCAATTAAAATGGTTCCCACTAGTGCCCAGGTTATTTTTCTTGAATGGTTTAGAATGATAAGAGTTGTCGTCCAATCACACCAAAAGGGCATCAGGTTGGTGAAGGCAGCAGTATAATTTTCCTGCAGAGTTGTCTTTAAATAAAATAATTTTCTCCCATCCCTAGAACATGAACAGGACGTCTTGTAAGGCCAATCATTAGTGAGAGAGAAATCATTTTGTCTCTCATGATTGGCAGCACCTTTCCAGGCTGTTACCAGGGACCATTTTTAGCTGGGGATTTAATTTGGGGGGCATTCGCATGCAAAGTATCTGCTCTGTCATTAGACCGAGAACCCTCCTATTCCACTCTGCAGCACTCATGATATCTCCCATTTGTCTTTACAGTCTATTCCCTCTGAAATGGAATTTGACCCCAACTCTAATCCACCCTGCTACAAGACCGTTGATGAAGTGAGTGTGCTCCTTCTCTATGTGCAAAGATATTGGGGAAGTGAACAGGGCTGAAGAATGAACTTATGATGAGATTATTTGCCTTTCTCATATGGCAGGGGTAGGCAAAGTGTGGCCCTCCAAATGTTGGACTGCAGTTGCCAGTATTCTTCACCATTGACTAAGGCTGATAGGAGTTGCAGTCTGACAACATCTGGGAGGCTGTACTTCACTATTCCCTTTGTATGGACTAGTAATGTTGGGACAACAGCCAAATGGTCAAGCTTCAAGACCTCCTTGCTCAGTGTTTCAGCATTCAGCTGCATTTTCATTTTCCTCAACACTATTTTTTTTCAACAGCTAGTTAGCATTCTGTGCCCACTAAGCACACCCTCTCCTTACTGACCTATTGTGGAATTATTCCTCACATTTGGACTTTTTGCCTAAAGTTTTTTTATACATATGGAACTTTGGGGCTCCTCCAAGCCCACTGATATCTCCCTTTTATGCAGTAGTGTCCCTTCAGAAGTTTTAATTCACAGAGCCTTTCTAGCATGTCCAGTGTAAGATTCATGGAGTCCAAAACATCTGAAGGATGTTTGTTCTATTTTGACAATGCAAGGAATGAGTCACAAGCTGGACATCAGAAATCAAGAGAATAGTGTTAACTCCCTTACTTATTGCTACATATTTCTGCTCCAACCCCAAACAGGACATTGTCATCCAGCAAGATGATGAGATCAGGCTGAAGATTGTGGGGACCCGTGTGGATAAGAATGATATAGTGAGTTGATGTGTGGAATGGGATGGAAGGAGAGGCTCCCAAACATTTGTGCAGCTAACCCTTCTGTCTTCAGAAGCATGTCTGTGTCATCCAGGAGAAAAAAATAGAAGTGGAGTAAATTTAAAGAGAGCCAGCATGGTGTAGTGGTTTGAGTGTTGGACTTCTACTCTGGAGACTAGGGTTCGAATCCTCGTTCAGCCATGGTAACCTTGGGCAAGTAACACTTTCTCAGCTGCTGAGGAAGGCAAAGGCAAACCCACTCTGAACAAACAGGACCAAGAAAATCCTGTGATAGGGTCTCCTTAGGGTTGTTGTATGTCAGAAAATAACTTGAAGACACGTAGCACAGATACAAATGAAAGAGGAAATGTAGTTATGTGCCTCCAATCCTATTGTGTGGTAAATTTGCTTTTTTGGGTAATGGGCAGGCAATACTATTTGGATAATACTCTTGAAATTTGTAAACATTCAGTTTGTCCAAAATAGTTGATCAAGCTAGAGAGCAAAAAATTAAGGAGGGGAAGAAGAAGCATGGAAGTGTAAAAAAAACTACTGAGATTTGTGATTAATCTTACCCCAAAATGGGGATTATGCTTTTGATAAGTGACTCATAGCATGGAGACCTCCAGGTAGACACTTTTTGTTTAGGCACTGCTGAACCCCATGACATAACATGAAGCAGATTGCTGTAATAGCCATATTTTAATTTGTCCTCTCCCTGTATTTCAGTTTGCCATTGGGTCACTCATGGATGACTATCTTGGTAAGTTTCTCTTTTCTTAACAGGGTAGACAAGAAGTGTTCATACTTTGCCTCTCGCTCTATAACGGCACTTAAAAAGAAAAAGTTAGATAAGACACGACAAGAGGATATTTAAAAGAGGATATTTAAGAAGGCATGGGATGTGATTTTCATATGAAAACTATGCCTAAAAATATAATAATCAAGGATGTGGAAAAACGGAATGTATTCATAACCTATTGCCAAAGCTGTATTTCAGTAAGAAAAGCCTAAAGTTGTAAATTACCACCACCTCATTTTTCTGATTTTAGTCATGGACAAGACAATATAGGTTCAGGTTATCTCTTTGAATTCCAGATGATAAGGGGACAAATAAAAGGCAGGCTATCTTTTTCCTGCCTTTCTTGTAATGTTTCCAAAGGAAAATTCTGGCTGTTCCCTATCGGAAACAGAATACTGAACTAATTTCTAGCCTAACTCTGCAAAGCAATAATATATTTTTATTGTTATTGTTACTGTTTTTGTTTTTAAAAGGAACAGAAATATCTAGACACAAAAGTACAACCATTATTTCCATTCATGTCACACAACTGGTTCTTATCTTCCCATTTTCATATATTTAAATTCTACTTTTCCCTTCCTTATCCCATATAGAATTGAGTTTGTGCAGTTTGATCTAATCCTTGTTTCTTCTGTTTACATTCCTCATTGCTATTCTGCCTCTCCTTTTGATGCAACTATATTCTTCATATCAGATTGTAACATTTTTGTTTCTTTGTTTTTCCCCACTTTATCTTTTATTGATATTATTAAGAGCAATTATATATTTTAGAGATCAACAAAACTATACTGAAAGTTTAAACACAAATTCATTTATGCGTCATATGCACTTTATATACATAGTCTGAACCATTGAGCCATCAGAAAGCAAAAGGTGTCACTATCTCAGCCACCCATTATTTTTATTTTTAGCTTTTTTTGAGTATTTTGGATTTTGGAATTCCAGATAAGGGAAACACAAGCTGTATTTGAGTGCTGTTAATTTTATTTAGACTACAGTTGGAGAACTCATAGCTCTTCAGGAGGCTGGACCTCAGCTCTTACTCAAGAAGGCCATTGGCAGGGGATCGTGAAAACTGTAATCCAAAATAGCTGGAGAACCAAAGGTTCACTGTACCTAGTTTAAACTACATTGCTTACTGTAGCTCTGTCGTTGAGTAACAGCTTCAAGATTTTCCTTTCTATCTTTTGTCTAGGTCTGGTCAGCTGAAGAACCACTTCATTGCTGCTGTTTCCCTTCTTCCCAGAGGCCAGATGTGATCCTTGGTTTTGTGCAGAAAAGCACAGCCTGTGGCTTTCTTTCAGCTTCCTTTGTAGCATCTGTCTCATTTTCCTCCGTTGTAGCAGTTGGGAAATATGAGCTGGATGTGTTTGATTCATTCTTCATTAAACTGTTCTTGTTTTGTATTCAGCCAGCCTCATTTTTTGTGGCCCTCATAGATTTTTGTTTCATTTATTTATTACAATTTTTATATCTACTTTTCAGGATGGAAATGCTTCCAAGGCAGTTTATAAGTATGTGTTCAACTCCCACCCCATTTTAGATCCCAAATCAAGGATAGAACTTGTTTATTCATTCCATGTTTATCCCACTAGTGAGCTCAAAATGTTAACATTTGATTCTTCTGCCTACTTTATCTTCACAATAACCCTTTGAGGTAGATCAGGGTAAGGGTTTGGTTACTGACCAGTGAGTTACACAGAACAGTGCAGAATGGATTTCAGACCTTCCATCTCATAATCAATCTAATATGATGGTTATCATTTGTCTGTGATGAGGTTATCCCTAGGCCTCCGCTGTGATTGTGGAACATAGATTGAAGAGGATAGAGGAAGCACAAAAATAGAGGTGGGGGGGGGGCGGAGATGGAAAAATCTCTTGCCCTTTCTATGAACAGGTACATAACATATTGCCAAATCTATTCTCTCTTTTTAACCAACATTATTACTTCCATGGAGGAAGTGTATCACTGCTGGACACACTACTATATCAGGCTGGTGTATGAAGTAAGCACCTATTCTATTTGCCACTTCAGAGGTATATTAGACTCAGGAGAACAGATTAATCCTTTTAATAGAGAATATTTTACCTTCTTTGCACCTGAGCTAACAACAACAGAGTCAAACATTGCTCCTTATATAAAATGGCAAAATCAAGGTTTGCTTTTTGGGGAGTTTTTTAAGGGTGAATATTTTCAAGCAATGGTCAGTTGAATCCGTGGCTAGGGAGGGATGAGAGTGCCTTTTTCAGCAAAAAGTGGCCGCAAACTTGGGAAAGTGGTGAGGTGTCAGCCGCCTTTCAGTCATGTTTGATAGTGGAACACACTCCCTCGGAGAGTGGTGGAGTCTCCTTCTTTGGAGGTTTTTAAACAGGCTGGATGGCAGGGGTGCTTTGATTGTGAGTTCCTGCATGGCAGTATGGGGTTGGACTGGATGGCCCTTGGTGTCTCTTCCAACTTGGAGGCGGAGCAAGATGGCAATGGACCAACAACTTCTGAATTAGCTTCCCAATATTATTTGGCCTTATCACTTCCAAACAATTAAAAATGCCACTCAAAGGCAAAAAAAGAAACTGGACCAGTACCCACAACAAGACTGAAAACCAGGAATCCTTTAAAGCAGAGAAGCAGATGAGAATTGGCTCACTGTTCACGGCAACAGACAACGCACCCCGTGAATAACAAATCTGCAGTTATAACTCCTTCTCCACTCCCTAACTCATTACAGAAATCTAATCGAACTAAAACAGACAGTTCTTCAAAGTCCAAATATAAACTACTCCAAGGAACAGGCTGAAAATAAGGAAAATAATGATAAAGGAGCCAAACTCTCAGAACTCACTAGACAAAATAATGTGCAGCCCTTCCACAAAACTTGCCTTTTGTCTGCAGAAACATTGATACTTATTTTGCAGAGACTAAATGGTATTGTGAATAAGATGGAGAAAATCCAGAATTTCCAACAAGACTTTCTTAAACAAAACTCCATGGCAAACAGGGGGTTAAAAAAGAAGCTAACCATTGTCACATGGAGTAAGGTTGCTCTTCCAATCTAGAATTCTGTTATCTTGACCAAATGCAGGGCTATGACTAAGACTGTCATTTTTTAATTTTTTTTTCTCCTGTGTGATTTTTAACACCTTTGCCTGATGAAGAAGCCAGTGGAGCTTTGAAAGCTTGCAATATGTATAATATGTGCAATTGGTCTTCCATTTTTACAGGGGATCCGTTCCATACACCGCCTTGTGAAAACGGACTCGCCAATATTCAAGCCCCATAGGGTGCGTGCCTGCTGGAACGTGCCTCATTAAAATTAAAGGAGGTCACCCCTCTGTGAATATTTGAGTCTGCGGATCTCAGAGGCGACTGTATACAGTAATATGTAACATGTATAATGTTGCTTATTGTTAACTGCCTTAGAGTCAATTGTGACCCATGGCAACCCTATGGATGCGACATCTCTAAGACCCCCTGTCCTCCACTGCTCTGCTTAAATCCTGCAAAACCATACCCATGACCTCCTTCATAAAGTCCCTCCATCTGTCCTGTGGCCCTTCTCTCTTCCTACTTCCCTCTATATTTCCCAGCATTATGGTCTTTTCCCAAGAGTCCTCTATTCTCATGATGTGTCCAAAGTACAACAGCCTCAATTTGGTCATCTTGGCTTCTAGGGATATTTCCGGCTTGATCTGTTCTGTTTGTTTGTCTTTTCAGCTGTCCATGGGATCCTCAGCACTCTTCTCCAGCCCCACATTCTCTCAAATGCATTGGTTTTCTTCCTATCATCTTTCTTAACTGTCCAGCTCTCACATCCATACATGGCAACAGAGAATACAATGGCTTGTATGATTCTGACTTTTGTGCTGAGTTGGATATCTTTGCATTTTAGAATCTTTTCTAGTTCTTTCACAGCCATTCTCCCCATTCTTAGTCTTCTTCTGATTTCCTGGCTGCAGTCCCCATTTCTATCAATGTTTGATCCCAGGTATGGGAATGCTTTTACTACTTTTTTATTTCTTCATTGTCTAGGTTGGACTTGTGAAGATCCTCGGTGGTCATTATTTTGTTTTCTTTATGTTCTATATTAAGCCTGTATAATGTATATATTATATATGTATATATTATAATGTATATATTTAATATATTATACATATATATATATTAAACCTCTCCCTGTTTGAGGGAATTGGGATGTTAATGCACTTTGCCTGAATAGGTTTCCACAGAACCAAAACACTGCACACGACCTCCCCCTCGTGGCTAGTGTTTGAAATTGCAGGAAGAACTAGCGGGGAGCTGACGTCATTCAAGTCCTGGTTGGCGAATTTGGCTGCTCCGACTGGCCAATCAGAGTACTGCGACGGCAAGGGCCGCGAACGTCGCATGTTAATGACGTCAAGCGTTACCGACTCTACCATTCCAGCCTAGAAGTTAAGCGGCGGCGCAGCATGGGGGCTCCTTCGGGGAAAATCAACCGACCGCGGACAGTAATGGAGACTTTTCTGCCTCCTCCTTTATAAAAGTTTTGGCATTAAATCTTTTTTCTGGTTTTCGATAGATGATTATAGTGAAATAGGAAATAATTTGAGCAGAACCAATGATGGTTCAGAACCAATGGCTCAGTGCTATGGAATTCTGGGAATGGTAGTTTGTTTTGGCACCAGAATAAACCAGTTTGACTCTTATTTTAATAGCCATGGCTCAGTGCTATGGAATTCTGGGAATTGTAGTTTGTTTTGGCACCAGAATAAACCAGTTTGACTTATTTTAATAGCCATGGCTCAGTGCTATGGAATTCTGGGAATGGTAGTTTGTTTTGGCACCAGAATAAACCAGTTTGACTCTTATTTTAATAGCCATGGCTCAGTGCTATGGAATTCTGGGAATGGTAGTTTGTTTTGGCACCAGAATAAACCAGTTTGATTCTATTTTAACAGCCATGGCTCAGTGCTATGTAATTGTGGGAACTGTAGTGTGTTGTAGCACCATCTGGCATCTGAGTAAAATTATTCTACTTCCTTTGAATGTGTTCCTTTCTCCTCACTTTATATCTTCACAGGGTCTGCATCTGCACCGCAGAAATAATCCAGTTTGACACCACTTTAACTGCCACGGCTCAATGCTAGTGAGGCGGCTAAATCTGAGAATTATACTTCGTTGTGGCATCAGAATAATCCGGTTTTTGCCCCACTTTAGCTGCCATAGTTCAGTGTTATGGAATTCTGGGAGTTGTAGTTTGTTGCAGCACCAGAATTATCTGGTTTGACACCACTTTTACTGCCATGGCTCAATGCTGTGGAATTCTGGTGTCACAGCAAACTACTATTCCCAGAATTCCATAGCACTGAGCCATGGCAGTTAAAGTGGGGTCAAACTGGATTATCTCTTCAGTGCAGATGCAGCACAAGAAAAGAGGGGAAATGTTTGTGATGCTATGGGACACCGATGGCTATTTAATACCTGTAATTGTTTTTTCTTTATAATACAAAATATTAGGGAAAAATCTTTTCCTGGATTTCAAAGTTGGTTTCTTTCTCAAGAGGCTCAATAACAAGAGTGTTCCCTATCTGTTGGATGAGTCCCATTATCCCTGTCCAGTGTGGCTGCAGGAAAGATGGAAGCAGGCTGCATCTGCAGTGCAGAAATAATGCAGTTTGGCACCACTTTAACTGCCATGGCTCAATGTTGTCGGATTTGGGATTTGTAGTTCTGGGAGATACTTCGGCATCCCTGTCAGAGAGCTCTGGTGCCACAGCAAACTACAGTTCCATAGCACTGAGCCATGGCAGTTAAAGTGGTGCCAAACTGGATTGTTTCTGCAGTGCAGATGCAGCCGTAGCTATTCAGATATTTAGATAAAATAGCTAGATAATAGCTTGAAGGAAGCAGTTTTAGAGCAGAGGTGGAGAAAGTGCGCCTCGCCCAGATATTGTGGGACTATAGCTCCCATCAGCCGTATTGTATGGAGTTTTAATTGTTGTAAGCCGCCCCGAATGCTTGACAGAGGGGCAGGATCCAAATAAATTTTTATTTTATTATTATTAAGTGAGGAATGGTAGTGGGTGCATGCCAGCAACACCTGTGTTTATTTCCTTTCTATGTAAAAAGCAGTCCTTATATAATGAAAGAAAGTGAGGAAATCTATTCATGTTAAGGTTTTATGTGTCTAAGATTATTTTTTTTTCCTTTCATGTGTTTTTAGGAGCTGCAGAAAAAGCTTTTCAAAAGAAGACGTGTCTTGAGCAAGCAGAAAAGGAAAAAACACCGTATTGTGGGAGCGGTGGTGGATGAAGGGCTCATTACTTTGCACCACCTGAAAAAGCGATCGTAAGTCATGTGTAGACCTATATCCTAGCTCTGTAAAAGTGCACCCATGGAGAAATATGCAAAGAGTATGCTATCACTAGAGAAACTTTTGGGATATATACATTTTTGAGTTATGATCCCAGCTTTGAGGTGTAAGGAGCCAATATCTAGCAAAAGAGGAATGAGAATTGGGCTATAACTGACTTTTCTAAATTATGAGGAGGGCAATGTCTGATCCTCTAGAGATATTAGATTGCAGATTCCATGACTCCTACCCAGAGTAGGTAATTTGAGGGATGATGGATATCGCAGTCCATTTAAAGAGTCATATGATCCCTATCCCTGCTACAGTGGGTTGTGGGATGAATGATGTTAATGAATGGGCTTAATCCAGGCTTTCTAGCTTCCATGTTACAGTCTAAAGAAATTGCACTGCTGTCCTGGGTCATATAATGTGTGCTGTGGATGTAAAAAACAGTGTTTGAATCCCAACTTGGCTTGGCTTTCTTTAGAGCAATGCCCCAAACTGATATTACCTTGCAAGGTTGTCATGAGAGCAAAATATCGCTTTTAAAGAGACAGGAAAGAAATGAGAGTGTTTTAGAGCACAAGCTACCTCTAGACATTTTGGACTACACTATCTATCATCCCAGATGTCATGGATTTGTATTCTGTGAGCACAACATTGGGGAAAGCTGTCTTAATGACTTGAACGAATAAGTTTGCCTTCACGCTCTGTTGATGTTGTTCCACAATGTGGAAATATGACAGGAAGCTGAGAGACATAGAGGAAATATATTCCCCTTGGAATAAGAAGCAGTAGGGAATGTAAAAGTTAAAATTAATCTTTTGGTGTTAATGTTTGGAACAAGAGGGGGGCAGGAACTGCTGGGTTTGAAAGACCTGACTGGAGTTGTATTGTTTTTAGAGCAGAGAATGGTTTAGGTCAGGGGTAGGCAACCTTTCCCCTTTAAGGGCCGAGGGACTTCAGCTCCCAGAATCCCAGGAGCTATTGGCCAACATGGGACTATTGGCCAACATGGCTGAGGCTTCTGGGAGCTGAAGTCCCTCGGCCTTAAAGGGGAAAGGTTGCCTATCCCTGGTTTAGGTCGTCACTGCATTCTATGAATGAGCTGTCTTTAACATTTTCTTCTTTAAACACCTTGTCTTCCTCTTCAGATCCAGTGCACGTGCCAATATTACTCTCTCTGGGAAGAAGAAGAGGAAACTGCTGAAGCAAATCCACCATGCTACTAAAGAAAAAACCGATATGCAGGGTAAACTTGCTTCTGTGACACTGGGAGTCCAACACATCTGAAGGGCACCATTTTGAGGGAAAATGCTCCAAAAATTAAGACTGAACCAGTGAAGTCAAATTGTAATAAAGGGGATTTTAAATCAATAGAAAGAAAAACCTTCTTGGTAGTAACAACTTGATATTGGATCAGATCTTCTTGAAAGGAATGGGCTGTCTGCCATTTGAAGGGTTTTTAAGCAGAGGCTGGATGACCACTCTGACTTTATCTAAATGATGCAAATAGTCTGTATTTCTTATATAGTAATGTCATGGGGTAAACAAAGAAAGGAACATGTACAGGGGAAAGGTCTAGAAAGTTGGGTGAAGGGAATGGTGACTGGTTCAAAGGGTGAGAGGATCTTTTGGAAAGAAGTGAGAATGTTGGGTGAAATGATTGAGAAGAAGATAGAAGGGGGAAAAGTCATGTGCCAGGCAGAGAGAAAGAGAGACTCTGTGAGAGGAACTTCTGCTTTAGTGGCAATGAATCTCAGTTTGGGAAATGCCCCAGTATCAAAGTACATGGAAAAATGTGGCTTTTAAATCCCTTCTTTCCCTCCTTATTGCAGTTGATACTTCTCCAGATCCAAATAAAAGTGCTCAGACTAGGAAGAAGAACAAGAGCAAGAAAGAACAGTTAGTAGGCTGCCCTGATGTGGAAATGGTGGAAACTGAGCCTGCAGCAACACCAGAAATCTCTCTGTAATGCCTCAGTTTCCTCGCTCTTCTTTGCTGCCTGAAACTGGTAGGATGTTGGGACTGACATTGGTGGTGAAGGGGTGCTAGGGTTACAAGATCCAGAAAAGCCTTAAGTTTTGGGTTTTGGCCCTCAGTGTTTGATGTGACAAATTGCTTAAAACACAAAGACTAGAAAGATTTGTGGAACAAACAGAATGTTGGCCTGGTTTCTACAGTCACGCTTTCACATTCGTGAGGGTTAGGGGTGCTGTACCCCCTGCAAAAGTGGAAAAATGGTGAATATTTCTAGGTCCCCAAAAAAGTATGCTACAGACTCTTGTCAACAGTACCAATCCATCACTCCATTTTTCACCTGGCCACCAGCATTCCTCAGTCAGATTTTAAATCACTTTCCAGCACTTTAGTCTCACTCCATTCCTTTTTGTCCCAATCTGTCACCTCTCATCCTTCCAAAAGAGCCAGCCAGGTTTTAAACCCCTTTCAGTCCATCAACCTCCAGGCTGGCTCCCAAGAGATTTTTACATTAAATTGATATGTAACATGAAAATGATTCTTCAACATATGATATGCAGTAGCATTTTAAGAATTACCAACGGCTACATCAGGTTTGCTGCATAAAAAAAGTATGGTAATACATGAGGGCTGTAACCCTTTCTCCAAGTACTTGGAATAAATCCTACTGCGTTCCAGAAAAAACTTGTAGATACGTCTGAGTGCGCACGCATGCACGGTCATGAGGCAAGAATTAGTTTTTCAACGTCATACAACTGAAGAGAAAGAAATTCTGTTATAAAATCAAGATGCCTGTACAGTCAAGCTTTTCTTTCCTTGTATATTTTGGGCATCAAATGTTGTCTAAATAAAATGGCAAGAAATCTGGCTTTAGTTGCTTTCCTAATTTGCTGGGGACAGGGTGGATGTTTCTAAAATATTGTAAGGGCGGGGGATAGGATGATCTGCACATACAAAAGAAGGATAGGAAATCAGAATTTTCCTGTTAATTTAAAAGAGAAACAGTGTGGTCAGAATGACATGCATTAAGATTTCAGTAATGATTTTATTTTCCAGCTGCACTGCCATACCCTTTTCATGTCAGATATGCAGATCTCACTAAAGCATGTGTTCAAAACAATGTACTACATTTATCCTGTTTATTACCCTTAAATAAGTTCTGCTGTACCGCCTCATTGTCTCATGGGTTTTACTCTGAGCTTTTAAAGACCATGCAGTGGAGCACATAAGTCAGGGGTAGGCAACCTTTCCCCTTTAAGGGCCGAGGGACTTCAGCTCCCAGAAGCCTCAGCCATGTTGGCCAATAGTCCCATGTTGGCCAATAGCTCCTGAGATTCTGGGAGCTGAAGTCCCTCGGCCCTTAAAGGGGAAAGGTTGCCTACCCCTGACATAAGGCTTCAAATATAGCCTCAGTGACAGACTCCCTGTCTCCCGTCAAGTGATTAGTCCCATGAAGTTCAGAGACACTCATAACCAGAAGCTGGTAACCAAATGATAAATTAGCCATAGCAAATGATAAAAGACTTGGAATAATTGACAATGGAATATGTACTTGCAACCTGCATTGGTGCAGGGACTAGTACTGTCTTGATGAAATCACAAATCTTCAAGATACTTAAAAGTATTTGTAGCCCCTTCATAAAAAAAATCAGGATGGCAGCCCCTAAAGCAGGGTTGAGCAGCTATGGCTCCCTCTCTGGCTCATTATATAGTACTATCAGGAATGTATGTTAGTTTATAGACTAAAAAGCAGAAGACCATTCCTGTTCCAAGAAATCCACAATCTTAAGTTGATGTATGGAAGAAAGGAGTGGAAGAGAAACATGGGATGTGCTTGCTGGAAACAAAAAGCTCTGGGTTCTTCCCTTTCCAGATCTGTGTGTGTGTTTGTTTTTCGATTGTATTTTAATATTAGTATAGAAATGTTTATTCTGCACCTGTTTGTAAAGCGCCATGTACATGGATAGCACTATATAAATAAACTATAATATTAAGATAAGGTAATAATAATAAGAGAGCAAACATGGTGTAGTGGTTCGAGTGTTGGACTAGGACACTTGATTTGAATCCTGTCTTGGCCATGGAAACCCACTGGGTTGTCAAATCACACTCTCTCAGCCTCATGGTATGGCCATGGCAAATCCCCTGTGAAGAACCTACTAAGAAAACCCTGGCCCAAAGCACACTGCAGGAGTCATCCAGTTTGAGACCGCTTTAACTGCCCTGGCTCAGTGCTAGGGAATCCTGGGAATTGTAGTTTGTTGTGGCCCCAGAGCTCTCTCTGACAGAGAAGTCTCAATGTCTCACAAAATGACAGTTCCCAGAATTCCCTAGCATCGAGCCAGGGTAGCTAAAGTAGTCTCAAACTGGATTATTTCTGCAATGTGTTTTGGACCTCTGATAGGTTTTCCTTAGGATAGCTGTAAGTTGGAAAGGACTTGAAGGCACATAACAACAGCAGCAGCAGCAGCAATAACAACAACAATAAATCAGAAAGATGATAGGAAGAAAATCAATGCATTTGAGAGAATGTGGTTCTGGAGAAGAGTGCTGAGGGTCCCGTGGACAGCCAAAAGGATAACCAAGTGGGTCCTGGAGCAGATTAAGCCAGAGATATCCCTAGAAGCCAAGATGAGAAAACTGAGGCTGTCGTACTTTGGAGACATCATGAGAAAAGAGGACTCATTGGAAAAGACAATAATGCTGGGAAAGGTGGAGGGAAGGAGGAAGAGAGGAAGGCCACAGGCCAGATGGAGGGACTCTGTGAAGGAGGTCATGGGTATTAAGGGGTTGTAGGAATTAAGCAGAGCAGTGGAGGACAGAGGGTCTTAGAGATGTCTCATCCAGAGGGTCGCCACGGATAGAGATCGACTTGAGGGCAGTTAACAACAAAAGACCTGATGGAACTGGCCTGCCCTTTTCCCCTCTGGATGATGGTGGCTAGGTCGTTCTTAATACATACTTCAGAGGAAATGGTGCTCCTTCAACTCTAGAGCTCGCGTGACATTTAGGGCTTGAAATATCATTGCTGGAAAGTTTTGGGGGTTGCAGACTGCCAGAAATAGTGCAGCTTGAGTCCACTTTAAGGGTTAGGGAATCATGGGAACTGTAGTTTATTATGGCACCAGAGCTCTCTGACAGAGAAGGCTCAATGTCTCAGAAAAAACAACAATAATTCCCACGATTCCCTAGCACTAACCCTAACCCTAAAAGTGGACTCAATTTGCACTATTTCTGGCAGTCTGCAACCCACCCACCCCCGTTTGAATCGAGTCTGGAAGTGTCCTCATACCGAACCTCGCACCTCAGCTGTGCCTTAACTCCAAAGCGGAACTCGCGGACTGGAGGTCGCCGGAGCCGCACGGACTCTTTTTAAAGCCGCGCCCGAGGTGTTCCCTTTTTAGGCGTCCCCCAGCCCTGCTCCGCTCTGCGCAGGCGCCAAGGGGAAGGGACTGTTGTCTTTCTTTCTTTCTTCTCCCAGGCCTCCATGTCCGCCTTGTGTGATCCCCCGGGGGTGGTGGGGCCTGGGGGGCCTTCCTCCAGCCCCAGAGCGGTGGCTGCCCCCTCCTCGCTCAGGTAGTGCTTCCTAGGATGCATTAACGCGGGATGGGAGTCGGTACAGCTTCAACGGCTGCATCCGCACTGCAGAGATAATCCGTTTTGACACCGCTTGAACCGCCATGGCTCAAGGCTATGGGAGTCTGGGAAGTGTCGTGAAACGTTTCACGACACTTCCCAGACTCCCATAGCCTTGAGCCATGGTGGTTCAAGCGGTGTCAAAACGGATTATCTCTGTAAATAAGAAACCAGTGGATAAATTAAGTACAGATTGGAAACCGTGGATTACTTATATTAAAGACAAAGAAGATATAGGCAGGTGTATTGCATTAGAATGAAGGTAATACAGATAGTAGATAATTAATATCGATTACCAAAAGATAAGGTTAAAGTAAACCGATTGTAAGAAGATATAAAAGAAAACCGTGGATTATTTAAAGACAAAGAAGATATATATATATATATATATATATATATATATATATATATATAATATGTATGTATGTATACTGCATTAGAATGAAGGTAATACAGTTAGTAGATAATAATCGATTATTAAAAGATAAGGTTAAACCGATTGTAAGAAGATGTAAAAGAAAACCGTGGATTACTTATATTAAAGACAAAGAAGATATACGCATGTATATTGCATTAGAATGAAGGTAATACAGATAGATAATAATTGATTATTAAAAGATAAGGTTAAACCGATTGTAAGAAGATATAAAAGAAAACCAGATTACTTAAAGACAAAGAAGATATATATATATATATATATATATATGTATGTATGTATACTGCATTAGAATGAAGGTAATACAGTTAGTAGATAATAATCGATTATTAAAAGATAAGGTTAAACTGATTATAAGAAGATATAAAAGAAAACCGTGGATTACTTATATTAAAGACAAAGAAGATATAGGCATGTATATTGCATTAGAATGAAGGCAATACAGTTAGTAGATAATATAGATTGTTAAAAGATAAGGTTAAACCGATTGGAAGGAGATATAAAAGAAAACACTTTAATTTTAGAAGTTGTATTCTGTGACATATTTGGGTTCTATTTTGGGGTATGGAGTAGGAAGCAAAGTTGATAAAGAAAGTATATAGTTAAACAACAAAGGAAAAAATTAATAAGAAGGTAGGAAGTATAGATGTTACATTCATTTGTTTGGATTGTTGTTAGTGTGTATGTATGTATGCTTTAAATGTTTCTGGTTTTTTTATGTTGTGATTTTTGTTTTGTTTTTTCAAGCTAATCAAACTTTTTAAAAATTAATTTTTTAAAAAATGGATTGTCTCTGCAGTGCGGATCCTGCCATAGATATGAGTGCAGTCAACATGCGTAACTTTTAGCATTCGAGGGAAAAGAAAGAATTTGGAGTGAAGGGTAAACAGGGGGGAAATAGACATTATTCTATTTATATATGTTTGGTTTAAAGATTTATTTGTGTATTGCAGTGGTTCTTTGGTATCCTACCTCACAAAAGATATTGGCTGCATCCACACTGCAGAAATAATCCAGGTTGGCACTGCTTTATCTGCCATGACTCTGTACTGTACTGGGATTTGTAGTTTGTTGTGGCAACAGAGCTCTCTGATAGAGAAGGCTAAATGTCTCACAAAAGTATAATTCCCAGAATTCCATAGCACTGAGCCATAGTAGTTAAAGTGGTGTCAAACTGGATTATTTCTGCAGTGCAGATGCAGACCCTGTGAAGATATAAGGGGAGGAGAAAGGAACACATTAAAAGGAACTAGAATAATTTTACTCCAGATGCCAGATGGTAAATGTATAGTATTCACAGGAGGGTCTCTGTATGTGACCATGTACTGAAGAAAAAGAGTAAGAAAAAGTAGATTCTTCTTATTAAAACCAATAACAGGGGTGGTAAAACAAAAACTGTTAGAAGCAACCACTTATCAGAGTGAACTGTGAGTTTTGGAATTCAAAGATATAGCTGTGTTAGTCTGTAGAATCAGTATGTAGAGAGATCTTGTAGCACCTTTGAGACTAAGGGGGGTTGCAGACTGCCAGAAATAGTGCAAATTGAGTCCACTTTTAGGGTTAGGGTTAGTGCTAGGGAATCATGGGAACTGTTTTTTTTTCTGAGACATTGAGCCTTCTCTGTCAGAGAGCTCTGGTGCCACAAGAAAATACAGTTCCCATGATTCCCTAACCCTAACCCTAAAAGTGGACTCAATTTGCACTATTTCTGGCAGTCTGCAACCCCCCTAAGTGAAAGAAAGAAGTTGGCAGCATGAACTTTTGTAGATGTCAGTCGACTTCCTTAGATGCATGAGTTTTGGAATAATTTTTAAAAGGGGAGGGGAGGATATTTCTAAGGGGTTTTGGTGATAGGCTCTGCTTTAGTCTAAAGATGGTAAAGAAGTAAATCCTTGCAGACAAGTTACACTAAACTCTTAATTTGTGAACAAATTTCTGATTCTGTTTGTTATGGCATGCTGGGGCAAAGAAGCTACTGCAGTTATCCAGTGAACTGAATTTATTCTAGTATGATAAGAAGAACTTATTCTAGTAACTAGAATGTGCAGATCCTATGTAATACACAAAACAGAATGGAAGAAAAATGTGTTCTGAACACTAGAATGAATTCAAAATATCTATTATCAGAATGCAAACAGTGTGGTGTTGTCTGGGTACTGGGATATCCGTGGCCAAGTTACCACTGAGCTGTGAAACTCACTGGGTTACCTTGGGCACCAGCACACAGACCTCCCTCATAGGGTTGCTGGAAAGATATCACTTTGAATTCACTGGAAAATAACTTGGATATAAACATATATATCAATTTGAGTTCATTAGAAGATAACTTGGATGTAAAGATATATATCACTTTGAGTTCATTGGAAAATAACTTGGACATAAATCTAACAACAACCCAAAAAACATAACTAAGGGCCTTTGCAGACTGCCAGAAATAGTGCAAATTGAGACCACTTTAACTGCCCTGACTCAGTGCTAGGGAATCATGGGAATTGTAGTTTTTTTTCTGAGACATTGAGCCTTCTCTGTCAGAGAGCTCTGGTGCCACAATAAACTACACTTCCCATGATTCCCTAGCACTGAGCCAGGGCAGTTAAAGTGGACTGAATTTTCACTATTTCTAGCAGTCTGCAAACGCCCCAAGTAGACTAAATCTGGTTGAAGTCTTACTTGGACCACAAGGGAATTCCTTCACAGGGATGATTGTGAGAGAATAGCAAAGAAAATTCACTCTGTGAATTTTTCCTTTCAGCTTTCTCCTCTGAGTCCCACTGATTTAAGGCTGATGATGTGTTTCATTTTTCTTCCTGCAGTTCCCAAGAACTGGCCCAGGAGATCAAGGCCTTCCTTAGTGGCATAGACCCTGTGCATGGCAACAAGCTCACCATTAAAGAACATGCCCGATGTGGGATTCTGCTGCTGCGCAGCCTACCACCTGCCCGCAGCGCAGTCCTGGACCACCTACGGGGCGTCTTTGATGAGTATGTATGCACCTACTTGCTGGAACTGGAAAGCAGTGAAAGTGGGATGGGCTCTATTCGCTCCCAGGGTCCCAACCTGGATGATGTGGTACAAGAAATCCAAGCTGTGCTGTCTGACTTTGTCCACATGAACCCCAAGGCATGGGCAGCCTTGGTCTCAGCCTGGTCCATCGATCTGATGGGGCAGCTGAGTAGTAAGTATGCTGGCCGGCATGGCGTGCCCCATGCCAGCAGCCTTAATGAGCTGCTGCAACTCTGGATGTCGTGCAAAGCCACACGGACACTGATGGAGATCTACACTCAGTGCCTCTCTTCAATGATCAGCACCTGTCCAGATGCCTGTGTAGACGCCCTCTTGGATACCTCTGTCCAGCACTCACCCCACTTTGACTGGGTGGTGGCCCACATTGGGTCATCTTTCCCCAACACAATTATCAACCGTGTGCTCTCCTGTGGGCTAAAGGACTTCTGCATGCATGGAACGGCCTCAGCTGATCTCCTCCTTTTCCCTAGCACCACAGCCACTGATAAGAGAGTGCCCAAGATTGCCTCAGTGGTGGGCATCCTGGGACATCTGGCCTCTCGCCACTCAGAGAGCATCAAGCAGGAGTTGCTGAGGATGTTTCATGGGAGCTTGGGTCCCACGTGGGACCAGCAGCAGAAAGCCACTGTGCCCTTCTTGCTGCAGTTGGCCGTCATGTCCCCTACTCTGCTGGGCACTATCTCTGTTGAACTGGTGGATTCCCTCAAGCCAGGCGTCCTCAACCAACTGCACCAGCACTTTGCCTTGCTGCCTCGGGAGGATCTGGAAAACATGGTCAGCATTGTGGTGCATCTCATCTGCCAGACATCTGAAGGCGCTTACCGAACCCTGCAGTTCCTCATCAACACAGCTATGCCGGCATCTGTTATCACTACCCCATGCTTGGCTGTTCACGATAGTGTACGGGAGGCTTGTGATCGCATCATTCAGCTCCTCCTCCTTAACCTTCAGAAGCTGGTGTATAACCGGGGTTCAGCTAGCTTGGCTGAAGCCCCTCCCCGCATTGTGCCTTTTTTGGATGAGCTCAAGGGCCATGTGCAGGAGCTTTGTATAGAGACACTGCGACTGGAGCGGAAGCGGTTTTTGTGGCAGCACCAGCTGCTTGTCCTCCTTTCCGTTTACTGCACCCCAAGCTGTGCAAATGAGGCCCTCTTCTACCTGCTCACTCTGGCCAAAGGGCAGGAAGAGCTGAGCCTAGCCACACAGCTCTATGCTGTACTTGGTTCTTGTATGAGTGACCTCCTGCCTGCCACCGTCAAGAAATGTGTCTGCCAGATTCATGCAGGAGGCCTCTCTGAACAGCACACAGCCCAGCTATTCCGAAACCTGGCAATGATCATACAGTGGGAGGGAGAGGGCCCTGCCTCTATGAGCCATCAACTGGGCCAGGCTGTTTCCTTGCATATTTATGACTTTGGCCAGCTCCTGTTGCACCATAATCCTGAAGTTGCTCAAGCAGCCTCTTTGCTTCTTTCCGTCTGCCCCATGCCAAAGGCAATCAGGCCAGCTCACCTTCTCTTCCTCATCCGTTCGGCTGTGCATCACTTTTTCCTGGTACTGCACTGCAAGTGTCCCACAGGCATCAGCTATGGAAGCCGCCTCCTTTGCTGCCTGAGTGGAGCATCGCTCACTGCTAGCAAGGCCATCCTCCAGTACTTGGTGGAGGGAGCCCTGCATCTCAGTAAAGCAGAGCTCTTTGGGGGAGTGTCTGAGCCTCCTTCTGTTGTGAATGATAACATTCTGGAAGGAGCCAAACTGTCTCTACTGGACATTAACCGTCGCTTTATGACAGCAGTGAATTTCTCAGGAAGCGTGTGGTCAGTCTTCCATGCAGGAGTGATTGGCCGGGGCTTAAAGCCACCCCACACTTCCCATCAGCGAGAACTGGAGGAAATTTCCTACAACATTCAGACCTTTGTCGGCTTGTTGCTACAGTGTTGTGGGGTGGGGCGCTACAGCAAAGAGCCTGCCCAGCATCTTGCTGTAAACCCTGAAGCAGCAAAGACTGTGGCAGTGGTCCTCGTGGAGACCATCTGCCCTGATGTCACCAACAGTGAGCTAGCGTGGCCACCTGAAGAACACACACGGAACACGGTGGAACGGGACATTCAAATTGGCCGGTCTTTCCGGGACAATCCCCTCCTTTTCCAGCTGCTGCATCTCGTGGCAGCTGGACGGCCAGCCTTGTGCTATTGCTCAGTGTTGCTCCGTGGCCTTATGGCAACCCTCATGGCACACTGGGAAGCTTCACGAGAGAATGACACCACCAGCTCCCCCTGGCATTTGCAGGCCTCTTGTGAACTGGTGGCCTGCATGGGGGAAGGCCACCTCCTCCCAACTGTCCTCAGTAACATGCACGAGATCTTTGACCAACTGGCCCCCTTCGAAGTCCACCTCTTGCTGCTCAGTGTCTGGGACTACATGCATGACAACAGCCCCTTGCCACAAAAGTTCACCTTTGATGCCAGCACCGGGCTCTTCTTCAGAGACTTTTCCAGAGATACTGATGCTGGCAAATACCTTTGTGTTTTACACAGCGTCCTTCATAAGAACATTGACCGTCTCGGACTACTTTCAGGGCGATTCCATACCTAAGTGCTTCCTTACAGTTCCACCCTTAAGAAGTCTCCTCTACAGGCATGGTTGTCCTATATTTTAAAAACCTCTGGTTTGTTTATACACTATGAAATTTATTCAGGTTTGCCCCAAAAAGGAGTATTGCAAAGATAAGGTGCAGTGGAGGGTTGTAAGTGGTCCCTGTGGCCCTTATTTGCTAACATATGTACCCTCTCTCTTGTTGAAACATAAACCTAAATGGTGACTGCAGTTCTATATACAGAAGGGTCTTTGAAGTAGGATTGAAAATGATGGAAAATAGCATAAAAAAATACAGTAATGAGCAATGGGATGAGCTTTGTTTTTAAGAAAAAATGTAACATCTTGCAAGTAAACAAGCCATCAGAATGAACATATATTCCATATTGAATGTTTTCAATAAATCAAAAGCAAACATTTCTTAAAATAGCCTCATTTGCATATGATATGCATTATTTATTTCTCACTCTCTATACCAAAAAAAGTAAAGTAAGGGCCTTTGCAGACTGCCAGAAATAGCGCAAACTGAGTCCACTTTAACTGCCCTGACTCAGTGCTAGGGAATCATGGGAACTGTAGTTTATTGTGGTACCAGAGCTCTCTGATGGAGAAGGCTTAATGTCTCAGAAAAAAATACAATTCCCATGATTCCCTAGCACTGAGCCAGGGCAGTTAAAGTGGACTCAGTTTGCACTATTTCTAGCAGTCTGCAAAGGCCCTAAGTCTGCTAGCTAGTTCTGCCTTTGAACAATGAGGGTGGTCACCACTTTCATTAAAAATGGACCTGAGTTGACCACTGCTGCCTACTAGCATTCCTTGTGATGTACCTTAGTTTCTCTGTTGGTGATACATATGCAGTCAGTCGAATGATAATCTATAGTTTTATCACTGTTGCTGTGACAACAGTTGCTCACCGTTCAAGAGCTAGCCTGGTCAAATACCAAGTTTAGTCTAAAGTAGGGTTGTGCAACTGTTGGGACTCAGGGGATGGTGAGCACCCTCAATTTTAATATATTTGCCTCCAAATCCTGCATAACAATTCTGCAATAATTTTGACCAAAATTGTGGAGAAATTGCCCTTCCAACCCTTAAGAGGCATTTTTGATGCCTTCTCTGTGGCTGTGTCCAGGCTGTGGGACTCCCTTTCACGCGAGGTCAGGTTGGCCCCTTCCCTGCTCTCTTTTCATCAGGAGCTGAAGACATTCTTATGCGGGCAAGCTTTTGGTGAGTGAATTTCACTTATGTAGTGTGGCATGCTGCTTTAAGGTTTTAATCATTTTTTTCCTTTTTAAATGTCTGAATTATGCTGTTTTTAACCCATGTTTTCATATTACAGTAGTGTTAAATTTTTTTTAACTTTTGTAATTAATGTTTCAGATTTATCCTGTTAAATTGTTGTAAGCTGCCTTGAATCCCATTCTGGGAAGAAAGTGGGCTAGAAATCCCATAAATAAATAAAGTGTATGGGGGGGAGCCATCAGTTCTTGGGCCAGGAGAGCACCTGCCATACTTTAGCAATAAAAGTAATAGTCCTCTTTTGCTTTGTAAATACATTTCCCATAGCAGATATGCTACTCTGTGGTAGCAAAAACGACCGAGAGTCTTAAAAGGTGAAACAATTTGTTGACCAAAGCATTTCCGAATTATATGCCACAGCATCAAAAGCCATACAATCGCCCTCAAACTTTGCGGTGCACAACAGGGATGGGTGCTTATAGATATGACTGAAATTCTGAATACCTTTTCAGGAACCTGAAGTCAGCTGTCGATCTTAAACGTTTTGTTGTTAGCTACCTTGAAGTCGGCTGGTCCTGTGAATGAGACATCTCCAAGTCCACCCATCGTCTACCTTTCTGCTCAGGTCTGGCAGGCTCAGGCCCATGGTCTCTCTGATTGTGTCTATCCAGCTACAGTAGTGTGTGGTCTTCCTCTCTTTCTACTACCCTTAACTTTTCCTAGCATTATTGTTTTCCAATGAGGTGTGTCTTCTCATGATGTGGCCAAAGTATGACAGGCTCAATTTAGTCATTTTGACTTCCAGGGAGAGTTCAGGGTTGAGTTGTTCAAGGACCCAGTTGTTTGACTTTTTGACTGTCTGTGTTATCCTCAGCACTCTTTTCGAACACCATGTCACAAATGAATTCATTTTCTTCCTTTCTGCTTTCTTCACTGTCCAACTCTCAAAGCCATACATGGTAATGGAGAATACAATGGCTTGTTTGATTCTAAATTGAGAGTTTAGCTGTGTATCTTTACACTTTTGGATTTTGTCTAGTTCTTTCACAGCTGCCCTTCCCGTTCCATGAGCTGTTCTAGGACCCATTTATTTGTCTTTTAGGCTATCCCAGCTCTCCAACACCATGTCTCAAATGAATTAATTTTCTTCCTATCTGCTTTCTTCATTGTCCAGCTCTCACATCTGTACGTTGTAATGGAGAATACAATGGTTTGGACAAGTCTAACTTTAGTGCTCAGTTGCATATCTTTACACTTTAGAATCCTTTCTAGTTCTTTCATAGCTGCCATTCCCATTCCTAGTCTTATTTCTTGACTGCACTCTCCATTCAGATCAATGTCTGATCTAAGGTACGGAAACTCTTCAACTATTTTGATAAAAGCATATGCTATAATAAACTCCTTGCTTTCTCTTTTACTTTCCAGTCACCTCTGGGGTGGCCTGAAGTGGCTTCCCTCCTTTTGCTTTTAAAGCCTCATCCCAATATTGCAGGCTGGGGCCTGGATTGGCTTGTGTAGTTCAGGGCTGGCCGGCCTCCACAAAGCATACAGTTTTTAAGTCCTTTTATCTTTTTAATTGGTATTCTATTTTTTTAAACAAGTGATCAGTTTTAACATTCAAAGATGTAGCCGTGTTAGTCTGTAGAATCAGTAGGTAGACCATTCTTGTAGCACCTTTGAGACTAACTGAAAGAAAGAAGTTGGCAGCATGAGCTTTCGTACTTAAATCTACTTCCTCAGATGCATTTAATGGAGTTTAACATTGTAATAGTTCTATTGGAATGGCCACTTCTATATGTTTTAATTGTGCCGTGCTTTGAAACTGTAAGCTGCTTTGAGTCCCAATTTTGGGGAGGAAAGTGGGATATAAATGAATATAGTAATAGGTGACCGGATGCCATAACTATAGCTGCAAAGGAGGGCAAGGAAGAAAAATGGAGGACATCCCAAAATAAAAGCTAAAAATACACTCCTTTAAATATCAAGTCATGCTTCTTAGTGACGCTCAAAACAAAAGCTAAAAGCACTCATATAAAATGTCAATTCACGCTTCTTAGTGATGCTCAAAATGGAGGACATTTTGAAATGCCTGCCGGACAGGAGTTTGGAATGTAGGGCGCGTCCTGGAAAAGGAGGACCTTGCTGAGGGAGGCTGCCAGGCCGCGCTCTATCACTTGCCTCAGAACAAGAAAGCGGCTTCCGAGTTCGCGCCCGCCTTTCTGCTCAGAGGGCCCAAGAGGCGCGGCCTGCTCTTCCGTCCAATGGCCGACGCTCCCATTCGCCTCTCCCTCAGAACCGGCCTTTCCAGCAACAGCCAATGAGATTCCTTGATGGAGGCCAGGTAAAATCCAAAATGGCGATGGCAAAGGCGCCTGTGAGGAGGTGAGAAAGAGCCGACAGCGGGGCTTTCCGACACGAACCAATGAGATCCCTTCATCCTGCCAAACACGGGGGCGGAGCTAGTCAAGGTCCAAGATGGCGGAGGTGGGCTGCTCCTGTGAGGAGAAGCCGAGAGCGGGCCTTTCTATCAAGAGCCATTGAAGTCCCTAGATTGGGGCGGGGCCAGTGAGGATCCAAGATGGCGGCGGTGGCGGCTGCTCCTGTGAGGAGAAACCGAGGGCGGGCCTTTTCTAGCAGGAGCCAATGAGAGCCCTGGATTGGGGCGGGGCCAGTGAAGATCCAAAATGGCGGCGTCGGGTCCTGTGAAGAGATGTGGAGGAGCCGAGGGCGGGCCTTTTAAGCAGGAGCCAATGAGGTGCCTTTGTTGGGGCCAGAGGCGGGGCCGGGGCGAATGAAGATCCAAGATGGCGGCGTCGGCTCCTGTGAGGAGGTGAGGCGAACTAGAGCAGGGCCGTTGGGGGACTGTTAAGGGGAGTCCGCCTCTCCGCCGCTGATTCTCCTCAGCCCCCGCTCTCCTCCGCGTTTCTAACGTGGCTCGGTGCCCGCGCAGCTTCCCATTCCTGTTCGCGGTGGCTTTTTCCAACGCCACCTTTCCTTCCTTGGGCCCTTCACCTCCGTTGGCCCGGAATGGTTTCCCTCTTTTTTGCTTTTATTTTACTTTATTTTCAAGATATAATATACAAAGTGACAGCATTCAAAAGTAGCCACAGAACATGATTTTCTAAATACTGTACATATTTACAAGTTGACTTCCCGTGGTTGGTCCAGTTCGTATACACTTTTATCCCTTAAATCTCATTCTCTTCGCTACAAGTGTAATGTTTTACTAATTCTTCTGGGTGTGTTGAGCCAACAAACTTAATTTGTTTTTGATCATTCTATCTTAATGCAAACAATTGGCTTCTCTAGGCATTTAAACGTTCCTTCTTGAAGTACAGCAGTATTGGGGCTTGTTCTACTTTATGTACATTTTGTCTTTTTAATCTACCAATTGATATATATCCATACTCATCATACCCAATAGTTTCCAGATCCATTCTTTTACTGAAGGTACCTCCTTTGTTTCCCATTTTTGTTTTCCTTTTTTTTTTTTTTGCCAAAATCAATCTCGTAGCTGTGATCATGCATAACAATAATCTGCTGCATATCTTCTTTATCTCTTTTGGTGCCTTGTTAATCATAATAATAATAATTATAATAATAGTAATAATTTCTATCCCACCCCTCTGCAGCGCAATCGGGGTGGCTTACAACGATAAAAACACCAATAAGTACATCAAATCCCAGACCCTAGATCAGGGGTAGGCAACCTTTCCCCTTTAAGGGCCGAGGGACTTCAGCTCCCAGAAGCCTCAGCCATGTTGGCCAATAGTCCCATGTTGGCCAATAGATCCTGGGATTCTGGGAGCTGAAGTCCCTCGGCCCTTAAAGGGGAAAGGTTGCCTACCCCTGCCCTAGATGTTTAGTGAAAACTAGCCAATTTCAAATCATTGTTTACAAAGATGGCTTCTTGTTACTAATGATAATTAAAATTAAAACTGTAGGTTTTAACCACAAACTGTGGTTAATCTAAAAACAGAAGCAGAAGCTTCTGGCCTCCCCCTTGTAGTTTTACCAGAACGGAGAGGGGAAGTACATGAACCAAAGGCTCATTCTATCTTACACTCATAATGCTAAATCAAGGTGCGATTAGGGTTAGGGTTAGTTTAATACGTATCATCTATCTATCTATCTATCTATCTATCTATCTATCTAATTAAACTTTTGGTACCTTGTTAATCATGTTTAATATCTATCTATCTATCTATCTAACTATCTAATTAAACATGATTACACTACCGAGAGGGCTTTAAAGCCCTCTTGGTCCTGTACTTCAGGGCCAGCTAGCCTTGGAAGCAAGGCTGCCTCATGAGAACTGAAAGAGGAGCAGACACGTGTCACTTCACTAGGGCAGACTCGGGTCACTCTGGCCTGGTATCCTGTGTCCAGCAGGGCCAGCCAAATAGGACTTTCTTCCAAGTTCAGAGCAAGGCAAGAAGGCATCAGGGAGAATGTAATGGGGAATGCTATTGATGGGGAAGTGAGGGTCAGCTGGTCTTAAACATGGCTTCCTTCTTTCCTCCTGCATTTCTGGAACCACTTTCTCTAGGTTTTATTGTGTAATTTACACCAGCCTTTTGTCAGACTTTTGCATGGGGCTGCATCCACACTGCAGAAAGAAGCCGGTTTCACACCACTTGAATTGCTGTAGCTCCATGCTGTGGAATTCTGGGAATTGTAGTTGCTTGTGGCACCAGAGTGTTTATCTTGAGGGAATTCAAAGATATAGCCATGTTAGTCTGTAGAATCAGTATCTTGTAGCTCCTTTGAGACTAACGGAAAGAATGAAGTTGGCAGTATGAGCTTTTATACACTAAAGTCTACTTCCTCCGATGCGTTTAATCTCAATGATGCTACAAGATCTGTATCACATTAAATTCTATTATTATTATTAACTGAAAGAAAGAAGGTGTCAGCATGAGCTTTCCTAGACTTCAGTATACTTCCTCAGATGCATTTGGTTCAAGGGAAATAATAGTGCTACTCTATTCTGCTTTGGTCAGGCCTCACCTGGAATACTGTGTCCATTTCTGGGCACCACAGTTCAAAAAGGATATGGACAAGGTAGAGAGTGTCCAGAGGAAGGTGATTAAAATGGTAAAAGATCTGGAAACCATCAAGCCCTATGAAGAGAGACTTAGGGAGTTGGGTCTGTTTAGCCTGGAGCAGAGACAGTTAAGAGGTGATATGACAGCCATGTTTAAATATTTAAAAGGACTTCACATTGAGGATGGAACAAGCTTGTTCTCTGCTGCTCCAGAGAACAGGACCTGGAACAATGGATGCAAGCTATAGGAAAAGAGATTACACCTAAACATTAGGAGCAACTTCCTGACAGCAAGAGCTGTTCAACAGTGGAAGACACTCCCTTGGAGAGTGATGGAGTCTCCTCCTTCGGAGGTCTTTAAACAGAGGCTTTGAGGGTGCTTTTATTCCTGAATGGCAGAATGGATGGCCCTTGAGGTGTCTTCCAACTGATTCTATTGTAGGTGATATGATTACTCCTGTTATAACATTTCCCAAGTAGATGTGTGGGCAGAGTTTGTAGCAAGGTCTTGTACCCATCTCCCTATCTGCGTCATGAATCCTCCTGTAACTGTTTGAGATTTGGAGATTGGTGGTTTGATTGTGTCTTCCTGCATGGCAGAAGAGGATTGGACTGGACGGCCCTTGGGGTCTCTTCCAGCTCTGTGATTCTATGAAAGTAGTGTCAAACCAGATTATTTCTGCAATGTCTTTGAAGTCCCAGGGTCCAGGACTTTTCCTCCATTTCATTACTATCTTGTCCTCTCCTAAGTAGAGTCATGGTTGATCCATGATTCAGAAATGAGGCTGCAACCTGTTGCTCCTCTCTACTGTGCTCTGTACATTCTGCAGTCACCACAAAGTGCAGTGCTGATTGTGTTACGTTTTTAATTGTTAAGTATTCCCCGACATTAATGTTTTCAAATAGTGCTCTATGTTCAATGAGTGCTTACAACGTTTTGTCCGAAAGCAAAAGATGTTGTTCTTAGAATCCTGTGCATTTTAGTTGTTTTAGATTTCATACTGTGTAGTTATGCATGCTGATCCTCAAATATTTCTATAAACCCCTCAAAACCCTTCCCAAATTTGTGGTTCTTAAAATGTGACCCATGGCATGTTTGTAATGATTTCTCTTGCTCTTATCTTTGCTCATCCTACTGTGCCTGTCAGGGAGTTGGGAAGTCTGTAACATCTCCAGATATTGTTCAATTGCAGCTCTCATCAACCTTAGCCAATAATCAACCATAATTAGTAGTCCAAAAGCATCTGAGACATGGCAGGTTCCCAAACACTGACACACACCCCTCACATGCACGCACGCACACACACACACACAAAATGGTCCTTTCCAAAATAATTTGAGGTCAAAAAAAGATAGTTCCTTGTTCCAAGGAACCTATAGCTTGTATTTAGAAAGGCATGGACTACAAAAGGAGGAAAGGATTTCATTTCTGTTACTGGAATTTTTAAAGCCTGGCTATTCCCAAGTGAGAGGTCTTAGGTGGGCTGTCCCTGCCATTGCTGCATTGCTCCTGCTATGTGTCTTAGATACTTGATTGCAGCATAGGCAAAATTGGCGCTAACCTTTGTACTGGTAGTTAAAGAGGTGTCTGCTCTTTGCTCCCTTCTTGTGCAACAGTATTGGCATGGAGTGTGTACAACTTGGCAAAGTTATGTTTTTTATCACTTGTGGCTGGAGGATTCTGGCAGTTGTGGTCCAAAGAGGCAACATTTCCACATTCTGTAAAAGAGGTATAAGCTGGGATCATCTGCATATACAAATTCTGCAAGTTATCTTACCTAAAGAATTTTCACAGCCTCATTTAGAAGGTGCAGGAAGCCTTTGGCTGTTGTTAAGTCATTGGGAAATAGAAGCCCTTTGCTGATTTGCTGCCACGACTAAGTACATGCTTTGCATGTTGTAGGTCTCACGTTTGATGCCTGCCATGTCTAGCTGTGACTGGAAAGGATCTGAAACCTGGGCTGTAACTGCACTGCAGAATTAATGTAGTTTGATACTGCTTTAACTGCAATGGCTCAATGCTGTGGAATTTCAAGGTTTGTAGCTTTGTGAAATATTTAGCCTTCTCTGTCTGAGAGCTATTGTGTCCAAAAAATTACAAGTCTTAGAATTCCATAGGACGAAGCCATAACTGGTAAAGTGGTGTCAAACTGCATTAATTGTGCAGCAGTCCTGAAGAGCTCTGATTTCTGCCCAGCTTTGTATTGCTCTAGTGGTGACATTATGCGTTCTGGATGGAAACCATCAAGTGATGAGCAAGCAGACAGGGCTTGTGTTTTCAAAAAGATCATCCGTCACCAAGTAAGGTTAGGTGTTGTTGTTTTTTTAATTAATAAAAACAGCCAAACGTTCGTTCTTTCGCAGCGGTATGTGGTTTCCTCAGATATTTGGCTGGTGTGTACAATGGCCAAATGGGAAGGGATGAGAAAGTCAATGGCTCAAATCTTGCTAAAGCTTTCATGCTTTGCATATCTGTTGCATTTTCAAGTTTTCAAAAATGTTTTGCACACCATTATTTTGTTGCTGATCTTTGCAACAGCTAGGGCTGGCATCCGCGTTCAGCATCAAATAGGTGCACACTTAAGCAGGAGACTTATTGATCGCATAGATTCCTTGCTACTGCTTCCATTGTTCAAGCACATGAGCAGGGCATAGAGAAGGAGCCTCCACTTGTATCCCCCTCCTTTCTGAGCAGTAGCTGAAGTCTGAGCCCAGAGAGAGGGAAAATAAATGGGCAGTGGTGATGGTGACAAGGGGGTGAGCTTATTCAAGGAATTTTCCTCAGGGCTCTCCCAAAATTGGGAGCTAAGAATGGTGGGTCAATATTATGGTGCCCATATGTCAAGGGTGGGGGTGTGTAGTCTCCAAATACTGTGCTGCCTGCATGTTCCCTGGAGATTATGGCGATTGAAATTACAACTGGAGGATCACAGTTTGCAAATATTTGCCAAAGGTCCGGAAACCATGAGCTGGGTGTGTTTAGCCTAGAGAAGAGAAGGTTAAGGTGTGATGAATAGTTATGTTAAAATATTTGAAGGGATGTCATATTGAGGATGAAGGAAGGTTATTTTTTGCTGCTCCAGAGCAATGGTTTCAAGCTACAGGAAAAGAGATTCCACCTAAATATTAGGAAGAAGTACCTGACAGTAAGAGCTGTTCGAAGGTGGAACACGCTGCCTTGGAGTGTGGTGGAGTCTCCTTCTTTGGAGACTTTTAAACAGAGACTAGCTGACCATCTATTAGGTGTGCTTTAATTGTGTATTTCTGCATGGTAGGGGGTTGGAGTGGATGGCCCTTGTGATCTCGTCCAACTGTTTATGAATCATATTGCAAATGAGCTTGAGAGGGAGAAAGTGGTCATTTTGGGGTGGGCCTGTAACCCTACATTTATTTATTTTATGGGTATACTGATGGTCTCGCCTTTCCCTCTAACTTCAAGGAAGTTGATTTGGTACTAAACTGGTGTCTGTTGTTAGTAACAGATTGCATAAAGGTAAAGAAGTTGAAATTTAATCCAGACAAAATAGTGGTATTCTTGGTCAGTTAAAAGGCAAATCATGGGATAGAGGTTTAACCTGTATTGGTTACATTCTTCCTGAAATCTGAATCTTATAATTTGCATGTACCGTACCTCTAGACTTGGCCCTTATCTTGGAGTTTCAGTAATGACCAGGAGTTCATTTGGATATTTCAGACTAGTGTATCAGCTGTGTTCATTTTGGAGAACTTACATCTCTCTATGATGATGACACATCCCTTGGTTACATACCATTTGGTACCTTTCCTAAAACCATTTCACTGGCTGTTGGTTCATTTCCTGCTCCAATTGGGCTGTTTGTTTTGAAAGAATCTGAAGAAATTTTGCTGGAATGGACAAAATGACCTCTTAGCCCAGTTTCTAATAGTATTTGGCTAGATCCTTCTCTTTACTCACAATTGGTGCTGTCTTTGGTTGCTTCCTTTACTGTGGAAATTACATGATTATTAGCTCTACTGGGCTGCTACCTCTGAATTTGCCTGGCCCTTTCTTTTGGTTAGCAGCCCTTTCTACATCATGAGGCAGTATGATCCATGTACTCATGTGTTGCCTGAAATTTCTTCATTCCCACTATGCTCAGGTTGGCCGTTGCTGTTTGGCTCACTCTTTTCCTAGCAGTCATCTCTGCTGTGGACAGAAGCAACTTCAAGACCTGTGACCAGAGTGCCTTTTGCAAGTAAGTTGCAGGTTTCCTGGTTGTAGAGGAAGAAAACTGAAGAAAAACAGTCTGGGATTTATTTCTTTGTCTCAATTCCCTGGGATAATGATGAAGGACCGAAGTAATGGTCCTCTGTTCTAAAGTAGCATACTTTCCTCTAGTGGCTAAAGTAAACCCTTCAGATGTATCTGTATCAATTGTGTAAACTATCTTGAGTCCTAGACTGAGGAAAAGGCAGGATATAAATTGATGATGATGTGTGGAGTTAGTCAAGCTGTTGTTTTTCTAAGAAGGGGAACAGTGGCAGTGAAGATATGGCTGTGGTAACTGTAATTTCCCTTGACCCCCAGACGCCAGAGGAATGTGAAGGCCAGGAGTTCCCCTTACAGGGCTTTGCTGGACTCACTGCAACTCAGCCAAGATTCCTTGAAAATCCAGCTCATCAATGAAATTAACAAGGTAAATTAAATGGTTTTTAAATTAAATTTATGTTTCACTTTTTCTCCCAAAAAGATAGCTAACAGTAGTCAACTAAAGATAAGTATAATTAATACATAAAAACTGGTGTAAAATAGTTGAAGCACACTGTTGTGTGCCTCCTGAGTTGTTTCTGACTTACAGTGATGGTAAAGCTATCACAGGTTTTTCTTGGCAAGATTTGTTCAGAGCAGGTTCACCTTTGCTTTCCTGAGGCTAAGAAAGTGTGATTTGCCCCAGGGTCATCCACTGAGTCCACTTGTTAAAGTTCTTCAATGGCAGACCAGCTTGAATTCTAAAGGTCTACTTGAAAAAGGATTTTACCTGTTGACAAAAGGACAACAGAAAGGGAGTCAGCGTAAGCTTCCCTTGCTAGGGAGTCCCAGAATGAAACTCCTTTCAGCCCCAAGCAGCACAACTAATGACCAGAGTGATGAGAACTACACTCTTAACATTTGAAAGACCACAAGTCATCGTGACTACCCTCTCCCCTTCCAGGTTCCTCTCCTCCTTGAGCTATATGGCTTGAAAGGGAATATGACCCGGATCCGGATCAATGAATTGAATCCACTGAAACCTCGTTATGAGGTACCCGATGTATTAGTCCAGGACCCACCCACCACCAGGTATGTGGCTGGAAGTCCATGCACCAGGAAGTCTTTCAGTGGGTCGTATTGCGGTGTGAGGGTTTGGTAAGACCCTTTTCTCCAGAGCTAGATGTTTCACAACATTCCTAGGAAGCATTCCCTTCCCGTGTGGAGTTCAACATGATGGGGAGAGATTAGAGCTCAGGGTTCCAGGGCTGTAGACCAATTAAAATTTGAACACTGTCCAGTACAGGGTAGGTGATGCCAAACAAATTAAGGCAGTAAATATGAAGGGTTTTTGTTTTTAAGCTTATATAAAGATATTTTTAAAATAATGCAGGTGGTGAGAAAAGCAAATGATTTTGGTTTTTAATACATTCA
The DNA here is from genome assembly GCA_026167975.1 of Phrynosoma blainvillii. Classification (NCBI taxonomy): domain Eukaryota; kingdom Metazoa; phylum Chordata; class Lepidosauria; order Squamata; family Phrynosomatidae; genus Phrynosoma; species Phrynosoma blainvillii. Next base: position 9,853,236 of record JANUYF010000016.1, read on the forward strand.
GAGGCAATCTGCTACTTAAGTTGAGTGCTAGACAGCAGTAGTGGAAGCTCTGGGCAAAGACTATAACTAGAAAAATTATTAGAAAGATTCAGAAAAATTCTTCAGTTGCTCAGGAGTAAAAGAATACAGGGTAGCTTGCCTGTTATCTTGGTGTGTTCAGTTACAACACCCATAGATGTTGAATGTTTTAGTCCAACATCTTGCGGGGGGTTGATGTAAGGAGAGTGCTGCTAGATCAAACTAATAGTCCTATTTGGTTCAGCATCCTTCCTTTCACAGTGACCAGCCAAACAACTCCAGAAAGCTGTTTGCTTCACCTAATGTACCCACCCTGCAGGTCCACAGAGCCATCTTTGCTAATAAAGGTTGCCTACTTTTCTATTTAATAAATATCTAATCCTCTTTAAAGCCCTGTATACTAGTGGGCATAACCAAATATTGTGACACTGAGTTCCATATACTAACTTTGTGTCATGTACAAAAGTACTTTTTTCCTGCCAGACTTGGATCTTCATTCAAGTTTGGCAGCTTCATTGGGCAATTCCAAGTTCTAGATTTGCAGGAGAAAGTAGCACAGAAGGAACCTCTCTTTGTGACATGCATTTTTGTTTTTAACCTCTCTCATGTTTTCCCTTAGATGTCTGGTTCTCCCCCCCCCCCCCCCCCTTAGTAAGAATTCCAAAATGCTTTAGCCAAGGCTGGGAAACCTGGGGCTGTGCTGGATTCCCAACCTGTAACAATCATAGCCAGCATGCCTAGTTCCCCACCCTTATGTTAGCTATTTTAGTTAGTCTGGCAGGAGAAGAAAAGACTAGAGGATGTCTGGAAGGCTAGAGGAAAACTGGAAGGGGAAGGCATGGGTGACATCAAACCCTGAAACAGGTCCTAAATCTCCTTTAGGGCTCTTGAGAGTGTAACAGTGAAGATGGCCCCTTCCTCCCCCTCTCACATCCTGCCTCCTCAAAATTTTATTTACCATCTACTGATTTCAGCCATGGTGTTCTTTTCCCCACCCATACCTTTTTCTTATCCTAAAGATTGTCTGTGACAGGTCGTGATGATAACAGTGTGGAGTTGTCCCTGGGTGATGAGAGCCACAAGTTCATTTTGACTGCCAAACCATTCCGCATGGACTTGCTGGAGGGCCGGGAGCTGGTGCTGAGTGTTAACTCCCGAGGGCTGCTGGTCTTTGAGCACCTGCGTCAGAAGAAGGACTCGTGAGTACTGGGGCGATCCGTGTGGGGAGGAGTTTTCTCTTCCGGCTTAGTCTTCCTTGCTGCTGAATTCCTTAAACAGAAATCAGAAAAGGCAAGAGATCTTCTCAGGGACAAGAATGCCACTAGTCAAGAGCTGAGCCTGCTGCTTGTTGGGAAAATATGGGACCGTTTAGGGTAGCAATTACGGCTTTCAGAGGTTTAAGGTTTAAGAATGACTTAGTGAAGTAGGAGCAACGGGTGGGATGCTCCTTCTCCATTCACTTCCTTTCCTTTTCTCTTTTTATGGGCCTGCCCTGTCCTTTCTGTATAGGAGGCCACTGTATACATGAGCTGGGATCAGTAATTTTTGGGAAGTGATGATGATGTTTTCCTTTTGCTGCAGTCCTTTTTTATTCCTGTGAGAGACTACTGCTGTGAATATAGTGACCAGTGTAGCAAATAAGCTCTCCGCATATGCCACTCTATGGAAAGGGGGTTGAACTAAAACCCTTTGGCTGCAGCAATCTGCTTCTCTACCAATGGAATTTTAGAAGAGGTGTCTTTCTGAAAAGGGCCAGTTTTCAATTTCAGCCTCTCACCAACAGGTCATTGTAATCCATTTTGGTGTAAATTTTGTAGGGTAAGATAGGTGAAGGCTTCCTTTGTTTTTCTCTCTGGGGGACTAGGGTCCAGGTGGGTGTTGGAGAAAAGATAGGCCAAACTCCCCCAATCTGGTACCCTCCAATTGAGCTGTACTACCACCACCATTAACCAACCAACAGCCATGCTGCCTGGAAGTTATATGATTTGTAGTGCAAAATATATTGAGGTTACCAGGTTCATGGAGTCTGGTCCAGAGAAAGCAGCAGGCTTTTTGTATACACTGGTAAGTAAAGGGATGCTAGTTTACCCATTCTTCCTATTCTCCCTACCCTACTTACTAGACTAGTTGTCATCACAAAGCTGGGCTGGAGCAGGGCCAGAGTGGGGTTTGTGGCATCTGAGATTCCATGCACTGACTCTCATTGTGTTTTCTGTTTTTGTTGGTTTGTGCCTCCCCCTCCTGCTCGGCCCCCTCAGTTTCTCGGAAAAAGTTAGTAGCACGGTCGTTAGCATTTGGGATAGGATCAAGAACCTTTTCTCTAGGTAAATCTGCAGCTTCTGCTACCATTTCTCAAACCCTTTCCCCTGCTGCCTAGACAGTGACTCTGCCCTTCTCTGCCCATTTAAGTAGCTTGGGAATAATTGGTTTTCCCCCCCTTTTTATTCTTTCTGTGCTTTGATTTGGGAGTTAAAGGGTTATACGTTATAGGTGTCCTCACCATACCAAATCTGCAAGGTGCTATTAGCTGAATTATTCCAGGACTTGGACTGTTCCAAGTCTTTGTTGTGTGCTATCAAGTCACATCTGACATATGGCCACCCTAACGTGAACCTATCAGTTTTTCTTGGCAAGATTTGTTCAGTTTGGATTTGTCATTGCCTTCCTCTGAGGCTGAGAGAGTGTTCTTTGGCCAAGGTCACCCAGTGGGTTTCCATGGCTATCCTGTGTGTGTTGCAAACTTGCAAACATATACAGTCTATCCTGTGTATAAAAAGAAGAACAGAAGAGGAAGGGTGGAAGAAAGAAAAAGAAATATCGTATCAGCTTTAATATTAAATCTTTTTTATTTCTATATGGGCTTTCATGGATATGTAAACTGCATTCTTCAGATGCAGTACAGAGTGATAATAAATGCTGAAGTTATAAAGCATATTTAAAGAGTTGTGAGAGTAGGACGGAATGTAATAGAATCCAGAAAAATGCAAAAACCCTTGGCCTAAATTTTCAAAGGGCTGCTTAAGGTGATCTGGTACTTCAGATCTTTACAGTGTTCAGTTAGTACTGATGTGTGAAAGCAATAAATCTTCTTACCGAAAGTCAGTTTCCCAGGGTTCAAAACTCTGAAAAAGATTCCTTTTATTATGTGTTGTAGCCAGTATTATGTGTTGTATATTAATACAAACATTTGTATTAATATATGTATGTAATGTGCCATTGATGTTGTTATGCCACATAATAAAAGGAATCTTCTTAGAGAGTTTTGAACCCTGGGAAACTGACTTTTGTCAAGTAGATTTATTGCTAGCACACATCAACACTTACTGACCACTATAAAGATCTGAAAGTCCTGATCACCTTATACATCCCTTTGGAATTTAGGGCAAGTTTCATGACTTGCATCTTTCTGGATTCGATTACATTCTCAGTGGTTCCCAGACTTTAGTCTTCCAGGTATTTTGGGCTTCAACTCCCAGAAATCGTGACCTTGGACTAATTCCCTGGGCCTTCTGGAAGTTGAGGTCCAAACTAGCTGGACAACCAAAGATTGGGAACTATTGTTCTATCCCACTCACACAACAGTGTAAATATGCTTTATACCTGAACATTTCTGTACTGCATCCAAAGAACTACATTTATAGCCACGAAAGCTTATGAAAAAAAAATTAAAGTTGTTGTCACATTAAAGTTGCATTTATTTCGGCCCAGCACTGGGAGTGCCCAATTCAGTGCTAAGAGAATCTATGCACAGTCCACCAGTATAGTGTAGTTGTTTCAGTGTTGGACGAGATCTCAAGGAGACCAAGGTTCAAATCCCGCTGAACCGTGGAAAGCAACTGGGTGACCTTGGGCAAGTCATACTTTCTCTGCCTTTGGGGAAGGCAATGGCAATCCTCATCCGAATAAATCTTGCCAAGAAAACCCTAGGTTGGGGTCACCATAAGTCAGAGTCAATTAAAAGTACATAACAGTTTGGTCATTTTTATATCCCAGTGGAATAATGAAACATAATATTTAACTTTCTCTTGTTTATTGGCATTGATTTTTAGTATTACCCCATCAATGTACATTGGATTGGGGAACCTGTGTTCCTCCAGATTTTAGGAATATAAGAAGCTGGCTTATACTAAGCAATCAGAGAATACTGCCCTGCTTGAAGATGCCAGGAATTGAGTCTGGGACCTTTTACATACTATACAGCTGTTTAGCCACTATAGATCATCCCCATGTCTGACTCCAATTCCTATACTTTTCCATAAGCATGGCCAGTACTTATGGCTGGAGAAATTGTAGGGGGGCAGCTTCTGGAGGACCAGAGATTCCCCTTTGCCCCTGTTTGTGATGCTTTGCTGTCTTACATAGTTTGCATACTTAAGCTTTTTTATTTCAGTGAGCCCTCAGACTTAAAACAGATTGTGGAAAAAGATTTGGGAGGGAAATGTTGGGGGAAGGCTAATACCAGTTGGGAGTGAGTACTGGGAGTCCAAAAGAGGGGCGAAGACATGTTTTCAATTATTGTATTCCATGCATTAAGAGGAATAAAATACTTTGTCTGGATTTTGCTTATGGGTGGGAGGGTGGCCTGGCTCCTTTATACACCTGCCAGCGTACAACCCAAGTTGTTATTTTATTTTAAAAACCATAGATGTAAAATGTAGTGTGTAAATATATTTGGATATTTGAGAAACTAGAACTATCTGGGTACTTGGGAAATTAGGCCCTCAGCCTAATTTCAGAATCTCCCTGGAAATGTATCAGCTCTGGCAAGAGACTTCTGTCCTTCACCCCAGGAATAAATTGGTTAAGGGAAGAGGAGAAACAGGTTAGATAGGGGTGCCAGAAAGGAGAGAAAATAGATAGCCCTTGCTTTTACCTTGACAGTTGACTTTGCCATTTCCTCCATAGAAAAAGATTTCCCATCCCAGATTGATCTGCCATGTGTATGTATGTATGTGCTTTCAAGCCACCTGTCGACTTATGGTGACCTTATGAATTTCTCATAGGGGTTTCTTAGGCAAGGAATCTTCAGATAGTTTTTCCATTTCCTTCCTCTGAAATATAGCACTTGCTATTCATTGGCAGTCTCACAACCAAGTGCTAACCAGGGCCAGCCCTGTTCAGCTTCCATGATCAGACAGGATCGGTATCTTGAGACATAGCATATCATGGACTGCTAAAAAGACAAATAAATGGGTCCTAGAACAAATCTGTCCTGAACTCTCCCTAGAAGCCAGGATGAGTGAACTGAGACTGTTGTACTTTGACCATGTCATCAAAAGACATGACTCACCTGAAAAGAGAATAATGCTCGCTAAGGTCAAGGGAAGTAGGAAAAGAGGAAGACTGTATTACAAGTGGGTGGACTCAAATCAGGAAAGCCATGGTCCTGAGTCTGCAAGATCTGAGCAGGGCTGTTGAGAATAGAGAGACTTGGGGGTGTCTCATTCATAGGGTTGCCCTGTCAAAGTTGACTTGTAGGCAGCTAACAACAAGCATCCTGCACTTGCTCATTTTGCCTGCTTATTAGTCCAGCAGGAAAGAGGAGAGGGGAGGAAGAACATTTCTTTCAATCAGCTTCATTTCCAGGAATGTTAGTATATCTCTAAGCTACCTTTTCCACAAGGGAACCCTGGAAAGAAAGAGCACAGAGGAGGAGGTGTGAACTGCACTTAGCAGTTCCAGGCATGTTCTGCAGCAAAAGGGGGAAAAGCATCCTTAGGTATTATCTAAGGAATTACACACAGGACATGAAATCACATTTTGGATTTTGGATTACATTGTTCCAAATCCCCCAGACACCTTAGCCATGGCCATACTGGCTGAGAGACTCTGGGAGTTGTACTCAAGAGTTAACCTTTCTTAAGCTATGTATGGCCCATAGGCAGTGAGCAGCCTACTCCGTGCAGCTATTATTAAGGCATGTATAAATAAGAATCTTGCAAATTTACACGTGCATTGTGACACATGATTTCATATGTCTCTAGTTCACAAAAATATTTCTATGCCTGATTACTTGGGTATACCTACCATTAAATGCAGGCACTCAGTGAATTCATTTCTGAGTAGACATATAAGATTAAAGTGTACCTCTGTTAAATCTTTAACAAGCTGCGTAATTCCTTTCTGTGTACATCACAGGGTGAAAAATGATTCATGAAAGTGCTGGCCACCATACCCTGTTCATTAGTGCAGAATAGTCAATACTCCAGATGTTGTTGGACTATAATCCCCAGCTTTTCTTGTTATTTGCCATGCTGGCTAGGGCTGCTGGAAGCTGCAGTCAAACATCTGCAATGCCCACTCCAGCTTGATATTAAGGTCATGTGATGGTCACAAAAGTCTTGTGTTTATGCCCACAAATTCCAAGCTGTGGTAAGCCTAAGAAGCTAATCTTGATATCAGTCAGTTTTCCAATCTGCTTTCTTCTGCCCTCGAACAAAATAAAGAAAGAAGATAGGGAAGAAATCCCCATATATTTTTTTCAAACCAAAGCATGTAAATTTCACAGAGTTAGGTTTGACCTTTTCTTCTGTATAATGTTCTTCTGCTTGCAGAAACACATTTAATATTTTCATCTGTTCAATTTTCATTTATGCACAGTGCTAATGTAATGTTTGGGGGCACCAAATGAATGGTTTTATGTTGGAGGGATATATATTCTTTTGAAACCCTTACAAGAAGGACATGCTGATGAGTTGCTTGTTGCTATCTCATTTTTTATCTGTGTTACAGAATTTTAATCCTAGGACAAAGTTTGTGTGTGCATATATTTGTGGCATATTAGAATTCCCTCTTGACCCACACAGTGCATCATGTCTTCCATCCTTTCATGTTGGATCTCAAACTTGCGTCTCTAGATTTTGGTGGACTTCAACTCCCCAAAGCTCCAACCAGCATGTCCACTAGTTATGGATTCTGGGAAGTACAGTCCAACATGAGTCCAACATTAGGACTCACTGCTCTATCATCTTAATTAAAACTGGGAGTGCTGGGAGAAAAGTTGTCGAATTCAGCATTAAAAACAGATTTCTGTCCCTTTCTAGTGCAATTTTTATTTGGAGGAAATCATTCCTTTCCTCCAAAGAACTCAAGAGTGTTTTTCTATGGCAATTTCCATATATGTGCAAAAAACAAACAAACCTAGGTTTGATTTTCAACCCAAATACTCTTGAACAGTTAGGCTAAGGAGGCTGTCTTGAGTATTAAAAAGGGAAAGCTACCGTCCACAATAGGGACATTACCAGTGTGAATGGATCAAAATGTTCACTCAGTGTAGAATACCTTCACATTTTATCTTCACAATAAAGATAAATCATAGATTAAAAGGGGCATTGGACATGCTCTAAATTTCTTTGGTTTGTTTAGTGCAACAGCTTAGACCCATACCCACAAGCCTAACTATCTTCCTGACAATCAGAAAAGAAATATCTTCTCTAATACACATGGAGTCATGGGAAGATTTTTCAAGGGATTTCTCAGGGATCAGTCTGTGAAGGGTTAGAGGAGGAGGAAGTTGGGAAAACTGGATGGTTTGATCTCCTATATCCTGAGGAAGCTAGGAGCTGCTCTCTTCATGTGAGAATATGCATGTGAAGGGCATATTTTTCCTTCTGATTTGATCCGGGTAGGCAAATGACGCCCCACCAACCATTGTACTTTGACTCATATCACTCCTAGCCAGGATAGATGACAGGTGGTGCGAGTTGTCATCTAGCAACTTATGTAGCACCCATACATTTAGGCACACACTTCCCTCTTCACATAAGTTAGTTTTATGTAGGAGAAGGATTTTCTGGATAAAAAGACCAATCTGAAGAGCCCAACAGGACTGTGGGGTGGACAACAGAGCCTGTTCTTGTGTTACCCTCTGCCTATAGCTATTACCCGCCTTTTCTTCCCCTTGCTAACTGGCTGGGCTGTGAACCTGTGTGCTGCTCATACTGACTAATGGATTCTGCACTTTGTTTGGGTCAAGGAGTGGGAGGATTAATTTAAATCCTTCTTTGTTTGAATCTGTCTGAATGGGAGACCTGGGACTGATTCTTCCTCACCACCCTTTTGTTCCAGGGAGCCACCAAAGGAACCAGCATCACAAGAGGAGGGAGACACTGAAGGCTTGGATGCATCTTTGTCTGTAGAGCAGAAGCTCACAGACAAAAACAACCAAGTAAGTGGTGAAGAATCAGGTTCCCATGTAGAGAATATGGTATTGGGAGGGCAAGGGGAATCTTTGGTCCTTGGTTTAATTTCTGAAGCCCCACACTAGTGAGGTCGTACAGTAAAAATGGAAGAGAATTGCACAGACTGACTATACTGTAAACGACTTTTTGTCTGTGTGCTAGTTTGGTCCACATTTGATTCCACTCACTGTCCTATCTGGTTATACCCTCCATCCCGCACAGGCTACAGTTGACAGTGCTTCATAGGAACACATTCCCTCCCCGGATTAAGGGAAATGAAAGGGGTCAAGTGGCAGGCAAAGATCAGAGCTTGAGTGTGGTGTGCTTTAGATGTATCATAGAGATATAAACATATCATTAGTAATAGGAATTTCCCCCTTCCATTTTTTAAATAAGGGATACTGACTTTAAGGTGCTGATGCAAAATAAGTAAGAGATCTATTTTTTAAAAAGAGAATTAAGTGACATATCAGGTTATTAAAAGCAGTAGTTCAAGCACTCAACTAGAACGGGTTAAACTACATTTTGTTGGGACCAGCTATTTAAATAAAAAGCCAGAACAGTTGCCAAAATTTGCATTTTATAGGTAAGGACCATGGTTTATCTGATGTATCCATTCAAGCTTGTTGCTGAGCTGAGCTTTTAACTCGAATCTCTAAGATTCAGTGGTGATTGCACCAGCTTAACCATCTTTATCCTTGCAGGGTGAGGAAATATCCAATGGGGCAGATGAGGCTGAGGAGGAGCCAGGTTCTTGGGAAGAAACATTTAAGACCCACACAGACAGCAAACCTAATGGTAAGAAATCCTGTCATGTGGCTTTTAATAATGGAATTATTCCACTGCATATTCCCAAAACAACAAGAGCTTTTCTGTTATTTAAATAAGCAAGACACAGTTTGTGGGGTTGCCACTTCCTTGAGTGTCCCTGAATGTTCCAAACAGTGGCAAGCTTTGGATGTCATGCCAAATCACAGTTTCCTAAAACTGCAGTTTATCGACCACCTTCAAATGACGGTTTGAAATACTGACTTTGTTGTTTTGCAAAACTGTGGTTTTTTCAAACAATGTCAGTACAGATGTGAAAGTAAATATGTGTTGCCATTTGAAGTGTGAATTGTCTCAACAAAATACTGCCTGGCTCTTCCCTGACCCTATTCTATATATGTTTCTCATTTTACAGGCCCAACATCAGTGGGGCTAGATTTTTCACTGCCAGGCATGGAGAATGTGTATGGGATTCCAGAACATGCAGACAACCTCCGACTACGAACTACTGAGTAAGCTTGAGAGTTGATAGAGCACCTGGTTGCATGTTGTTGTTTTTCTGATGGAGTTCAAATAGATGGAGTTGTAAAGTGTGTGTGTACATAATATATATTTGGCCTTTGGTATCCATGGATTCTGCACCCATGGATTTCACCATCCACGTCTTGAAAGTATTTTTTTAAAAATCTCCCAAAGCAAACCTTGATTTTGTCATTTTATATAAGGGACACCATTTTGCTATGCTATTGGATATAATGGGATTTGGGCTATCCACAGTATGGATCCGCAGTATCCATGGGGATGGGGTAGAATCCTGGAACCAAACCCCAGCGGATACCAAGGGGCCACTGTACATGCATGTATATAAAGATACACATACCCATGCATGCATACATACATGTGCCTATCTACTGTTAGGGTTTGGATGCATGGTGTGTATGTTGACATCACAGAATTGACAGAGGAGCATCAATACAAAAAGTATTGGGTGGTTAGTCTCTTCTTGAATTATTCTGTGTATTTTTCTATGTCTTTTCTAACCACCAAATCCTTGACAGGGGAGGGGACCCATACCGCCTCTATAACCTGGATGTATTTCAGTATGAACTTTACAACCCCATGGCCCTTTATGGATCTGTTCCTGTCCTCCTGGCTCACAATGCCCGACGTACTCTGGGAATCTTTTGGCTCAATGCTGCAGAGACCTGGGTGGATATCACCTCCAACACTGCTGGCAAGGTACTGCTATTCCAAAATCTTGGGTATTTAATCCCTTTAATTCTTACATAAAGCATGAACAGTGACACAGTGTGCCATCTTTGTGTTTACTCACTTGGTTGCCAGGGATGGCCAGGAATTCCTTGCAGATAGGTGAGGAGGCTGGCCAAAAAGGAACTGATAGTTCCATTCCACCTCTGCCAGCTCCTGGTTTCTGAGGTGTCTGGAAAGGAAGGAGAACATCTTCCTGCACAACCAACATGGAAACACTGCTGAGTGGATTACCCCATTTCTTCTTCACCAGTTAATGGTGCACTCAGGCCCAGGTGGCCATGGAAAGATGCCTGAGAGTCACTGAGAGGGTCTGTTTGGATAGAGTGGCAAACTGGTTAGCTATCAAAGTAAAAAAGTGGCAGGACACTGGCTGTTGAGAATGTGGCGGGGGGGAAGGAAGTTTGTGAGTCATACATTTACTCTGTAATGCCGATTTTTAATTTGGTGTTCTGTTTGAATTGACGCAATCTCTTCCAAACTCTCACAGACCCTTTTTGGAAAGATGCTGGACTATATGCACGGTGGAGGTGAGATCCCACAGACTGATGTCCGCTGGATGTCAGAGAGTGGGATCATAGATGTATTCCTGTTGCTTGGACCATCGCCCAGCGATATCTTCAGACAATATGCATCTCTCACAGGCAAGTGCTGAGAGGTGCTGATAAACTGCTTCTTAAAAAAAATTGGAAAGAATGTCTGGGGCAACGGCAAGGGGAGAGACCACTTTTACTGCTGCATGCTACATACGTGGTACAGCTTCCTCTCTGCTCAGTAACCCTGTCACCATGATAATTATGTATATCCTTCTTGGGGCGGGTTACAAATAAAATTTATTATTATTATTATTATTATTATTATTATTATTATTATTAAAAAAATAATTAAATAAAGGTTTTGCCTCAGGCATGGACAAAGTGTTGCCCACTGAATTCAGACAGTGCCCTGGAATCTCATTGTGTCCCACCAACATCTCTGCCCTTCAATTATTTTTAAAATAACATCACATATATAAGATAAAACGTCCCTTCATGGGGTCATGGAGAACATTTTGCAAGTCTTTCTTTCTTTCCTGAATACTCTCTATGAACTGACACTGAGCCAGGGACCACTGCTTTGCATAGCACTGGCCTAGGGCATGAACATTGTGTGTGACTTGTGGGTAGTGCATAATTCTGTAGCTCAGTGGTTGAGCAATAGCTGTGCATGCAGAAGACCGTTGAAGATAAGACTATTAGTGTTTGCTTGTTGTGGTGGTTATATATTATGTCCAGCATCAGAAGCTGTATGCCTCTGAAAACCAGGTGCTGGTGATGCCATTGTGCTTGTGTCCTGTCTCTAAGGGCCTTTGCAGACTGCTAGAAATAGTGCAAATTGAATCCACTTTAATTGCCCTGGCTCAATGCTAGGGAATCATGGGAATTGTATTTTTTTCTGAGACACTGAGCCTTCTCTGTCAGAGATCTCTGGTTCCACAATTCCCATGATTCCTTAGCACTGAGTCAGGGCAGTTAAAGTGGCCTCAATTTGCACTATTTCTGGCAGTCTGTAAAGGCCCTAAGTTTACCAGAAATATCTGGCTGATTACTGTGGAAACAAAATGCTGGACTAAATCAACACTTGTCTGCTCCAGCAGGACTTTTTATATTCATATCTCAGATCCAGACCTCAGCATTTTCAGCTACATCAGGTATCAAATGATAGGGAAAACTTTTCCTTTGTTGTGAAGAGTCACTGTTAGTCTTACTAAAGGAATGGGGAATTTCAGCTCTCCTGGAATCCAAATTCAATACTCTGGACTTGCCCAGATATCCCAGCCATTTTTGGTTTTCTGGCTCTTGTACAGTTTTTCCCCCCTCATTCTAAAAAGTTGAAATACCTTCCCTCATGCTCAATTACTAGTCATTAGAGCTTTAAGCTAAAATATGCATGTATTTTTGTTTGTATTCTTTTGCTTTTAGTTCCAGTCATCACTGGAATGCAACCCCTGAAGTGAATTTGATTCCCCAGATTGAAAGAGATTCTTGAGCTAACAGTACCAGTTAGAGGGACAAATTGTCCCAGTCAGTATAAGACAGTTTCCTGACTTAGATTACTGTGTCTACATGATACATTATTATAGCCTGAGTGTAAATGCCACAGCCTGAGTGTTTTGTTTTTTACTTTCAGGCACTCAGGCCCTCCCTCCTCTCTTTGCTTTGGCCTATCACCAGAGTCGTTGGAACTACAATGATGAAGAGGATGTGAATAGTGTGGACAATGGCTTTGATGAGCATGACATCCCATATGATGTTGTCTGGCTAGACATTGAACATGCTGATGGCAAGCGCTACTTCACCTGGGATCCAAACAAGTTCCCCCGCCCTCAGGAAATGCTTCAGCGCTTGGCAGCCAAGAGAAGGAAGGTAAGTTGGGAACAGGTTTGAGAATATGAGACAAAATACCTTGACCTGGGCTAGGGCAGATTTTTATCATTCTCTGCACAGCTTGCAAACATTAACTTCTTGGAATACAACTTGTTGAATTTCCCAGCCGACATGGCCACTGCTAGTGCTAGTCCCAAGAGTAACCTTGACAAGCTCTGTCTCAATGCCCACTGCAATTATACAAGAAAAGGAAGGCTCTGCCTCTCACCTAATTAGTTATTTTTGGGTTGGTGAGAAGAGGAATTTGCACAGAGTGGGTTTCACCCTATTACTGGCCAGAAAAGGCAGGGAAACAGCTGATGTCATAAAAGCGCAAACAGCTCTCCAGCAGCAGCCATCTAGTCTGTCAGTTTTTCCCCTGCCTCTACTTAGAGCAGAGTTCCATTCTTTAATCCCTTTGTTTGTCGTTGTTGTCCTCTTGGTGGTTTTCCCTTTTGATCATGAGGTTTCTTATTTCCTGCTATTCTCTTCTTTGTCTCTCCTGTACTCCTATTTAAGAAAAAGAAAACTACATTTTTATTTTGATTCCCTCACCCTTGTTTTCTTGCTCTAATGCCTCCAGTAGATCATAGAATCATAGAGTTGAAAAAAACCACAAGGGCCTTCCAATCCATCCACTTGCCATGTAGGAAAACACAAAGCACTCTCGACGGATGGCCATCCAACCTGTTTTTAAAAATCTCCAAAGAAGGAGAGTCCACCACACTTCAAGGGAGCATGTCCCACTCTTGAATGCCTGTTACTGTCAGAAAGTTCTTCCTAATGTTGAGATGAATCTCAAACTAGAAGAAAGGGATGATGTTCCACCCAAACAATCCAAAGAATTATGCCATTCCTCCTAAGCACTCTGATCACGTGAAGAGGGCGGAATTGGAAAAAGATATCCTGCCGCTGCCACTCAAACATCAAGCTTTGGGACAGAAAAGAATGAGATCACCCCAGCATATGGCCACTGCTGTGTCCCTTGTAGAGAGACAAGCAGAATGTGGATTCCTCTCCAAGGTAATCGAGTTAGATGGTAGGGTGAGCAACCGAGATTCCTCTTGCAACACTTTGGGGCCTCCCAGATGGAGAGATCAGCCAGATTTGTAGATCGCAGTTAGTGGTGGTTAGGGTAGTCTCTCTTGTGAAACTAGATCTGCCCACCATCCCCCTCCTCTCATTTTTTGCTTTTTTTTTTTTTTTTTTTTTTTATGACTGGTATGTCTGCCATGTTGGTGAGGACTCTTATCAGATGCCACTTTATTTGTTTCTCCAACTGCAGTCATCTTAGTGAGCATCAGCACCACAATTTTGAATTCTGCTCTAACAGCAACTTTCAATAGTCACTTATTTCCCTACCTATTTTGAGCAGTGATAAGGTGAGGGGTACGCAACCTTTTCCCTTTAAGGGCTGAGGGACTTCAGCTCCCAGAAGCCTCAGCCATGTTGGCCAATAATTCCATGTTGGCCAATAGCTCCTGGGATTCTGGGAGCTGAAGTCCCTCGGCCCTTAAAGGGGAAAGGTTGCCTACCCCTATTATAGGGAATTCCTCCTCTCTTCTAACCCAGAATGTATCTTCATGGTAAGTAACCAATGTGACAACCTATATCTGACCTGGACAATTTCAGATTGCACATGGAGTTTCACAAAACTCAATATTCCCCCCCCCCCCCATTAAAGAAAAACAACAGCTTGCAAATCATCACTGCACATAGAACAATAGTTCGTCAGAAAAAATGCTAGGCTAAAATCTTGTCATGTTGCATTTCTATGTGCAGGAATTTTTAAATTTTGGAAATTGTAAGTCACTGAAGCCATACGTCTATTTCCATATTCGTGTACACTGGTGAGAACTAAGAAAAAATTTCTAGCCCCTGATTTCCCATTAATAGGGGAGGAGAATTAAATTCCAGTGCATTATCTTAGCCTTTTGCTCTTCGCCCATGTATATCAAAACCAGAGTACATTATAGCAATAGCAAGTACATTTCTATACCACTTATCAATGCACTTAAGCACTCCCTAAGTGTGAAGTCATAGGCTTTCATGGCCGGCATCCATAGTTTTTTGTGGGTTTTTGGGGCTGTGTGGCCATGTTCTAGAAGAGTTTCTTTCTGACGTTTCGCCAGCATCTGTGGCTGGCATCTTCAGAGAAACCACTCCCTAAGTGGTTTACAATGTGTCAGTCAGTTTTCCCCAACAAGCTGGGTACTCATTTTAGCAATCTTGGAAGGATGCAAGGCTGAATCGACTCTGAGCCCCTGGCTGATATTGAACTCACAACCTTGTGGTTTGTGTGTGAGTGGCTGCAGTACAGGCATTTAACCTCTGCAACACCAGGGCTCTCTAATGATGATGATGATTATGATGATGATAGTAATAGTAATAATTCTCATTAGAGAAATTATGTCCCCTTGTTCTTTCACAAGGCAGAGAATCTAGTTGAGTGCTACACTTATTTCCTGACCCTCATCCCATTTTATCTGTCCTTCCTCAACCCAGATGGTGAGTATTGTGGACCCGCACATCAAGGTGGACAGTGGCTACCGGGTACACAATGAGATTCGCTCCCAGGGCTTGTATGTCAAGACCAAGGATGGTGGTGACTACGAGGGCTGGTGTTGGCCAGGTGAGAAAACAGTTGGTAGCAGGAGGGATATGTTGTCTATTCTCTTGCTACTACAGGCAGTATTAATGTACAGTAGAGTGAGGTTGCCATCTTGTGTGGCAGAACTGGGGCACTATTTATGAGGAAGAAATGTCTGCTATTTAATTTAAATAATAAAGGAAACAGATTTTGCCCTAAGTTGCTCTTTGTTTTCTGTCACTCAGGCTCTGCAGGCTATCCAGACTTTACTAACCCAGAGATGCGTGCCTGGTGGTCCAGCATGTTCAGCTATGACCAATATGAGGTAGGGAAGTAGCCGGTTGCAAAAGAGCACACCTTGGCTGGAGCACAATCCGTAGGCACTCTACTCCCCTCTATCCTGCAATCATTTTTTTTTCCTTTTCCATTGTCTTCAGGGCTCCAGGGAGAACCTTTACACCTGGAATGACATGAATGAGCCCTCTGTCTTCAATGGTCCCGAGGTGACAATGCACAAGGATGCCGTGCACTGGGGCGGGTGGGAACACCGTGACATCCACAACCTCTATGCATTCTATGTGGTGAGTGTTGTTTCTGTGTATTCCAGGAGGACTTGTGTCCTATGGCCTAGTTAAATGTGTTTGAGGACACTGGTGAGTGGGTCTGAACATTGTCTCTTTCTTGATCCTCCACCAGGAAGTTCAAGTGGTGCATCACAAGTGGTCAGTAGGTATACTGGGATCTGCTGGCAAATGGGTAGTTACTTAACAATAGACAAGTGAAGGTTCCTTACTTACCACTTTTAAAAGAATGACAAAAATAAAATAGGCCTTCCTATGTCCCTTTCGTCTATTTAGTATGTTGGAATTTCTCATCTTTTCAATGTACATTTATACTTGTGGGAAACTAGAACATAAAATGTGGAATGCTCCTATTTAGGAACTGAGCCCCTCCATTTCTTTTTTTCTAGTGTTTGGGTTGTCTTTTCTCCCTGTGTTCTTTTTCTTTGTCCTCCCCTCTGTCCTGCTAAAAGGACTCTGTGGCCATGGAGCACACTGAGTCCTTTTTGAGCTGTATTGGCATTTGTTTTTGGGCTTCCCTAAGCCAGATGATGCCACTTCCTTATGCATGGACAGTGCTGCTTGTAAAATAAGAAAAATAGTTCTCATCGCTGAATGTTGGAAACAGAATTTTATGTGGCTTATTCTGGTGTATGACTCGGAAGAGATGCCATACCACCATTCTGTACTTAGCTTTTCCTCAAGTCCCACCCTGGATTATTATCTTGAACTAGACAGTATTCTAATAAAAAACAAAGCAGAACTCACAAACTTAACTCTCCACATTCTTGGCCTATTGGCACATATAATGTTTCCTTACCCTGTAAGTCTTCACAACAGATATGTCATATAGGATAGGATGAAAGAGCATGTCTAATCCAGTGTGACGCGGTAAACTTTGAGGCTTCTAAGCATTATACACACAGCCCAGCACTGGGAAAACTCAGCAATCATAAACTTTATTAGCAGAATCCAGAATCTGAATGGGTCCCACCAAAAGCTGAAAGAAAGTTTATTTATTTACTTATTTAAAAAAAATGTGTATCCCACCCTACATCTGAAGATCTTGGTTAAAGTTGGATAAAGTTAAAGTTGTTTAGCAGATTGGACAATTTATCTTCTGGAAGATTCTGAAATACTTTTTTACAGCATACCATTGTGAGCAATAAAGGAAAGAAGAGAAGTAAAACAAAAAGGAGATAGGAACTAGCTAAGAACCATGAACGCAATGGTACAATGGCTAGTGTGTAAAGATAAAGAAAACTACTATAATGACCAGTGCAGAGAAATAGAAGACAACAACAAAAAGGGAAGAACAAGAGACCTATTCCAAATCAAAGGAAAGTTCAAACCAAGGACTGGGACGCTCTATTACAATAAAAATAACCCAATTCAAGACCAAGAAGGAATAAAAATACGATGGATGCAATACACAGAAGAGCTATATAAAAGAGATGACAAAATTAAGGACACATGGAACAAAGAGCCATATGAAGATGAATGCCAAATTCTAAAAAAATGAGGTGGAAGCTGCAATAAGAGAAATGGCGAAAAACAAGTCACCAGGAACAGATTATATTCCAATTGAGCGGCTGCAATCCACATTGACAGAGTCATCTGTAGTGCTAACTAACATATGTCAACAGATATGAAAACAAAACAATGGCCAACAGACTGGAAATGATCAATATACATTCCCATCCACAAAAAAGGAGACACAAAAGATTGCAGCAACTATAGGACCATAGCATTAATATCTCATGCCAGCAAAATTATGTTCAAAATTCTACAACATAGACTCCAATCATACATCGAGAGAGAAATACTACAGGTCCAAGCAGGGTTCAGGAAAGGAAGAGGCACAAGGGACCACGTTGTAAACATATGATGGCTAATGGAGCGCACCAGGGAATTCCAAAAGAAAATCAGCATGTGCTTTATAGACTACCGCAAAGCCTTTGACTGCATAGATCATGAAAGGCTATGGAACGAATGCTCTTAAAGATATGGGAGTGCCAGCACATCTGATAGTCCTGGTGAGGAATCTGTACCCAGGACAAGAGGCTACTGTCAGAACAGAAGACGGAAAAACACAGTGGTTCTCAATTGGCAAAGGGGTCAGATAAGGCTGCATTCTTTCACTCTATCTGTTTGACTTGTATGCCGAACATATAAGAAATGCAGGCTGGGACACGAGAAGGAGTGAAAATAGGAGGAAGGAATATCAACAATCTGAGATATGCCGATGACACCATAATACTAGCAGAAAACTTCACAGACCTGGAAAACCTACTAAAGGAAGGTCAAAGAAGAATATGCTAAGCAGGCTTAATGTTAAACATAAGAGAAAATAAAAATAGCGACCACAGAGAAGTTACACAAATTTGAATTAGTCAATGAAGAAATAGAAATAGTAAAAGAATTCTCATACCTAGGATCAATCATTGATAGAAATGGAGACTGCAGCCAGGAAATCAGAAGAAAATTAAGAATGGGAAGGGCAGCTATGAAGGAACTAGAGAAGATCCTAAAATGCAAGGCTATACAACTGAGCACAAAAGTTAGAATCATACAAGCCATTGTATTCCCTATTACCATGTATGGATGTGAGAGCTGTACAGTTAAGAAACAAGATAGGAGAAAAATGAACTCATTTGAGATGTGGTGCTGGTTCCTGCACAACCCAACATGGAAGCCAAGATGACAAAACTGAGGCTGGCATATTTTGGACACATCATGAAAAGGCATGAATCATTGGAAACAACAATAAGGCTGGGAAAGGTAGAGGGAAGTAGAAAGAGGATGGCCGCATGTGAGATGGATGGACTCTATTAAAGAGATCACAAGTATGAGTTTGCAGGAGTTGTGGAGAGCAGTGGAGGACGGGGTCTTGGAGATGTCTCATCCATAGGGTTGCCATGGGTCAAAATCGAATCGAGGGCAGTAAACAACACAAACTTTTGTGAGGTATGTAAGCTTCTCAGGTCCTGTTCGTATCATCCACTTGCATCAATACATATATTTGCAATCACGAGGACCAAAAAACTTGCTTTAAAAATGAAATTTAGAAGTCTGAATTCTGTGTTATCACTTTATTCTGCGTTCATTCAGGATCATAGTATACTCATATGCTATCTTCAGAGAGAGGGGGGTAAAGTTTGAGGGTAGACAAGGGAAAGGTCTCATGGTTGTTGTATTCAAGGGTCTTTGGGATTATCTCCCAGACAAATGGTTTTGATTTTAGTTACAGGTTTGAACTGTTCTGCATCTTATGATCTTTTCTTCTTCTGGCAGCAAATGGCAACAGCACAGGGCCAGGTGCAACGATCCGGGGGTGTGGAGCGTCCATTTGTGTTAACTCGAGGTTTCTTTGCAGGCTCTCAACGTTATGGTTAGTTGTGTGTATGTATTTCAATCACTGATATCTCCAGGTAGGGCAGGAAAGACCTTTCTCTGACATTATGGGGAGCTGCTCCAAGTCAACTTTAAAAATACTGAATTAGATGAATCTTTGATATTATTTGCATGAAGATAGAATCTTGCTTTAGCTTTTGGACTCAAGCCAACGTAACATATGGCAAGTAGATTATGAGAGTTGCAGTTTTAAAGAACTGGAGGACCAGAGGTTTCTCATCCCTGTTCTGAAGGCTAATATTTTTCCTAAAAAGGAAGATTCTAATTTTGGCAAAAGATGGTCAAGGAATGGGTAAAGCAAGAGCTTCCAGATCTGAGATGCAACCATAAGAGAGGGAGTTCTTAAATGAAAATATATAATATATTCAGGATTCTTCCTCCTCTTAGCTCCCAAAGCAGAAGGCTGATATGTCAGTGGGAGACATCAGCTTCCAACTTCCTCCTCTTAACTCCTAAAGCAGGAAGCTGGTGTATCAATGGGAAACAGCAGCCTCCAGCTTCTGGAGTGAGGTGCAGGAAGAATCCAGAGATTTTTCCTCCTAACTCCCTAAGCAAGAAGCTGATGTGTCAAATCTCAGTAGAAGCAGTAAGAATGTGTGGCAGGTTCCCTCACCTTGCTGCTGCAGCCTCCCTTAGTACACTGAGACTGTTTCTCAGTTTGGCTGCCATCAATCACAGGTAAATTTAAATTTTAGATACTGACTTGAGCATATGTGTTGTTGTTTTTTATATCCATTGGGTGGGGGGCTGGAATTGAACCCCTACAGATACTGAGGGTCCACTCTATTATTTCATGTTCTCCTCTTCTCTAGGGGCTGTATGGACAGGGGACAATGCAGCAGAATGGGACCATTTAAAGATCTCTATCCCTATGTGTCTGAGTCTGGGTCTTGTGGGCATTTCTTTCTGTGGAGGTAAGGACTGTGGTTCTGGCAGCTTGTCCCAGAGAGAGATGGATCTAGCATCATAAAGAAATTCATAAATATGCAGTTGTTGTTGTTTTGCATTTACATAACATTTTTGAATGTTCAAAGCAATTTTTACACATTACCTTTCTGTAGTCACAAAAATTCTGTAAGGTTGGTAAGTATTACCATGCCCATATTGCATGGGAAGATTCTGAGTCTGACCAAGACTTGCTTAGCATTATCTATTGGGTTCAGGACAGAGGCAAGGTTTGAAGCAGTCACTTCCTAATTTGAAGTTAATTTTCTTAGCTGCTGCTGCTGGTATTCATATCATTATGTCCATCATTATCATCTGGCCCAGCTCATGGCAGCATCTTTATGGGTAGAATCCAAAGGAAGGGGCTTAGTTTGAACCAAAGAAGCCAACTCCTATTATTAAATAGAATAGGTCTGTTTGTGACAATAAGGAGGCTAAGCTTCCTTACTACCTCTGAATAATAGTTACTAAGTCTTTAAGCGCTCTACTTTTTGATTTCTTGGAGGCATCTTCCATTTCGAGAGGGGATTACATTTATATTCTCCCTTTCCTCCAATAAACTCATAGCTGTGTAGATAATTAAACAGATAGATAGAATCTTTATTACGGTCATAGACTAGCATATAGACCAGCACCAGTGTACCTAATTGTGTTCCTTCCCACTTTTTGTCCTCACTACAGCCCTCTGCGATAGGACATGCTGAGCGGGAGAAGCTGGCACCCTAACGTCACACTAGGCAAACTTCATGGCTGAAACAAGTTTGAATTTGAATCACCTCCCCACTAATCTTAAACTTTAAGAATCGAGAACTTCTTTCAGCTGAAGGGCTGAATTTCTTTTCAGAGGAGTTCTTGGTAGATGGGAGTTCCAGGGATGGGCAGAACCAAAAGTAAAAGGATGAGACACAGTTAAATAGTGTATTTTATCTTCAAGCTCTTACTCCCAAGAAGTCTGTCTAAGCTTTAGGATAGACAATTCAGCCTTTTAGGAGAGGAGGACACACATACAAACACTAGGAAACCATTAAAATAATGGTGTCATGGGTTAGAGGTTTGGACTTTTGGAAAACTCAAGAAGTCCAAATTTAGACCCCAGAAAAGCCAGATTTAACTTCAGGGCTTCTCTACCTTACACAACAGTGGCTCTCCTGCACTGATTCTGGGCTGTAGTGACCTTAGGTTTGTTTGTTTTCCTTCAAGGACATTTATTTTTAGGGCTGCCTTTCATTCTTTTCACTCTGTTTCAGCTGACATAGGTGGCTTCTTCAAAAATCCAGAACCTGAGTTGCTAGTGCGCTGGTATCAAGCAGGAGCCTACCAGCCTTTCTTCCGTGCACATGCCCATGTGGACACCATCCGTCGGGAACCCTGGCTCTTTGGAGAGGAGAATAAAGCACTGATTCGGGAAGCCATCCGCCAGCGCTATACTCTGCTGCCCTTTTGGTACACCATCATGTATCACAGCTACCAGACTGGGCAGCCTGCTATGAGGTGAGGTTTGGTGAACAGGGAGAAGCACATACAAGACTACACCAGAATCTTAGAACTTGGAGCATTGTCCAGTGAACCTGATGGTAATTGGTTTAGGCTCGGGAGAGATTAGGCTAAATCCAGAAGCAGATGTGCTCCAAGTCCTTTTCTTCTATGTAGAGACAATATAGTGCTTCTGTGCTCTCCCTGGAGGACTGTTTGGATCTCTGTGTTGGGACAGGACCTTGTAGCTAGTGGCAAATTGTGTGGAGAATGGTAAAAAGACAGGGGAAATCAAGAGAAATTTGCAGGGCTAATTTGAGGAAACGTTCTGCTTGTATAAGATATTGCTGAATCCAGACTTTAGTAATGGTGTCTGGTGGAAGGGAGTGATAGGCAGAAGCTGTCTTTGCACATTGTTTTCCAAAACATGGCTTGCAGTATTCGATCCTAATTGTGGTACAATTCAAGGGTGGAAGGAATTTGCCGCTGTAGACTCTGACCAATGGATTGTGAGAGTCGTAGTCCAAAACATCTTAAGATTCATATACAGTATAATTGTTAGATTTCTAGAGACTTCTGCATGTTAGGATCAAGAGTGTGAAGCAGATGGAAACTGAGAGTATCTCTAAGCAGTTTTTTGATGTAATGTCTAAGCTGAGCTGTATGTTGAGCTAATCACAAACAGGCTTCATCAATTCAGGCATCATATCATATCATTTTTGCATTTCCTTGACTCAGGCTTTGTATGACATCTAAAATATATTTTCCCTTTCTGCAAGGTATCTTTCTGTATCTTCACCACCACCACTGTTCCTTTATTTCCTCCTCATAGACCTCTCTGGGTGGAATATCCTCAGGATGCTACGACGTACAGCATGGATGACCAGTATCTCCTTGGTAAGATCAGTGGAGAAGCTCACTTGGTTGCTTGCTGTTACTTGTGCTCTAATCCTTTTGCATTCATATGATTCTTGACCTTTGTAGTTGAGGATTTATTTATTTTTGCATGTTTGGTGAGTTTTAAAGAAGCCCACTCACATCTAAAATAGTATGCAAAACAAAGAAGGTGTTTTGATCTAAAGGAAGAGTGAGCAATTCAGGGTTAGGGGGCAGTTTCTGCCCTTGAGACTCTAGGAACTGCACAGACTGCCCCCAATGCCGAATATAAGAGAGAGGGAGAGGAAAACTAGCCCACTTCTCGTCTTAGTAAATGGGTGTTCCAGTACATAGGGCTACTATAACCAATTTCAAAATGAATAACTGCTCTTAAATGCTTCCAGGAGAGACAATATATATTTTATATTGCCCAGAAAAAGGGCGCTCTGTTGAGTTTAGAAGGGCCACAGGTCTGGAAAAGTGCCTGAGGTGCAGGGCTGCAATTTGGTCATCCTAATCTCTCAAATTATGAAATATACAGTATGAAACTGTTCTATAGAAGATATGTTACAATATCTACATTATCCATAAGAATAAAATGCATGGTAGGTGTAACAGAAACTTTAGCTACATGTGGCTAAAATAAGAATTCACAGGGAAGGTTATTCTACATTTCAGACTCTGCCATGCTAAATGCTCTGCTCCAAACAACTACAGCTTACACTTAATATTTTGAGGCTGCTTTGGTTCTGGGGTGGTATTGTAACGATAATAAATTGGTAGATGCTAACAGACACTCTATATTATGCAAATTTGTTATATCAGTAAATCATTTAAAAGACAGGCTGATCGAACGTTTTTGCTTGTTAAACACTCTTGTTTAATGAGTTAAACACTCATTTGACAGCCCTAAAGCTGTGAAAGCCTTAGCATTTATGACTGAGAACCTTTAGAGCGCTTTATTTATACCATGCTGCAATACCAGCCTGTAGAGTGGGCCAATGAATGTGGTGTTTGAAGATGAGAGCGAGAAAAAGAAAGATTTTGTGGGGGCAGCCTAATGCACAGCAGAGACAAAAATCAAACAATCAGTGTTTACTCTTAAAGCACACCACAGTAACTGTAATGGACAGCACTTTTCTTTTTAAAAAATGAGCACATTTGGTGCAGTTGTGATGATGCTATAGGACTTCAGAGACAATTTTTTTGAAATAAGGAATTAATGCAGGTTTCTAATCCTGATGTTCAAATGCTGTTTTCTTTGTAGGCAATGCACTGTTGGTTCATCCGGTCACAGCACAGGGCGCCCGGGGTGTGCAGGTCTACTTGCCTGGTAAAGGAGAGGTGAGCAGGGCTGGCAGAGTAGGAATGGAGCATCATGGAGAAACGGGGGCGGGGGGCAGAAATGAAGCTTGCTTGTCAGGATATAACGGTAATATGTAGTTGTAGCACTTTCTCAGCATTAGATATATTTGGAGTGAACTGATCTCCATGTGTCAGTGTAAGAATGGATTGCACTGAGGGAAATATGAGTAGAGGTTAGGTGGGAAAGAGTCATGGAAGGACTAAAGATTCTGCACTCTAAACTACGGAGCTTTTTGAAAAATGCTGACCTTTTTCATATATTTATGATGAAGGCTTGAAAATTAAGTTGTTCTTTTGGGTTGTGGGGGAACACTTTTTCAGTTGCATTCCTTCAAAGATAACCTGTTGGGGGTGGATAGGGCTGTCTCCTCTTATTCTCTGTTTCTGTAACCCAGTTCACTGTCAACCCCCTTTCTCTTTCTTTCTGCCCCTTTCTTGTTTTCTGTGACCACCTTCTCTGTCTGCTGCCCCATTATTTTTCTTTCTTTCTCATTTTGCCATCCATCCATTTTTCCTTCTTTTTATCATCCCCCCTTTCTTTCTGCCACCCTGGCTCAGTTCTTGTCTCATCACCCAACATATTGCTAGGAGCTCTAGAAGAAATATTAGTTGCTTGCTCACAGAAGGCTTTTAAAATTAGCTTGGTACTATATGCACACAAATGGCTATAGTTCACTCATTTCTTATTTAAAATGAAACCTGGTGTACTCCTAAGATTCTTTGTGGGGACAGGATAGCAAGTCATGCGGCTGTCTGTTAACTTTCCTTTTTCTCTTGCAGGTTTGGTACGATGTTCACACACACCAGAAACTTCATGCACCCCAAACTCTTTATTTAGCTGTTACCATGAACAGTGTAAGTTAATGAGGGAGCGTTTTGTGGGTGGATTGGAATTCCTCAAGGGCCTGAAAAGAAGCTAGCTAGCATGAAAGATTTGGTCCTTGGAGAATCACCTCTCACCCAACATAGGTTAGAGCTGGCAAATCTGTGGTATACCAATGGTATTCTTAGGCTCCAGTTTCACCAGTGACAGCCAGCCTGGTTAGGAATTATTCTTTTTCAACAGATTCCTGTGTATCAACGTGGTGGTACTATTGTGGCTCGGAAGGAGCGAGTGCGACGATCTTCTGACTGCATGCATAGTGATCCATATACCCTCTACGTGGCCTTGGGCCCACAGGTGAGTGGGGTAGGCTTGTTGCATATATTGAACAACCAGTCAGAATTAGGCTTACCATTCTTGGGCACTTGCCAAAGCCCTTGCCCTAGCAGTGATCTACCACTGATCTCTGAATTGTTCCCTCCTCCTCCTCCAGCTTTGGGCTTTTTTCAGTATCTGGCCATTCTCATCTGGAGGACAGAATTGTTTGAATTGCATAAGCTGTCCTGTCTGCTCCCCAAATTAGCCTACTACCCTCATGTTTGGTGGAAGACACCGTTCCCTGTCAGGGGTACTTTGATTGGAAGTTACTGCGTGGCAGGAGGTTGGACTGAATGGCCCTTGTAGTCTCTTCCAATTCTATGATTCTAATATTGAAGTAAAATTCAATTGACACTTCAGTGGTCTTTTGTATCTTTATTGGAACTATCTTGCATATTGTCCTTTGCCTCGGTCAGCAAAATATCTTAGGCCAGCCGTGCTGCTGCTGCTATGCCAGGCCCAATTCCTGCCTTTGCTCAAATGAGAAGAGGGCAGGGGAGTGGGCAGGCATCTGCAGTGGGGGGCTCGTGCTACCACTATCCCTCCCTTGCTTTCTGCTTTGCACTACAGCTGCCTGCCCACTCTGACCTCTCTTTTTGGGCAAAGGCAGGAACCTAGCATACACACACTCCATTGGCTTTCTGGCTGTCATCTCAACTGTTCATTCTCAGCTGTTACTCCAAGGGTGGTTCAGTGAGGAAGCAGGTCTCCCATAGGGAGTTCTTGTTCAGAAGACCTCTGCTCTCTCCTAGAAAAATGTGGGACTAGGTTTATCTTACTGAGACACCAAAGTTTTCCATGTTTAAATTTCCAAAATAGGGCACAGCACAAGGCGACCTCTTTGTTGATGACGGGCACACATATAACTTCAAGACAAAGGGAGAATACCTGCATCGATACTTCAATTTCTCTGGAAACATGTTGACAGCCAGGTATTTCACTTGCTTTGTATCTGGTTTTCTTCATCTGTTTTTTACCATTGCTAATTCTTCAGGGGTAATCATTTGTGATTGGGCTGTACTATTTTGGATACAGATAAGGCAAATGCAGGATTAAATACTCTTCCATACGATCTGTGATGGTGATAGCTGTGTGACACATGTATGTATCATCTCAAATACTTGAATGTTATTTCCTCACAGGCAGGTTTAATGAGATGCACTTGGGTAAGTGCATACAGCATAAATAATATTAATAAACTCAGGATTAGCAAAATATTTCGACCAAGTACCAAGACCATAAAACCTCTACTAGCCCTTTAACTTTTAAATCATCTTGGAAAGTTACATGGAGCTTCAAGCCAGCTGAAAAGCTTACTGGCCTGGAGGAAGGTTTCTACCATTCTGCATGCTACAGATGATCAATTAGTATTTCTGCTTAGCAATCTGTTAATAGCAGACCTTCCCAACCATACCGCCTTCTTTTGGACTGCAAGTCCCATTTGCCTTAGCCAGCAAAGTCCATAGTTGGAGAAGAATTGTAGTCTAAAATATCTTGATGGCTGGCCATGGATTAGAAAATGATGGCATAAATCAGTCTTTCTTTCTCATTGCATAATACTTGCCACAACATCACTGCCCTGTACTTCTCCCCTTCCGCAGCTCTGCAGATCCAAATGGTAGCTTTGAAACTCCGGCTTGGATTGAACGAGTAGTGATCCTGGGAGCTGGGAAGCCAGCAGCAGTGTTCCTCAAACAAGATGGTGAGTGATTGCATGCATGCACCAAGAGCAGCCTAGGGGCCCACTAGAAACAGCCACTAGAAACCTACCCCCCAAAACATTCCACTCCCCCCCCCCTTTTTTTTTTTTTTTTTTTTTTTTTTTGTTGTTGTCGTCGTCGTCAAAAAGAGAGAATAATGCTCCCGGAACCCTCCTTTAAAACAATTCTTTACACATTGTTTTGTTAAATAAATAAATAACAATAGGGAAGTGGAAACCAAAAGTGGTTTGGTGGGTGCCATGATTGGTCTGGGAGCAGATGGAGTGGTTTCATGGACTGCCTGAACTTGCCCCATCTTGCTTTATATAGAAATAGTCCCAGGTTTGGTCACTAGCATCTCCAGTTTAAAAGGTGACAAAAGAGACAGTTCAGTGTAAGCAGGACCTATAAGAGGAGCATTCAGTGAGTACATCAGTCCAAGGCCTGGAGGTCTAAGGAGGGGCCTGTGAAACCTGATTTTGTTGATTTAGTAAGATTTAGTATTGAATCAAACATTGCCAGAGAAATTGATTTTGATAGTGTTCTTAGAAATTTTGCAGATAAAAATGCCAGAAAAGCTGCTTTCATTAGCTGATTAGGTTTATCGTTGCTTTGTGTAAAGTATATTGTTATCTGGTCATTCGGGTTATCTGCACAGGGAATAAAGCATTTATAGCCATTTGGATCTTAAATCCTCAATTTTGAAAGAAGCTCAGAGGACCCGAAAGCAGTCTTGTTCCACCATGCAAAATTTCTCTCATTTCTCTGAGCAGTATTGATCTAGAGTCTAGACATGGATTGGTGACTTTCAAGCAATGAGTCCCCTGGACCTTGGTAGGTCACACCTGTCCTACATATGCTATTTTTGTTTTAGGCCCCTGTATTTTTCAAGGCCTAAAATTGACCAATCACAACTCCAGAAATGAGAATAGCCATTTTGGGCCATTCTCTCCTATCATCTCTCCAGCCTGTTTTGGACCCAGAGAAGCCATTTTTCAAAAACAGGGGGTGTGGCATTGTTTTTTCTTTCCATCCTTTGTTTCATGCCCCTAAATTTTACCCTCGACTTTTACATGGGCATATCAAAATCCATAATTTTGGCCCCAAAACCTGAACTCGACTTATACATGAAGAAAGAAATTGGTACAGGCTGTCCTTTGAGTGCCATAGATGTAGATTGACAAACAATCTGACTTGGTATATGATAACTTTCTCTATTCCTTTTACAACCAGCCTTTGATTAAGAACTAACAGGACTACATTAGTTTTAGTTTTCGGGGAAGACTTGTAGCCCAATAGTAGAGGAACTGTTCTGCCTGTCGAAATGAAGTTCTAGGTTCAGTCTTCAGCATTTCCAGCTGATTAAAAAAATAATAGGCAATCTTTTTCTGCCTGATACCATTGAGATCTGCTGTGAGTCAAAATTTAGTGATACATAGTTAAAGATATGTAGCTGAAATATATCTCCATGTTCAGTGTCATCAATCTGGAATGCTGTGTCATACAGATTAAAGGAAATTTGAACTTCACTGATCTGACCTGACATACTTCATCTCCCCAGTCTACCAGCTTTATATTTATAAGGGCCTTTACTTAGTGAGAGATTTGGTTGGTTGGGGATGGTGGATGATGGAGGCTGTAGCCCAGAGATGCTAAGTTGGGGAAGCATGCCAGGTTGGGGATTGAAATCTGACAATTTTTGTTAAGCTACACCCTGGGCCTATTAGGGAAGCCCAAATGCTTTTCATTCAGCCATGCCTCTCTTTCTTTTTCTTCTCTTCCCCTGCTCCTGTACAGGTGCTGCAGAGACTCATCTAGATTTTATCCATGAGGTGGAAACATCTGTTTTAACCATTCGGAAACCAGCAGTCAACATTGGGGCAGACTGGAGCATTTCTCTGCGATAATGCCACGAGGCAGGGGTGGGGGAGGTCAGCTGGATGAAGGTAGAGAGACACTTATGCAGGGCTGGAGAGTTCCAACATGACCCCCTCTCACTGGAATGTAGCTAGGATAGACTGGTCGCTCCCCATCTGTAGTGCCTCAAGTCCCATGTCTCATACCACACAGGCATGTCTAAGAGAGAGGGAACAGCAATTGCTCCCTTCTCTCATTCTGGCTTGGCCTCTGGTCTTTTCAGATGGTTCCATAGATTAAATTTTAGCAATATTTGCTGTAGAATTGAAGATTCTCCGGGTTGGAGTTTGTTGTGATTTGGTTTCCCTCTTCAGGAGAGTCGTCAAAAAGGGGGCTCCCCTCTCTCCCAGAGATGCAAAATTAGGGCCAATCTTTTGAGAGACTTGATCTTTCCACGGTAGGTGACGATAGTTAATCCAGTCATGTCCCCTGCCTCCTCAGTGGTTCCCCCTGCCCCAACTCTCCTTTTACAAAACGATTTGTGGCTGGAGTTCCAGGCCAAATAAATGTCTGGAGCAATTAAGAAACCCAAATGATTTACCAGTCAGGCCTCATTTCCTTGTCAATAGGTGAATGTATTGAGAATTTTCCAATGTTTTGTTGAGCCATCCTTGCCCTCCTATCATACATCCCTCTTTTCATGCCCTCCATATCATCTCCTTTGCTCACAACCACCTGCCTCATAAGGTCCTAAGATTCCATGGCCCCCATTACTATGCTTTTTGTTCCCCTCCTGTCATTCTTTTTCTTCCCACTTCTCTCCATACTGTGGATGAGGAGAAATATTTCTTTGAAGAAAGTGCAGTTTCCAGGTGTCAGTGAATCACTGTCACTTCTATGTTGTTGTTTTTTAATATATATATATATATATATATATATATATATATATATTTGGTGGGGAGATTAGACAAATCATGTGAAGGGGAGATGGGTTATGTTTGGACAGAAAATGAAGCTCTGCGTTGGAGTAAACCGAAGTTTTTAGTCCAGCATGGGGACCTAGAAAGAGCAAAAAAGAAAGGCATGGGGGCAAAAAGCTGCTATGAAAAGAGACTCCTTTTCCTAGAAAGAAAGAAAGAAAGAAAAAGAAGAGGGAACACATCCTCCTGGAAGGTGAACTAGCTGGAATTTTTACTCTACCTTCTTGCAGCACTTCCCATCCTCCACTCCTGCTTATAACTGTCAGTGCTCTTGCTCTCTGGCTAGGCTGTGTGGCTTTCTTTGGCCATCTTTTATGTGTAAATGGATTAACATTCCTGGTTCTGGCTGGTTCTTCCTTGTGTTTTTGCAGGCAAAAAGGTGGAGAAGGCTTTTCTTTTTTTAAAATCAAACTTCCTTCTTCTGACACACACACACACACATACCCCTTTTTACCCCTTCCTGATTGTGATTTGATTTACAGACAAAGCTTTCACTGACTGTTTTGATAAACGATGGACAATAAAAGAAAAGAAAAGAAAATCCTATCAAGGTGTCTCATCGTGTGTTCATACTCTTGATCTTGTCAAGGGTGTGGGGTTTTGTTTTGTAGCTCTGTTGGGAGGGTTGGGTGAGTTTTCTGTATGTATAAATATATCCGTTGATCAGGAAGCTGAGAGCAACAATAAAAAAGGAAAGAAGCCTAACTGGGGTCAATATTGCAAAACTTCAATAAAATAGAGATTTTGTAGCATCTTTGAGAGTGAGAGAGATAATAATGATGATGATGATGATGATGATAATAATAATAAAAATTTTATTTATATCCCGCCCCTCTGTAGAGCAAATCGGGGCGGCTTACAACATCATAATTTCCATACAAATATATTAATACAATCTAAACAGAACATAAAAATCCCAAATCCCACCCGTCCTTTAAGAAGTAAGGGTTCTTCTTATTCCAGGCTAGATGGTGCTGGGCCTAGTGTCTCTCCCCCAGATGACCAGAAGTTGAGAGAGAAGTTGTAGCATAAGTTTTTGTATATTTCTCACTCTGGAACTTTCAACAGAACGAGTCCACTTTCTGGATACCACCATACAACCACACAATGGACACTATTGCAGACCCACCGACCAAAACGCTTACTTAGATGCTTCTAGTTTCCACCCTGATCACAGTACCAAATCCTGCAAATAATCTCCCAATCTCAAACCAGTTACAAGAGGAGCCGGGAATTACATATCAATTCAAAAGTCACATTTTACAACATGAAACATATCCAGAGGAAGCCACGTTGGCCATATAGCACAGTACACTATCATCCAAAATCTGCCAAATAGGGATGCCTTTATGGGGCCGACCAAAATGCACATTATATATGTTGCAGGCTTTTGAAGCTCCGTCGGCTTCTTCATCAGGCAAAGAAAGGGGTTAAAAACTATACAGGGGAAAGAAAGGGGGCAATTGACAATGTTAGTCGTTTGGTGAAGATGTGGTTGGGTTTGTTTGTTTTCAGTCTGCATGATTTTTAACCCCTTTGCCTGATGAAGAAGCTGGTGGAGCTTTGAAAGCTTGCATGTATAATGTGCATTTTGGTCGCCCCAATAAAGGTATCCCTCTTTGGTGGATTTTGGATGGTGTGGCGTAATGTTTTGAGTGTTGGTTCTGGAGAACAGGGTTCAAATCCCCACTCAACCCACTGAGTGACCCTGGGCAAGCGACACACTCTCAGCCTCAGAGGATGGCCAGGGCAAAATCTCCTCTGAAGAAACTTGCCAAGAAAGCCCCATGACAGGTTCACCTTAGGGTCGTCCTAAATTCCAAACAGCTTAAAAGGTACAGAACAACTTGGGCAAGTCACACTCTCTCAGCCTCAGGATGGCCAGTGCAAAAAAAAAATATCCCTCTGAAGAAACTTGCCAAGAAAAATCCTATGACAGGGGTCCTCAGTGGGAAACTTAGGTTCCAGCAGGAAGACAAAAGAGCTCGGACCGGAAGTGGCTCCAAAGCGGGGCCTCAGAAGCGAACGGTCGGCTGGCGGACCGTGAAAAGCGGCGGAACCGGAAGTGGGGAGATGCCGGGGGTGAGCGGGAAGGAGTCCGAGAGCGGACCCCGGGTAAGACGGACGGACGGGCGACGTTTTGCTGTGGAGAAGCCGGTGGAGGACCCTCTCCGTCCCTCCTTCCGGCTGGCGGTAAGCCTAGGCCTTGGCTCCGTCTCCATGGCAACGGTGTCACACCGATTCTCTTCCTTCCTCCCTTTGGGTTCAGTCAATGAAGGGGTGGTTCGGCTCTTCCCTCTGTGAGGAAAGAAATTGGCTTCCATACTACAAAAATAATTCGGTTTGACACCACTAGGGCATTCTGGGAATGGTAGTTTTTTGTGGCACCAGAGGTGTTGTGGAGCCAGGGCAGTTAAAGCGTTGTCAAACTGGATTATTCCTGCAGTGTGGATGCAACCTGAGGGGTTCTTTGACTCTGCAGAGATGGAAGCTGGGATGATGGGGCCTGGGAAAGGACAGCCATGGAGGGAGAGAAGATGCTTAGGTTTCTTTAGGTTTCTTTAAATAATGACAAATGTGACCAGATGTCCTCACTGCCAAGGAGGACAGGGCACAGCAAATGGAGGGCATTCGAGGAGAAATGGAGGACCTTACGAAATAACAGCTAGAGGTATAAATATAAATATTCATATTGTAAGGATATCTACAGCTATATTACGTATACCGTATTTTACTATGTACACAATTGTATTTTTCTGAGCACCTCCTTTGAGACACGAACTGAAAGAAAGAAGTTGGCAGCATGAGCTTTCCTAAAGTCTACTTCCTCAGATGCATGAGGAAGTAGATTTTAGTCTTGGAAAACTCATACTGCTAGCTTTTTTCTTTCAGTTCATAATAATAATAGAATTCAAAGATATAGAGATCTTGTAGCACCTTTGTAGCATCTGAGGAAGTGGACTGAAGTCTCCGAAAGCTCCTGCTGCCAACTTCTTTCTTTCAGTTAGTCTCAAAGGGGCTATCAGATCTCTCTAGATACTGATTCTACAGACCAACACAGCCGTTAAATGGATTAGGAATTGGTTGACTGACCGAACCCAAAAGGTGCTCAGCAATGGCTCTTCTGCTTCATCCTGGAGAGAAGTGACCTGGGTTCTGTCCTGGGTCCCAGGGCTAGTCAACATCTTTATCAATGACTTGGATGAAAGAATAGAGGACATGCTTATTAAATTTCCAGATGACACCAAATTATCTCAAGACTACAGGATGAAAATTCAAATGACCTGAATATATTAGAAGTGGGCCAAAGCTAACAAAATGAATTTCAACACGGAGAAATGTAAGGTACTGCACTTAGGGCAAAAAAATGAAATGCATAGATATAGGAATGGGGGACACCTGGCTTAACAAGACAACGTGTGAAAGGGATCTAGGAGTCCTAGTAGACCACAGGTTGAACATGAGTCAACAGTATGATGCAGCAGCTAAAAAGGCCAATGCAGTTTTAGGCTGCATAAATAGAAGTATAGTGTCAAGACCAAGGGAAGTAATAATGCCAGTCTCTTCTGCTTTGGTCAGGCCTCACCTGGCATAATACTGTGTCCAGTTCTGGGCACCACAATTCAAAAAGGATGTTGAGAAGCTGGAGCTTGTCCAAAGGAGGGCCACCAAAATGGTGAAGGGCCTGGAAACCATGAAGCCCTATGAGGAACGACTTAGGGAGCTGGGCATGTTTAGTCTGGAGAAGAGAAAGTTAAGAGGTGATGTGATAGCCCTGTTTAAGTATTTGAATGGGGTGTCATACTGAGGGTGGAGTAAGCTTGTTTCTGCTACTTCAGAGAACAGGACCCAGAGCAATGGATGCAAGCTACAAGAAAAGAGATTCCACCTCAACATTAGGAAGAACTTCCTGACATAAAGAGCTGTTTGATAGTGGAAAATGCTGCCTTGGAGAGTGGTAGCTTCTCCTTCTTTGGAGGTCTTAAAACAGAGGCTGGATGGCCATTTGTCGGGAATGCTTTGATTGTGAGTTCCTGCATGGCAGATTGAGGTTGGACTAGGTGGCCCTTGTGATATCGTCCAATTCTATGATTCTATATCTTTGTATTTTTTCTGAAAAACTTAACCTTCCATAAAATGCCTTGTTGGCTTGCAATATATTTACAGAACTGTGCACGAGGCAAAGGCTTAAAATTGAACTTTATTAGCAACAAACCCTTGGCTGAATCTACATTGAATTTATTCCTTCTGTTTGTCCATTGTGCTGAAAATTAAGGGGAAAACCTCCTTTCAACACTTGCATGGGGTCCTCAAGCAGCCTAACCTGTTCGCCATCCTTTTGCCCTATGAGAAACAAATGCACCCCAGCTCTGGGTGCGAGGCGTGTCTGCTGCTGCTCCTAGGAAAAAAGGACTTTAGAAAGATCCATCCTGTCCCATTTGCAGCAATGACAGGGTGCCAAGTAGACAAATTTTTCAAAGGGGGAGGTACTCAATGCGCCTCTTAGTCGTGTACAAAATGGCGGGCATTTTGGAATTCCTCTTGGAAAGGTTTTGAAATGTAGGATGTGTCCTGGAAAAGGAGGACGTCTGGTCACCCTGCCGGTAAGTCCATAGAGTTAAAGAGATAGATGGGGGAAGGTTTACTTCATCTGAGATGATGAACAATAAGAGTATGTGCTTTACATGCACTTGGTTATAATGGGAGGTGAGGAAGCAAAATCCACATTGCAGCAATGTCTATTAGAGCAAGGTTAAAGTCACACAATAGTGTGCAAGCTTTCAAGTTCTGTCAAACTTCAGTCTTGATAAATCCTTATTAGGACAGTGTCTTTACGCAGCCCCTCATCTCCGCAGGTGCCGCCATGAAGGTGAAGTTGAAAAATGTTTTTGTCATCTACTTCTTGGTGTCTCTGACGGGTCTGATGTATGCGCTGCTGCAGCTGGGTGAGTGGCAAAGGAGGGAACGGGAAGTAAAGTGTTCATATCAGAGTATTAAAAATGGGGTGTACCCTTGCTGGATCAGACCAGGGTCTATCTAATGTATGTAACAGTGCCACTCTGTTCTGCTTTGGTCAGGCCTCACCTGGAATACTGTGTCCAGTTCTGGGCACCACAATTCAAAAAGGATGTTGAGAAGCTGGAATGTGTCCAGAGGAAGGCAGCCAAAATGGTGAAGGGTCTGGAAACCATGCCTTATGAGGAGAGAGGGAGCTGGGTATGTTTAGCCTGCAGAAGAGACGTTTAAGACGTATGGGGTGCTTTGATTGTGAGTTCCTGCATGGCAGGGCGTTGGACTGGTTGGCCCTCGAGGTCTCTTCCAGTTCTATGATTCTATGATTCTGCAGGTTCTGTTTCCAACAGCAGTTAACAAAACACCCTGGGCAGGAGGGGGAAGTCAGTACCAATTACTAGGACCTGGCACTCCAGAGGTGGACCTCAGTTCTGACTGTAGCATATATTTTTGTCTTTCTTAGTAGAATCATTATTTGCCATGTTTTTTACATCCATTGTAACATCTGTGAATTTCAAAGAAAATAATAATTATATACTGTCGCCCCTCCATTCTCGCAGACTTTAAATCCATGGTTTTATATATTCATGAAAGGGCGACTTCCATTTAAATCAATATGGGGCTTGAATACTCACTAATCTCTGTTTTTGCAGGGGGGGGGTCTGGAACGGATCCCCTGCGAAAAGGGAGGGCCAACTATACAACAAATCGTGTAAAGGCTTTTAGCTGGTCTCCCAAGGCTCAAAACAGGCTGGGAAAGGAAGCTTCTGGCCCCATATTGGCCCCATATTGAGAGAAGGGCAGGATATAAATCAAATAAATAAAACTGGACTCCTTGGAAATAGTTCCTGCAGCTGTCAAGCAGAGCAATCTGGCTATGAGACCAAAGGAGAAAAGTCATAGAATCATAGAGTTAGAAGAGACCCCAAGGGCCATCCAGTCCAACCTCCTGTCATGCAGGAAGACACAATCAAAGCACCTCCGACAGATGGCCTTCCAGCCTCTGTGTAAAAACCTCCAAAGAAGGAGACTCCACTATTCTCTGAAGGAGTATGTTCCACGGTGAAACAGCTCTTACTGTTAGGGAATTCCCCCTAATGTTGAGGTAGAATCTCTTTTCCTATAGCTTGCATCCATTGCTCTGGGTCCTATTCTCTGGAGAAGCAGGAAACAAGCTTGCTGCATCCTCAATATGACATCTTCTCCAATACTTAAACAGGGCTATCATATCACCTCTTAACCTTCTCTTGTCCAGGCTAAACATGCACAGCTCCCTAAGTCCTCATAAGGCATGGTTTCCAGACCCTTCACCATTTTGGTCACCCTTCTCTGGACACGCTCCAGAGTCTTCCTGCTTCCACTGAGCCAGATTGCAAGCTGCTTGAGGTGCTGCAGGCCCTCCCCTATTCTCTCCCTAGCTATCGCATAAAATCCCTGCCTTGATCTCTCAACACACCTGCCCAATACGCTTACCTTCCATACCACAGGAATGCTTCAGGCATACCCACTAACACACACACACACACACTATGCAGGAAGTCTCTGGAGTCTTTTGCTGGCCCAGAGGGAGAGAGGGGAGCAGAAAAAGAACCCCTTCCTTAGATCTCTCCCCATCATGCATAGGTGAGATTCACTTTCTAGCTTGGTCTAAAGCCAGCAACCTGGCTCAGAGGCATAGTGAACAGCCGTGTAGCCCAAAAAAGCTTTTTAGTGTGGCCTAAATCTGCTCTGTGTGGCCCTTAGTTGTTCTGAGATCATAGTGCACTATATGGAACAGCCTTCCCTAACAGGATCTCTCCAGATGTATTTGGATTACAGCTTCCACCAGCCCCACTCAGCATGACCAATGAGTAGAGATGACAGAAGTTGCCATCCCCAAAAACTTGTAGAGACCGAGGCTGGGGAAAATATAAATTTGGTGAATATTGCTATTGCAGTGATTTGGTGATATTCTTTTCTCTGTCCTCAGGGCAGCCCTGTGACTGCACCCAGCACCTGAAATCAGCTAGTGATCTTATCCATGCCAAGGAGAAGAAGCTTGCCCAACTGCAGAATGAACTGAAGCACCTGCAAGGGCGAGGAAAAGTACCAGAGCCAGCAAAGCAAACATTGCCTGTCATCTATGCTATCACACCCACATATGCTAGGTAAGTTGTCTGATTCCCTAGAGTCAAGTAGTGGTGTCTATTCTATAAGGAGATATATAGTAAGTTAGCTTAATATATTTGATAGACTGGGCAGTAGGGCCTGTGTTTTACATGCACATTTGAAGTCAGCCAGTGATCTTATCCATGCCAAGGACAAGAAGCTTTCCCAACTGCAGCATCTCTGAGAAAGAATGCTGTCTGAAACAGCGTAAAGATGCTACCAGTCAGTGTCAACAGCACAGGGCTAGGGTCTGATGGATATCCAGGGAAAAAAACAGCATATATAAAATATCTAGGGAGCCCAATACTGAGTTGTTTAACAAGTCGTTGTTTAGGAATATTTTTTGTAACATTTTTAAAAAATGGGATAAATGTACACTGACATGGCTGGGAAGAATTGCTATATGTAAAAATAATGTTTTACCAAAACTACATTACTTTTTCCAAAGAATTTCAGTAAATTTAAAAAGTCATCCCCTAAAGAATTGGTTGAGGGCAGTATCGTATTTTATATGGAAGGCCAATATCTAGAATATCTAAAAAATTAATGTTTAGACCAAGTGGGAAACGAGGATTGGGTATAACATTTTAAATATTTTTAAAAAATAATACTGGCCTAGATGTACATCACAGTTGTCTATACTGACTGCAATAACTCCACATTTTCAGATAGGAGTCTTTTCCAGAGGTAGCTAGAGATGTCAGGGTTTAGATTTAGAACACCTGTATGCAAAACAAATAACTTTACTGAGGTGCAGTCTCATCCCAGTGTGGTCTCAGTATCCTGCCCACATCTGATATAGTTTGAACTTCAATGTTCAGACTGAAGGTGGGATCCCTTTTCCCACAAATAGCAATTTCCACAAATAGAACACCTTTTTCCCATTGGAGGGAATGGTAACTGACAACATGGAGGAGATGATGGGGAATTTGTTGCCTTCCATATATTATTAGATTGCAGCTCCCATTAGCTAGAATTATTACAGTGAATAGGAACTGCAGTCCAAGAACAACTGGAGGTCATAGGTTACCTAGCCCTCACTTGTGGAGAGGAGCAATAGTTCAACGGGCAGATACATTTTGCATGCAATAATTAGTCCTGACTTCCAATTCCTGCCAGCATGGCCACTAACTATGGTAGGTGAAGCAGGTGTTGTTGTCCAATAAAAATAACATTTCAAAGTTTGGAGTAAAATTCTTTTCTTCCAATCAATGTAAGCCTTTCTCTTCTCTTTTCTGTAGGCTAGTACAGAAGGCTGAGCTTGTGCGTCTTTCACAGACACTCATGCACATAAAGAACTTGCACTGGATTGTGGTTGAGGATTCGCCAGTGAAGACCCAGCTGGTCTCAGAGCTGCTGGCCCAGAGCAACCTGCCGTTCACACACCTCCATGTGGAAACACCCAAGGAACACAAGCGGAAGGAGAGTGACCCTAACTGGCTGAAGCCCCGGGGGGTAGAACAGCGGAACCTAGCACTGCAGTGGCTACGGGAGAACCGTGAGCTCCATGACAAGGGGACAGTGTACTTTGCTGATGATGACAACACTTACAGCCTTCGGCTCTTCGATGAAGTCAGTGCAAGGAAAAGAGAGGCAACAGAATTGGGGATTGGGTGTTGGGATCTTAGATTTCCAGAATATTTCCAAACTTTGCCATTGATATAATGTTGGTTAGGGAACTAGTGGGCTACCAAATGTTGGTGAATGAATTATACATCCTATCATACCTTAACAGTGCTGGTTTGGACTGGTGGGACACATAATCCAATAACATCTGTAGGATAACATATTCTGTAGGCAGTGCATAAAAGAGACAGTCTTGAGTAATCCAATGTGCTATTCAGACTTCAGAATTCCCCTAGTCTAAAATAAAATGGGACTTGTTCAAAGTAACAGGGACAGGAGCAAGCCTCAACCACTTGAGAGTTTTATCCACAAACTCTTTAAGCCAGATTTCTCAGCAGTCTTGTTTACCATATGTGAATAATACTGTTTTCCTCGCAGGGCATTTGTAGCACTGTAAGGGTTACTATGAAACTGTAGTGTCCATAACAGTAAGAGCAACACAAACCATTGTTGGCACTTATAAAGAATATTCAAGACCCTTCACATGCATCATCAACTTTATAATGGCGCAGCAACCCACTATAGAAACACTTTAATGTGTTGTTATGGTACCATAAGGGTTACAATGTGTTGAACATGTAAAAGGTAGCATTATAAGGGCCAACTATTGTTGTTGCTGCAGATGTGCTGTTATGAACTAGTAGATGTGCACTCTACTAAAAGAACAGATCCCAAAGCTGTATTTTTACATACAGACTTTCATGTGAATAATTCATGTAGAGAATTTAATCCTTGATTAAATTCCATCTGTACTGGTTTCTTTTTTTGCTTTGTGCCCATCAGGGTTACACCTTGCTGTATTTTGACAAAAGCTTGAAGGATTGGGAAAATCTCAGTGGATTGCTTGCTAGATATGTTCTGCAATTACATGGGTATCTTAGACCCTGAAGTAAAACTTCACATCTTATGAATTGGGTGTGCAGAAAGAATTACTTCTTTGTTTGTAGTAATTGTAATTGTTTGTAGTATCGAGTGGGCCTCTGTGTTACTGCATGAATAGAGAATGAGTAGTCTGTAAAGTAGAAGGCTGCCCCTAACTGCTGGGTCTGCTACAACATCCATAATGTGGTTTCTTCTATATTGTATTTTTGCTATTGTCAATATTTTTGGGTACTTCTTAACTTCTTTCCTTGCTTCCTCCAGATTCGTTCCACCAAACGTGTATCGGTATGGCCTGTTGGTCTAGTGGGTGGCCTCCGCTTTGAACGTCCCCTTGTGGAGAATGGCAGAGTTGTAGGCTTCTACACAGCTTGGAAACCAAACCGACCTTTCCCTGTGGACATGGCTGGCTTTGCTGTGGCCCTTCAGCTGCTCCTGGCTAACCAGGAGGCTCACTTTGACTTGCTGGCTGAGCGTGGTTATCTGGAGAGCAGTCTGCTGCAATCACTGGTGTCTATTGAGGAGCTGGAGCCCAAAGCAGACAATTGCACCAAGGTGAGTGGGAAGGGTGGTGACTGGATCCTAGGACAAGGGAAAGAGTTAGAGTCAAGGGGGAGAACACATTTGGTAGGCTGTTTTTCTCTGAATAATGACACCTAGGTGGGGGGAGGCTTGCAGGAACATGCTGCTTCTTTTAAAATACTTTTTACCATGTTATTTTGGTGGAATAAGTCCTCCGAAGTAGTTTGAAGAGAGTCATAATAAGACTGTCCCTGACCTCAGGATTAATTTCTAAAGAACATAATACAAAAGGAAAAAGAGATGAGAAGCGGACAAAGCATCAGCAAACTGTGACAAACACAAACTCAGAGTAGACCCACTGAATCAGTGAGAAGTTGACAAGCCATTGTAAATTTCATTGATTCAGTGGGGTGTATTCTAATGGGGATTAGCAATTGGATTTAGGCTTGGGTTCTATATACAAGATATCTCATTATGTATATCCCATTTTGGGACAAAGGCAGATGTAAATCCAATAAATAAATAATATGCAAATATTCCAAAATAAAAAAAAATTTGAGCATGTGGCTTTAAAAGCTAGACTAGTCCATGCTGAACAGAGCATGTGGGATGTTCAAAGTGCAGCCCAGATATGCAGTACTTCATGATTTCCACCCCGATTTGAACAGTAACCGGTGAAGTATAACTTCTAAAATATTTCTGAGGTTCATGTGTATTGTTGGTGGGTAAGGATGGCTAAGTGACTCAAAATAACAGTAATGTTTTGCTTTTAAAAGTTTATCGCATTGTGTGTGTGTATTTTGGTCAGGCAATAGGAACTTAAGATGAACTCTGCTGGATCGGATAAAAGGCTTATGTAGTCCAGCATCCTGTTCCCACAATGGACAAACCCTTGTAGGAAGCCCACAAGCAGAATATGAACAATAGCGCTTTCCCACTTCTGTTTATTGTTAGCTTGTACTGCATCTGGAGGTAATATGGCCATGTTGATACAACTAGTTGGTGATAGCTTTATTGTCAGTAAATTGTCTAATATGCCTTTAAAGTCTTTGGAAAGCTAAACACAACAAGTTACATTAAATACATTAAATACATTTAAACCAGGGGTAGGCAACCTTTCCCCTTTAAGGGCCGAGGGACTTCAGCTCCCAGAAGCCTCAGCCATGTTGGCCAATTGCTCCTGGGATTCTGGGAGCTGAAGTCTCTTGGCCCTTAAAGGGGAAAGGTTGCCTACCCCTGCATTTAAACTGTCATTCTGTGCTTCATGCATTGAAGGTTCACACTATAACAAATCTCTTAGGTCCAAAGCACATTGCAGAAATAATCCTGTTTGCGACTGCTTTTGACTGCCCTGGCTCAATGCTATGGAATTCTAGGAACTGTAGTTTTGTGTTATAGATTTGGCCTTCTCTATCAGAGAGCTCTAACGCTACAATAAACCACAATTTTCAGGGTTCCCTGGCATTGAGCCAGGACAGTTAAAGTGTTCTTGAACTGGATTATTTCTGCAGTGCGTTTTGGACCTTAATCTTAAAAGTGGCACAACTCTTTCTTGTTTTGCTGTAACAGTCGTCCCTTTGAAAATAGCTCATTGATAAGGATCTGACATTATTTCATAGGAAAAGGGAGAAATAAACAGAGAACCTCTCGTCTTTGACTTGTTTACAGGTGCTCGTCTGGCACACCCGGACCGAGAAGCCCAAGATGAAACAAGAAGAGCTCTTGCAGAAGCAGGGCCTTGGCTCTGATCCAAGCATCGAAGTGTGATTTGGCCCTCTATTCATCTATTGCAAAGGAGCCAGCATCTCTGTAGGGCATAGGAAGAGGAATGGACTGCTAAAACTAAGTGGAACGGCTACAGAGGTTTCCTCATCCCTTTGTCCACAGACATGGTGCACTAGAACTTCTATTTATTTATTACGGATTAAGGATGAGCCCCTTCCTTCCCTCGTGTGGGAGACATGCTCTGCTTCCAATAAGAAGGAGATTTTTCATAAGTACTACTATCCCCTTGCTGGGGATATGCCTCCATGTCATTGCCACCACACACCCTGATAATCTTTTAAATATTTCTTCCTTTAATGCTGCTGCCTTCGACTGGGGAAAGAGTTCAGGATGGATATCTGTGTCATGGTTTGACCTATGCTTGACTGCTGTCTCTTGAGATGCAATACTCCAGTGATGAGGAGAAAAAATATGGGAGCCCATCCATGAAATCCACCGTCCCACGCATGCCTTAGCTAGTCTATCCCTTCTACTTTCTAAAGAAAACAACTAAGGAAGTCATCACACACTGCTGTAACCATGTATGTATTTGGCCTGTAGTTAAAATAGGCTGAGCTCAAAATCGAGGACAAGGAAAAATAGTGATAGGAACTGCCCAAAATCTCTTTGCTTACTTCCCAAACATTGTATTTTCTGCCATCGTTTGGCCAAGTTGAAGGCTTGATCCTGGGGAGGAGCTGGTTCCTGTCCTCGCGTACTGTAAAGTGTTTTGTGTTGACTGTGCCCCAGCTGCATGTCTCAGTGGCTGTTCTAGCAACATGCATGCTAACTGGTCAATAAATTTATCTACTCCTGCTTCTTTACTGAGGACCTTTTATATCTGTGTCCGAAGAATTTGGAACTGCTTGATCATGGCCTCCAGAGCCCCTAAACCACCATGGACAAGATCTCTGGCTTTGCTGGCTGCCTCCCACCTACGCAGCCAAGTTAGAAAAGGAGTCTGCAGTTAAGCAGGTGACATGCTGCAAGAATTAAAACTACATTTTGTAATCTGCAAATCGTGCAAATATATTAGATGTAACGTCCTATTTTTGGATAGCATCTTACCCTAGTTTTTTGTTCATCATAGGAAGAAGCTTGGAGATAAGACAGGGCACCCAAGCCCTACACCCAGCAAGGGTGGGGTGGGCTTCTCTTGTAGCCACTTTCCAAGAAATAAATCATATGCAAATATTTCAAAATCCAAAAAAACCCAAAACCCAACATCGGAGCATGTGGCTC
This sequence comes from Phrynosoma blainvillii, assembly GCA_026167975.1. Classification (NCBI taxonomy): domain Eukaryota; kingdom Metazoa; phylum Chordata; class Lepidosauria; order Squamata; family Phrynosomatidae; genus Phrynosoma; species Phrynosoma blainvillii. The sequence goes on from JANUYF010000016.1 coordinate 9,896,031, forward strand.
TAAAAGATAGACTAGTCCATGCTGCTTTGTTGTTGTTGTCACTGACAGCCAGGCAAGCAATTCCTCTTGGCTTTCATGTATCGTTTTGCCACCATGATGGTTAGAAATCTTTTTATAAGCAAGACAAACATCTTAAACGAACAATTCAGCGCCTGCTATTCCAGTCATCACTTTTTCTACATTTTGGGGGGGAAGTATAGCATAGACCAGACTGTTTTCTTTCATCCTTGTTACCATCTTTCAGATTCCAGAGGATATAGTAGGAACACGGCATGTGAGAAATACAAATCGAGAAGCTAGAAATTGTAAAATAAGCGGAGTACATTGCAGTAGCTGGTTGAATGAACTGAAGTGGATGGGAATGCAACACTCTGAATTCAGTAATAGTGCCTCATTCTGGAAATGGCGATATAAGAAGAAATGGGGTGCTTTAATGGTGAGTTGAGATGGAACAAAAGCAGTCGAGATATAATGCAAAATCTGACTGAATTTTGATCAGGCATTAAAATAGGGCATGATAAGCATAGGCAATTGGAACGGGAAAGTAGAAAACGGAGTAAAACATTTTGGATAATTTGGCCTAGGGTCAAGAAATGGACAGGAGAATGACTTGAATTTTGTGAGATCAATAGTTTGTTCATTGCAAAGACATTCTTCAGGCAACCAAAGAGATGACTATATATGGATGGAACAAAAGGGCCAGTATAAAAATCAAATGGGCCAAATAATTGTAAGCAGAAGATGGAGAAAATACATTTTTTTTTATTACAAGAACAGGACCAGACTGCACAGACCTTAAATTGCTGATATCAAAAATGCTATCTAGATGGAGGGAAGGAAGAGTACTACTCTCTTCTGCTAGTCTCCAGGAGGTTCAAAAAGCTGTCTGTCCTGGGGTCTTGCAGTGGGCCCCAAGTGAAGACTCTGCTATGACTACAGAACCTACTGTTCCTCTGGGCAACAATCCCACACACACACACACACACACACACACAGTGGGTGCCAAATTTGGACTGGCAAAGCCCTGCATCCCCCTCCTGTCTTCCCTCTGAACATGAGACAACAGTGTGATGCCGCAGCTAAAAAGGCCAATGCAATTTTAGGCTGCATCAATAGAAGTATAGTGTCTAGATCAAGAGAAGTCATAGTGCCACTCCATTCTGCTTTGGTCAGGCCCCACCTGGAATAATGCTGTGTCCAGTTCTGGGCTCCACAAGTCAAAAAGGATGTTGAAAAATGAGTGTGTGCAGAGGAGGCAACTAAAATGGTGAAGGATCTGGAAACCATGCCTTATGAGGAGAGACTTAGGGAGCTGGATATGTTTAGCCTGGAAAAGAGATGGTTAAGAGGTGATATGAGAGCCCTGTTTAAACATTTGAAGGGATGTCATATTGAGGATGGAGCAAGCTTGTTTTCTGCTGCTCAGGAGCAAAGGAACTGGAGCAATGGATTCAAACTACAGGAAAAGAGATTCCAGCTGAACATTAGGAAGAACCTCCTGACAGTAAGAGCTGTTTGAGAATAGAATATGCTTCCTTGGAGAGTGGTGGAGTCTCCTTCTTTGGAGGTTTTTAAACAGAGGCTGGATGCCCACCTGTCACAAGGAGTGCTTTGATTGAGCATTCCTGCATGGCAGCATGGGATTGGACTGGATGACCCTTGGGGGTACCTTCCAACTTTAGGATTCTATGATCCCTTTTTTGGGCGTTGTTTTTTTTTTTTTTTTTTAAACTGGATGCCCACCTGTCACAGGGAGTGCTTTAACATTCTTGCATGGCAGAAGGGGGTTGGACTGGATGATCCTTAGGGAATCCCTTTCAACTCTAGGATTCTGATTCCTTCTTTGTTTTTTTGTTTTTGTTTTGTTTGTTTTTTAAACTGGATGCCCACCTGTCACCGGGGGTGCTTTGATTGGGCATTCCTGCATGGCAGAAGGGGGGTTGGACTGGATGACCCTTGGGGATCCCCTTCCAATTTTAGGATTCTAAGTTTCGGACCGGAGTGGGACGTTTTTTGTTTTTTGTTTTTTCCCCAAAGAAACGCCAAGGAGCAAGGCGGGACGTTTGGTGATGAAATCCTTCCCCCCTTTCCTCCTCCTCCTCCTCCTCCTCCTTTTGCAAGGGAAATGACATACCGCCTTCCTTGCTTCCTGGGGTGTGGGGAGCCTCAGTGGCTCAAACCCGAGTCTGGACCGTCTGGGCTCCTCCTCTGCCTCCGAGGAACGCATGGATGGAAGAAGGCACAGGCTCCATGGACCACCACCACCACCAGGAGGGAGGTCAGGCTGCCAACGGTGAGACCCTTTAGCTTGGCTTGGCTTGGCTTGGCTTGGGGGATAGGGACCAAGTTTGGATCCTCTTTTCCAAGCCTGGTTTGGGAAGGAACAGAGGGGAGGGGGAGCCTCTGAGGCTGAGAGAGTGTGACTTGCCCAAGGGGGTCGCACAGCTCAAGCCCATTGGCATCAGGTAGGAACAAGCAAAAATTCCCCTGATCTAAAGGGGGTGGGGTGGGGGAATAAAGCACCATCCCATGGGGAGGCTTGTAAACCACCACTGTGTTGTTGTTGTTGTTGTTGTTCTTCATCATCATCATCATCATCATCATCATCATATTTATATTTTGTTGTTCTTGTGTGGCTTCAAGTCATTGCTGACTTATGGCCACCTTCTCCTGGGGTTTTTCTTGGCAAGTTTCTTCAGATAGGGTTTGCCCTGGCCATCCTCTGAGGCTGAGAGAGTGTGACTAGCCCAAGGGGGTCTCACAACTCAAGCCCATTGGCATCAGGTAGGATCAAGCAAAAATCCTCTTATCTGGAGGGGGAGGGAATAAAGTACCATCCCATGGGGAGGCTTGCAAACCACCACTGTGTTGTTGGTGTTGTTGTTCATCATCATCATCATCATCATCATCATCATCTTTATATTTATTCTGTTGTTCTTGTGTGGCTTCAAGTCATTGCTGACTTATGCCGACCTTCTCCTGGGGTTTTTCTTGGCAAGTTTCTTCATATTGGGTTTGCCATGGCCATCCTCTGAGGCTGAGAGAGTGTGACTTGCTCAAGGCCCCCCCCCCCCCCCGGTATCTGGGATCAGGTGGGATAAAGGACCTTCCCATGGACAGGCTTGCAAACCACCACTGTGTTGTTGATGTTGCTGCTTATTCTTATTCTTATTATCGTCTGTATTTATTTGGTTGTTGTTATTATTTGTATTTATTCTGTTGCTGTTGTTCTTTGTATTTATTCGGTGATTCTTATTATTATCTGTATTTATTTGGTTGTTGTTCTTATTAATATTTGTATTTATTCTGTTGCTGTTGTTCTTTGTATTTATTCGGTGATTCTTATTATTATCTGTATTTATTTGGTTGTTGTTCTTATTAATATTTGTATTTATTCTGTTGCTGTTGTTTTGTTGTTGTTGTTTTCTTCTTCTTCTTTGTATTTATTCTGTCGTCCTTGTTGTTTTTGTTGTTGTTGTGTGCCTTGGGGTCATTTCTGACTTACAGTGACCCTCTCCTGGGGTTTTTCTTGGCAAGTTTCTTCAGAGGGGGGTTGCCATAGCCAGCCTGTGAGGCTGAGAGAGTGTGACTTGCCCAAGGGGTCACACAACTCAATCCATAGTGGCTGGGATTAGGTGGGATAAAGCAAAATTTCCCCCTCTTCAGAGGTGGAGGGGAATAAAGCATCATCCCATGGGGAGGCTTGCAAACCACCACTGTGTTGTTGTTGTTGTTGTGTGCCTTCAAATATTTTCCGACTTCTGGCCACCCTGAGGCGAGTGGAGGAGGCAATCTGTGCATGCTCAGAAGTGTGGTGTTAACCCAAGATGGAGCCCTGACTTCTCTCTATAAGCTCTTTAGATAGAACTTTGTCGTCGTTGTCGTTGTTGTCGGGTGCCTTCAAGTTGTCTCCAATTTATGGCAATCCCAAGGTGAACCTATCCTGTTTTTTTCTTGGCAAGATTTGTTCAGAGGAGTTTTGCCATTGCCTTCCCCTGAGGCTGAGAGCATGTGACTTGCCCAAGGTCACCCAGCGGCTTTCATGGCCGGGCAGGAATTGAACCCTGGTCTCCAGAGTCATAGTCTGATGCTCAAACCACTATGCCACGTTGGTTCTTATTTGGAAATAAAGTCCCCATTGCCTTGCTCAAGACTGTAGTCCGAAGTGCACACCTATGTGAAATGGAGTGCTTTTTTTATTTTCACAGAAGCATCAATGGCATTCATAGAATCATAGAATTATACAGTTGGAAGAAACCACAAGGGCCATCCAGTCCAACCCCCCTGCCATGCAGGAACTCCCAATTAAAGCATCCTCGACAGATGGCCATCCAGCTGCACCGGTTTAGTTTCCTACTTTCTTTTACACATTTGCTTTACAGCATGCAGTTGTGCACGATGCTACTTTATTTTCAATGTTGTTGTAAATCTCTTACACCAATTAGAATATATGGTGTGCAGGTTTGCAGAAGTTTATCGGGCATTGTGTTGTCAAGTCGAACAAATTTATACCATTTCATAGAATTATAGAATCCCAGAGTTGGAAGAGACCCCCAAGGGCCATCCAGTCCACCCATTCTGCCATGCAGGAACTCAAAATCAAAGCATCCCCAACAGATGGCCAACCAGCCTCTGTTTAAAGTCCTCCAAAGAAGGAGATTTATTATGATGATCTTTAAAAGAAGTCCTGACTTACGAAGAGAAAAGGTGTCTGATACAGTGGTTACAAAGGAGATTGAGCCTGCATCTTCACTGCAGAAATAATCCAGTTTGACTCCACTTTAAGTGCCATGGCTCAATGCTGTGGAATTCTGGGAATTGTAGTTTGCCAACAAACTACAGTTCCCAGAACTGCACCAGGAATATTTCTCCCATGAAGTAATCTTACACAGCAAATTTCAGTCTTTCGACACCTTATCATAAAACTTCTCACACTCCGTGACACAATTATTATTTTTTCCTGACAGTCCCACATTCAAAGCATTTTTGCAACATAAGGGCCATTTTTGGAAACGGGACCAAACTGACTTTTATATTAAAAGGACGGGATGGTCTGGAAATATGAAAAACGGGGTACTGTCTCATTTAAAACAGTACGCATGGTCAGCCTAAAATGTTGAAGGCACAATTTCAAACAGTTTCAGTGAGGAGTTAAAATGGGAAGTGTCTCAAGAAACCAAGATGGATGGAGGAGCTAAGATGTAAAATGGACATGTACAAAAATAACGGAAAAGGGGGGAAATCACCAAAGAGGAATTAATCCAAAAAGCCAGTATGTGTAGGGAGAAAATCAGAAAAGCTGAAGCACAGAATGAGCTCAGGCTTTGCTAGAGAGGTTAAGAAGAATAAAAAGGGCTTTTTATGGTTACTGTATATACTCATGTATAAGTCTAAAAATTTTAGTGGAAAAAATTGACCCCAAAACCCTGAGTCGACTTATCTGCGGGTCCAGTACTATGCTATATTTTAACTCTTGTTTAAAAAGGAGTCATCCCTTCTCTATTTTCTCATCCATCCAGCCTTTGGGGTGTGCACAAGCCTGCTGGATTTTTGTAAGTTCTTTGGCATTCTTTTCCCCTGCTTCGTCCTTAAGATCCTTTGCTACGCGCCCCTAAGTTTTACCCTTGACTTATCCATGGGTCATATAAAAATCCATAATTTCAGCCCCAAAACCTGCCCTCGACTGATACATGATGGCGACTTATAGTTGAGTATATACAGTATGTCTCTAGCAAAAGGAGAACAAGGAAATGGTAGGGCTGCTGCGGGGAGGAGATGGCGAAATGCTAACAGGGAACAGAGAAAAGGCAGAACTACTCAACACCTTCTTTGCTTCGGTCGTCTCAAAAAGGAAAACTGTGATCGACCGGAGTAAAATGGAGTAGAAGTTGCAGTAGGGGAAGTGAAGTACAGAATAGGTAAAGAGGCAGTACAGGATGTATGGATGTGAGAGCTGGATAGTCAAGAAAGAAGATAGGAGGAAAACCAATGTATTTGAGAGACTGTGGGGCTGGAGAAGAGTCTTGAGGATCCCATGGAGAGCCAAAAGGACAAACAAATGGGTCCTAGAGCAGATCAAACCAGAGATATCCCTAGAAGCCAAGATGACCAAACTGAGGCTGTCGTACTTTGGACACATCATGAGAAGGCATGAATCATTGGATAAAACAATAATGTTAGGAAAGGTGGAGGGAAGTAGAACGAGAGGAAGGCCACATGCGAGATGGATGGATTTTATTAAAGAGACCACGAATCTGAGTCTGCAGGAGCTGGGCAGAGCAGGAGAAGACAGGAGAAGCCTAGAGATGTTTCGTCCATAGGATCGCTATGGGTCGAAACCGATGCGAAGGCACTTAACAACAACAAAAGTCCAGGGATACCTGGTTAATCTAAACTATATTAAGTTTCTAGAACCAGATGAACTACATCCAAGGGTATCAAAAGGACTGGCAAATGTAATCTCAGAACCATCGTCAATAATTTTTGAGAATTTCTGGAGAACAGGAGAAGTCCCAGCAGACTGGAGGAGGACAAATGTTGTCCCCATCTTCAAAAAGGGGGGGGGGGGAAAAGAGGAATCAAACATTTACCATGCAGTCAGCCTGACATCAGTACCGGGAACGATTCTAGAGCAGATCATTCAACAGATTGTAAGTGCTTAGAGAGGAATGCCACGATCACTAAAAGTCCAGATGGGTTTCCCAAATCAAGTCATGTTAAACTCATATGATTTCTTTTTTTAAATACAGTTACAAGCTTAGGAGATGAAGAGAATGCTGTGGATGTTGCGTATCTTGATTTCAATAAGGCCTTTGAGTAGCTCCCTGTGATATTCATGTAAATAAACTAGTAAAAAGTGGGCCAGACAATGCAACTGTTAGGTGTTCCCTTCCACATCTGTGATTCTACTATTGCAGTTTGTGTAGTGGACCATCGGTATTTGCTGGGTTTGGGTTCTAGGACCCTCGGTAGATACCAAAATCCATGGATGTTTAAGTCTCATTATATACAGTGGCATAGTAAAACGGTGTCCCTTACATAAAATGGCAAACTTTTGTTTCTGTGTATTTTGACCCGTGGTTAATTGAATCTGTGGACGCAGAATCCCTTGATACAGAAGGCCGACTGTATCAGGTAGTGATATAAATGTACATGCAAACCGCTAGAGAGAGAAAGTGAGAGTGTTATAGGCAGTCCTCTTTTTACAGATGTGTTTTCCCAGATTTCCATTGAGTTCCTGTATCTGACACAACTCCCTGAAACCTTCCAGTCTGCAAATATTGGTCTTCTTATTTGTTTTCTGGGCAGAGAAACAAAGAAGCACTCATTACATGTCTGGTGGGATAGGTTTTGTACACAAACACACTCGCACCCCTGACATACTTCCTATCAGTCCTGAGCTTAGGGAAAGGCCCATCTTGCACAACACCGGGACTCAAAGTCAGTTTAAATAGCCTGCTATTAGTAAATGTGGAGCAGAGCTTCTAAAAGTTATAAAGCTGGTAACTTGGTACGGAGCTAGCGTGGTGCAGTGGTTTGAACGTTGGTCTATGACTTTGGAGACATTGGATTATATGGATTTGGAGACTAGGGTTCGAATCCCCATTCAGCCATGGAAATCTGTTGAGTTTCCACAAGCCACACTCTCTCAGCCTCAGAGAGAGGCAATGGCAAAACCTCTGAACAAATCCTGCCAAGAAAACCCTACGATAGGCTTGCTTCAGGTATGTTGGAAATGACTTGAAGGCACACAATAACAACAACGCTCAGATTTTTATATTTCTTTGAGGCTGAGAGTGGGCACAACAACAAACCTGGGAACCCTTTTAACCTCTGTTTTATGGCCAGGAAGTTTATTCATTTTATTACTCTTCTATATCTCTTCCTTGAAGAGATATTATGCTTTTTTATCTCATCCTTGCTTCCTTGAAGATGCATAGGACTGATATGCATTGCATACTGATGTGCGTAGCATAACAACTCTGCGATGTAAGTTAGGCTGAAAGTAAGTTTGATTTAGGGTTGAATGAGGAACTGAAGCTCATTTCAAAACCATTTTTAAACTCTTCTAGTTATAAACAGACACCAGGTTGATTTAAATGTAGCACTATGGACTGAAACCTTTGTGCTTGGCTCCAGTTTAAAGCATTTTTCTCTGAAGTTCATCAGAAGCTTATCGCTGAAAAGACTAGGGTGCAAACACAGAAGAGTATGTTTGTTGGGTTCAAGAATCTGCAGAAAGTTGCTTTGTATGTAGTAACGTTACACATCTGCGGATTTTTCAGAAATCAGAAAAGATTTCTGAATGCCTGTTACTTAACATCCCCAGCAACCAAATGACTTCCTGTTGAAATGCTGCTGCTGAAATGAAAGCAATTTCCTATTGCGCTCATCACTATGTCTAAGGCAACATTTGAACTGGGGACTTTCCAGGTCACATTTTTAGCTAATGGGCTCCACCAGGCAAAATGTGTTTGTTTCTAACATGTGCATGAGAGCCAACTTAGTGCAAAGTTCTTCTTTGTTGTTGTTGTTGTTTGCCATCAAGTCATTTATAACTTATGGTGACCCTAAGGCAAACCTATCGTGGGTTTTTCTTGATAAGATTTGTTCAGAGGAGGCTTGTCATTGCCTTCCTCTGAGGCTGAGAGCGTGTGACTTGCCCAAGGTCACCCAGTGGATTTCAATGGCTAAACAGGGATTCTAACCCTGGTCTCTGGTAACAGAGATGTAACATGATGAAATAAAAGCGAAAAACACTCATAGAAATGTAAATTCGTGCTTCTTAGGTTTGCTCAAAATGGAGGACATTTTGGAATTCCTCCTGGACAGAAGGTTGACATGTAGCATATGTCCTGGAAAAGGACGATGCCTGGTTGCCCTGTCCATCCCAGGAGCATCTAAAAGAAGCATTGATCCCATGGGTCAAGATTGACTCAAGGACAGTTAAAAACAACAACGAAGTTTTATCCTTGACTTATCCACAAGTCAAAATACACACTTTTGGTCCGAAAACTTGCCTCAATTTATACATGAGGCCAGTTTATAGTTGAGTATACCATGGTGCCTTGTTATACCAAAATCCATGGATACTCAAGTCCTATTAAATACAATGAATAGTAAAATGGTGACCATTGTATAAAATGGCAAAAATCAAAGTTTGCTTGTTGGAATGTGTATATATATATATATATATATATATAATATTTTTTCACACTGTTTTTATTCTTGTAAGCCACTCTGAGTCCTAGTTTTGGGGAAAGGGGGGGGACGTGAATAAATAATACTAATAATACTACTAATAAAGAATATGTGGATCTGAAGGGCCAACTGCGTATGGTAAACCATACACAGGCAACAGAGGAAAACCCCGAGTCTGGTGTAGCCTAAACATGGCCTAAAAAAAATGGGAAGCACACATTTGGAGACATTTTCTATAATGTGAAAATGAAGTGGCTTTCTTTCATTTCTTTCTTTCTTTCTTTCTTTCTTTCTTTCTTTCTTGTTGGGTATCTGAAAACCACAATGAAGCTCTTCTTGTGCAATCGCCCAGCCTTGTTTACAGAATTTTGTGAGGGAAAGGGGATGACATCTGTAAAGCCTCCCTTTCTTATATTTTCCCATCACTTCTTTTCTATTTCTACTTGTCATAGATGAGGACAGATTAGCTTTTTGTATTAGGAGCCCTGTGTCTGAAGGATTCCCTCTCTGTTGGGGTGACCAGATAGCCTCCTTTTCCAGGACATGTCCACCATTTCAACCATCTGTCCAGGAGGAATTCCAAAATGGCCTCCCTTTGGACCATGACTAAGAAGCATGAATTTACATTTCTGTGGTCCAAAACACATTGCATAAATAATCCAGTTTGAGACCGCTTCAACTGCCCTGGCTCAGTGCTAGAGAATGCTGGGAACTGTAGTTTTATGAGACATTTAGCCTTTTCTGTCAGAGAGCTGTGGTGCCACAATAAACTACAATTCCCAGGATTCCCTAGTACTGAGCCAGGACAATTAAAGCGGTCTCAAACTGGATTATTTCTGCAGTGTGTTTTGGACTTGTGAGTGTTTTTCGCTTTTATTTTGGAACGGCCTGCATTTTCCTGGAATGTCCTCCATTTTGTGGTGACATGGCCTCCTTTGTGGTTAGGATATCTGTTCACTTTGTTCTCTGTGAGGGCTGAAAGAAAGACCCACAACTTTTGTGTAGCTTGGCGTGGTGAAGAACTAAGGTTTAACAGATGTACGACGCTCTCTCTCGCTCTCAACGCTGAAGTAAAGTAAGTGTTGAGAGACCTGGAACCCCTTTGAAAATATAAGGCCGTATAGCATATTGAATTGTTTCTTTTTTCCCTCCACACTTTGCTTTGAGACGAGGAGACGTGGGAGAGGTGCCTCAGATGAGCACCTTGTTCAAAAATGTCATCCAACATGTTTAGCCAGAAGGGTGGGGTGTGTGTATCTAAGTATTTCTATGTGGTGGGGCCTGCTATTTTCCTATAGGAATTACAGCGCCTGAGATGGAGAAACAGGATGCCCTGACGTTCGCTTTCAGTTTCTACACACAGACACAAAACAACACATTGGAATCTGAGGGAAATGATAAGAATTGAGAAAGATCAGATTCCTTTCTCGGTTTTGAGGTGTGGAGCAAGAAGGCGAAGGGCCCAATGGCCCCATATGGAGTTGAGAAAGTTATGGGAGGAACATTGGCTGCCTCTTCAAGAAGTTTCTCCACAGATTAGGAAAAGACATTAAAAAGTATGGGTCAACAGACAGACTCAGGAGGGAATTAATTCACGAATGCTTTCCTGCGTTCCACACTATTTTAAATAACAACAAAATATGGAAATGTATACAATGGGCCCTTGGTATCTGCTCCGTTTTGGTTCCAGGACCTTCCGAGGATACCAAAATCTGTGGATGCTCATGTCCCATTAAATACAATGGCGTAGTAAAAAGCTGTCCTTTATATTCCTTTCTTTTTTCCTTTATTAATGCCTAGTAGAGTGGTGAAGGCACACAGCAGCAACAAGTATAGATACATAAGAAAAAAGGACAAACTGGGAAAACATCATTTACTGAGAAATGGTTCTTTTTCATAGAATACATCAACAATAATTTGCACCAGATACATCCTCCACCACAACCTCAAGCATTTTGGAAACACATTTTACATGAAGACTTAACTGTGCCAGGATCTGTTTTTTATTAGAACCTCACTAACACTGTGGACCTTTTTAACTTTCCTCAATACCCTTCTTCTACAGTCAGTCCCCTGTATCCACTGATTTTTTATCCACAGATTCAAGCATCTATGGCTTGAAATTATATATATATATATATATATATTCTCAAAAGTAAACCTTGATTTTAAAATTTTATATAAGGGACACCCATTTTACATATTTAATAGGACTTGAGCATCCACCGATTTTGGTATCCACGGGGGGATCCTGGAACCAAACCCCAGTGGCTACCAAGAGCCCTCTATATATTATCATATTCGTATCATTATTGAATTGTTATTTGGTTATTAATAACTGTTAGACGATCGTTGCTGTTTTTATAAGTTGACATTCAGTACAATTCCTGAATTGTAATAAATAAAAATGGGGGTGGGAGAACCAAGTACACTAATCCCTCCACATTTGTAGCTTTGACTTTTGCGGCTTTGATTATTTACAGATTTGATTAATATGTTCTCTCTAGGATTATCTAGGTCCTCCAGCGCAACTCTGTGGTCAACTTTAACCAAAAGTTGCTCTGAAGGACTTAGAGATTCCTAGAGAGGACACTCCGCTAGGCATTTGTAGCTCCTCCAGCGCAATTCTATAGCCAATGTCTGGCAGATGTTGACCACAGAGTTGCACAGGAGGACCTAGAGAGTCATAGAGAGGTGTTCTCTCAGGTAAAAACCTAGTGTTTTTGTTATTTTATGGATTTGTTTCACATTTACGGGGGTCCTGTGCCCCTAACCCCAGCAAATATGGAGAGAGGAGTGTATAGAGTTTATTGAAAGCCACCTGGAGGGATCTAAAAGCTATACCTTTCAAGTCCCCCTAATTTTAACCAAATTGCGCTCTCTTGCCTTCTGCTAAAGTAACAGTGTTTGCACAGTGTAACTCGAGGAGGTTTGGCATCCTCTCTCCTGAAATGCCTTCTCACACTTGAGAGCAGAAAATAATTTTATTAGGATCAGTGTATGGGAACGAGAGCTGACATTTGCTACAAGAGGACCGCCGTCTACTTTGGCTCTTTGCGGACCGTTTGGGATAATGCATGGCTGAATGAGAGTCAGACTTGGGACTCAGTTGTCCTAATCCAATGCCCTGGGCATTGCCCAGCCAGGCTTTCCATGCCAATAGTTCTGTCCAAGATGCCGTCAAAGCCCTCCTACCCACTACCTTCGCTATTGGGGGAATGTGAATTGAAAAGGTCACGGGGAGCTGGGAGTCTTTTCCTTTGCCATGCTTTCTGGAATGAGTCTGCGTAGGAGGGGAGTTGGACAAAGCAGAGCCTGTTTGGGGTATTATTTCTCTTTGAAACACTTGGGATTTCTGTGTGCCTCTTGGCACAGCGGAACAGAAAGGCCAAATTTTTTTTTGCCTTTCTCAAATAAGAGTCTCTGTCTCTTGTCCTCATTTCTCAGATTCAGGCCGCTTTCTCATCCTCACATCCTCTGTGAGTCTTTAGGGAGACAAGGGCAAAGTTCCTCTGAACAAATTTTGCCAAGAAAACCTCAGGATAGGGTCGCCGTATGGTGGAAACGACTTGAAGGAACACAATACACACACACACACACAACACGCACAACAGGTTCAGGCTAGCAAGGGGGATTGAGCTTGGGAGATGGGTGGGCAGCAATAGCATTCCATGAAGGGGAAAGGCATTCAAGAAAAAATAATAATTCCAGCCTAGTCGCTGTTGGCGTAGAGTGAAACCCCCCCTTTGAGGTGCTTTAGTGTCTGTGTTTTCTTTGTACAACTCTCAAAGCTTGTTTTTGGTGCCTTACAAATAGCTGCATGATGTGCTATTTTACATTTACATCCACTTATATAAATTGAAGAGAGCCAGCATGGCGTAGTGGTTGTGCGTTGGTCTGCGGCTGGAGACCAGGGTTCGATTCCCGGATCAGGCATTAAACCCGCTGGATGACCTTGGGTGAGTCACACTCTCTCAGCCTCAGGAGAAAGCAATGGCAATCCTCCTCTGAACAAAGCTTGCCAACAAAACCCCATGATACATTCGCCTTAGGGTTGCCATAAGTCTGAAATGACTTGAAGGCACCCAACAACAACAACATATAAATTGAAATATGTATACAGTGGTCCCTCCACATTCACCGGGGTTAGGGGTAAAGGACCCCCGTGAATGTGGAAAAACCACCAAAAATGTTATTCTTTTTACCTGAGAGAACACCTCTCTAGGAATCTTCAGGTCCTCCGGAGCATCTGCCAGAAGTTGATCATGGAATCATGCTGGAGGACCTACAAATGCCTAGAGAAGTGTTTTCTCTAGGAACAACTAGGTTCTCCAGCATAAATCTGTGGTTAAACTGGAGGACCTAAAGATTCCTAGAGAGAACATATTAATCAAATCCACAAATAATAAAATCCGTCAAAGTCAAAGCTGCAGATGTGGAGGGCCAACTGTATTTATTAGTTAAACCGATATCCTGCTTTGTTTGGAGTGATCTTACCAAGTGATGGGGGGTCATGTATACCGACACCTGATTCTCCTCGTCTCCATTTTATAATTGCAACAGCCAAGTGAGGCTAAGAGAGAGTGACTAGCCCATAGACACCAACAGGGTCCATGGTTCGGTGGGGACCTAAAGTTGAATCTCCCAAGTCCCAGTCAAATACTCTGGAACACTAGTTCTCATTCTAATCCATGGAGAGGCCTCTTTTCTCCTCTAATGTCAAATGTTTCTGATTCATTGCGATCATTAGCTATAGTTGTTATCTCACAAATCCCGTGACACCCGGTTGCCTGGCTGTCTTTCATCTCCTAGTGTCAAACAATGACAGTGTTGGCATGTCATGCTGAAGCATCAGTTGGTTGAGGATTAAGACACACAGCCTGATGTGTGTGAGCATAGTAGTGATGCTTTGCTCCTTTTTAAAGGCAAGAACAGGTAAACAAACTAAGAATGCACAGTTAAGCATAATCCCCTGTTGCATCCTACAAGAAACTATGATTAATTCCCTTGGTTGGGAAGAAGTGATTTACACGTTAATCTGTATGTTGGTCACACAAGTATATATACAAACTTCCATGCCACCACCCTCTGAAGATGCCAGCCACAGATACAGGCAAAATGTCAGGATGGAATCAATTCTCCAAGAACATGGCCACATAGCCTGGAAAAATCACAGAAAACTGTGACTCCATCTTTATTCTCAGTGCTGACACGTGTGCTACAGAACGCACAGAGATGTGCAGAGATGCAGTTCCGATAAAAATAGTGTGAACAACAAAAGCACAATGTGTGAGTTTATTCGCATAATCACGCTAAAAAAAACCCCATCTGAATATTCCCTAGATAGATGCTTCTAGGTTTGCTGAATGTTTGTGCTTTTGTGGCACGTTTTAATTCATCTTGAACTAGTCATAGAGAGAGATCCTCAATTTACTAGTAGCATGCATTTAAATGGAGGGTGGTAGGATACCTGCCTTTTAAACTTCTCAATTATGAAGAGGGTACTCAGAAGTTAATGGTTTGAGTAAAGTGAATCTTGTGTATGTGCACGCATGGTTCTCTGGCTCCTGCCTGAATCCTCAAAACACCGAAGGGGCAGCAACATCTGTTGTTCAGGGAGCTTGAGTTTTGTGCCTGACCGTGGCGTCAGGAATGTCTAGGGCGGGAGCCATTTCCTCCCAACTTCCACCATCTTTGGCTGCCAGTACAAACAAGGCTGGCTAGGCATGAGGCAAGAGCTGGGCTTGGTGCCTGCAAGATGGAGGTCCGAGTTCTTACCTTGAACCAAACAAACTTTTCCCTTGTGACCTGTGGCACTCCCTGCCCAGCCTGGCTTGGAAAACCTTAAAATCTCTCCCTGGTGTGTTCATTATAGGAAGGGATCATTGTGTGTGGTTCTTATTTCATGCGGTAAACAAGGACCTACTGTTCCTGGTACAGCCACATGCAGAGTTCTGAGCTACACAGAACTCTTTTCCTTGCTAGTCCCAATAAAGTAGACCCACCGTCTCAATGGTAACTTGGTAGTCAAGACTTAAATAACTTCTGTTGACTCAGTGGGGCTGCATCCATACTGCATAAGTAATCCGGTTTGACACCACTGGCTCAGTACTACCCTCTTGATATCCCTTCTTGTTGGGTCAGCAAATAGGACCCCAGAACTGCTTTTTGGAATGTATATATTTTTTGAATATTTTCAAGCTATGGATGCTTGAATCCGTGGATGAAGAATCCGTGGATACAGATACACTCTTTTCTTTCTTTATGTTTAATCATAGCATGGTTACTTTCTCCTTTTTAGGTGACAACCTCTTGGGTGACAACAATATCGTGCATCACCAAGACTGGCTCACTAACCTTGACTCCCGACTGCAAAGCCAAGAAGAACAGCTAATGTTGGTGAAATCAGCATTGGCAGATGCACTGAGAAGGCTTAGCTTCTATGACCAGCAGATCCCTCTGCTCAGACAGCAATTGCTTGAAGGTGAGGCTCATGAGAAGTGCCAGGAGGTGTGGGAAATTCTGGAAAGTATAGTCCCAGAAGGTACATTTCTGCCACTAGTGAAACTGAGAACCCCCTGGTCTTTTCCTTCTTCCTACTGCTTCTTGTTAGCTGGCCCAACAGTAACAAGGAAAAGGAATCTTCCCCTCTATTTGTCTTGCCTGTTCCTTGCAGGCAACGGTATAGAACCAGCTCTACATTCAAGCAGCATGCAAAAGAGACTAGCTAGGAAACCCTGCCAAGAAAATGGAGCCTTAGCAACTGTCCAAGGAAGCCAGGTGTCATTTTGGCCCTGGTGGTGGTGCTGAACAAAATGGGGAGAGGGCAAATGAACCATTGGCAGGGAGATGGGCAGACTCAAGAGTTTGTCAGGATGGTGTCACTTAGAGCAGAACATTTTATCCAAAAAACCTCCCAAAAGTTAAAGCTGTAACTGGATAGAATGGTGTTGGGAAGTCTGTGTTGTTGCAAATTTGTGAGGTGGGATATATGTGTCAGTTTATTGCAGCAAACACAAATTTTTCTTCTTCTGCAGCAAATTCCAGTGTGCCAGATGCTGAAGACCCTGCAGTCCTTTCACAAGGCAAAAATGCCCTTGGGATCCTGCCCCCTATCCTCTCCAGGTACTTGTCCAGGTTTCTTGAAAGGGAAAATCCAGGTTACAACAAAGATAGCACATACTGGTGGTGGGAATGATGGCGGGGAGAGATACAGCTGCAGCCAGAGTTTGGATAAATTATTTGGGGGGGGGGGGAGTGCACACTCTACTGTTATGTCTAAAACACAGTAAAATAAAAGCTAACTAACATGGCAGAGGGAACCTTTAGGGGTGACTCTGACATTGCCCACCCCAAACAATTCCCCCTCCCTAGAGAGGAAAGAGTAAATGCTTAACACTTAAGCAAAGCAAAGAAAACCCCCAGCATTATAGCATTAAACATCAAAACCCAGAATCATACAACACTTTAGGTAGACCCAGGTTTGTCAAGACACATCTGATGGAACTTTTTAATCACTTTAGATGCCTTGGCATGAATGTTTGACATCCATTCAGAGTGTTGTTGGGGAAAGTCTTTCTATTGCACAAAGTACTGTAAACATCCTTTGTGTATGGAGCACTTGGAAAAGTTACCTTTTAGTTAGTTATACAGTACAACTCCCAGGATCCCCAGCAAGTAGCTTTGCTGAGAGGGGATTCTGGGAGTTATCTAGAAAAGTTACTTTCCCAAGCTCTGCTTGTTTGCAAGTGTAAGTGAAACAAACTGCCATTCCTCAGTTAATTCTGTGTTTTGGTTGTGTTTTAGTTTATCTGCTGTACAGCAGCCACGAAGCAGCAAGGAGTTGGTGCCCTGGAATGACAGCTTGCAGAGGTTGAAGCGAGTCAGCATTGGGACACAGACAGAAGACTCCACTGTTCTACCCTTTGAGCAGGGGCAGAGTCTCAACAATGGACACCTTAAGCAAATTGCTGCAAGCTCAGTTGTTAGAGGCAAACCCATACAAGATCCCTCCAGCACTAGGGAAGCAGACTCCACCGAGGGCCTTACCTGTGGAAGTCTTCCAGAAAAGCTGGTTAAGAACTCTTTTGGGCCAAAAACGGATGAAGGATGCCAGGACTTGGGCTTGAAGATGCAAAATATCCAGGGAGAACCTCAGAGTCAGGGACTTGTTTGCTTTCTTCCTAGCACTTGCCCCCGTGAATTTCAAGATGTTGGAGAGCCTCCACCTAAAGATGGCATGGACAAAGACTTGGGCACCGCACAATACCAACCTTCAGCCCAGCCACCATCCCCTGAGCCTCTCTCAGAAGGGGGGAGTAGTAGCAGCAGCACACCTGCCTCCCCAGTACCTGCTGTTCAAAATGTGATGACCAGCAAGAAAGAGCTGTAAGTATGAAGACTGAAGGAGTGGGGGTCTCGTCCAGAAGAAATAGAAAGAGTTTTACACAAGCTGAGACAGATTCATGTGGATTCACATGTTCCTTTGTTCATTTTATTTTGTAAGTTGTGTTCCTCAGCCATCTTCCCAGTAAGGCTACTCAGCCACTTCCAAAAGAAAAGTAATTGTTTAAAATGGGTTAGAACTTTTGCACTTCCAGATATTTGTGCAATTCTTGGCTGCATCAATAGAGGTATAGTGTCTAAATCAAGGGAAGTAGTGGTACCACTCTATTCTGCTTTGGTCAGGCCTCACCTGAAATGCAGTGTCCAGTTCTGGGCACCACAACTCAAAAAGGATGTTGAGAAGTTGGAGTATGTCCAGAGGAGGGTGACCCAAATGGTGAAGGGTCTGGAAACCATGAAGCCCTATGAGGAGAGACTTAGGGAGCTGGGTATGCTTAGACTGGAGAAGAGAAGGTTAAGAGGTGGTGTGATAGGCCTGTTGAAATTATGAAGGGGGGTCTTATTGAGGATGGAGCAAGCTTGTTTTCTGCTGCTCCAGAGACTAGGACATGGATCAATGGTTGCAAACTACAGGAAAAGAGATTCCACCTCAACTTTAGGAAAACCTCCTGACAGTAAGAACTGTTTGATAGTGGAAGACACTCCTTTAGAGTGTAGTGGAGTCTCCTTCTTTGGAGGTTTTTAAACAGAGGCCAGATGGTCATCTGTCAAGGATGTTTTGATTCTGTGTTTCTGTATGGCAGGTGTTGGACTTCATTGCCCTTGCAGTCTCTTCCAACTCTATGATTCTTTGATTTTGGACTGCTACTCCTATAGCCCCTTACTGCTGGCCACGCCAATGGGACTGATGGGAATTATCCATAACCTTCTTTCCTAGTTCAGATGTACCAGAAAAACTATGTTTTTGTATTTACACAGAAATGACTGAATGGATCATAGTGTAAGCAAAGAATAGGCAGGGAAAATGGAGGCAAGGCATATATGTGGTCATAATGGGTTTTTTTTAAGAGCCAGACTTCTGGGGATAGCTGAATAGCAGAAGCCCAAATTTCAGATAAACTGGCTTTGGCAAAGCAAAACTCTAGTGCCACAAGAAGCTACCATTCCCACATTTCCATATAGCATTGAGCCATGCCAATTAAAGTGATGTCAAATTCAATTATTTCTGCAGTGCATATGTAGCCTGCATGTTCAGTTGTCTGAGGAAGAGTGAAGTATAGCTGAGATCTGAAACCCCTTGATTTTCTCCTTGAAAAAGGATGGGAAATGGGATCTGGTAGAGGTTTAGAAAGGAGACTTGAGACTTGCTAGACCGCCTGTTGTCTTGTGATCTACCCTCCCCCCTTTCTTTCTTATCTTTCCTCCTGTTTGTTCTGTGTCCTCCGCTGTGTCAGCCTTTCTTGGCTGAATTGAAGGTTTGGTAAAAACCATGCTCTATTTGCAGCTGTGGGCAGAGCATAACCCCCGCAAAACCAGACCCAAGGTTCCTCTTGGGTATAGAGGAAAGTAGAAGGCCCAGCTGCTTGCTGCTGCTTCTCCTTGCAATAAGGCATGGCTTAGAATAACTAGCTACTGATGATATGTTTCTTTCAGTTCATGCTTTTTTGCAAGAATGAAACCATACCTAAGATACATTATGAGGTATACAGACTGTTTTGTGAATGCAACCTTCTTTAGTTGCTTTTATAGCTTTGCGAGGAGAGGGGGTCAATGCTTAAGCTGTGTTTTGTACCACACCTTACTCCATATTAAGTTGCATAATACTCAAGGCTGAGTTATTTTGGTATTCAGGCAAAAAGTGACTTCCCCTTCCCTGGAGGTAACAATACAAAAATATTGTTAAATAACCAGCAATCTGTAGCCTTTTCATTCTGTCCCAAATCAGCTGCCTGGAGTGGATGCCACATTCTGCAGAAGGATTTTCCCAAGAAGCACCTTTTCCAAAACCTGTATTTGATCACTGACATCTTTTTAAAATACAGATATACCTCTGTTAACAGCATAGAAGCCATAGATGATTTCCTAGGCATTGCTTCTTCAACAGAAAATTTGGTAACAGAGGTAGAAATAAAATGGAAAAATCAGGGATAGGTTCTTGTTGTGTGTATCACATGTGCCTTCTGGTCACCTGTCAACTTATGTCATCCCCATGAATTTCATAGGCTTTTCTTAGGCAAGAAATACTCAGAAATTGTTTTGTCAGTTCAATATGTTTCCACCCTTCCAGCTTATGATTCTATGAAGAAAGTGTCATCATGACTTCTAGTAAAGAAATATAATGATCTATTAGGTTACAAACAGAAGACTAGAGAAGAAGCCATCTTGATTTTGTTAAGATGTGGCATTCTTATGAAATATCTTTTTCCTCTCCTATTGTTCCAGATTGCGAAGAAACAGCTCTTCTGACAAGCCCAGCAGAGCTAAGCACCACCTCTCCAAAAAGGCAGCATCTTCAGCTAACCTCTTGAACCGCTTTGGTAGTCTTGAAAAGTAAGACACAGAAAAGTGTACATCTATCTCATCTATCTGTCTGTCTGTCTGTCTGTCTGTCTGTCATCTAATGAGTTTATACCTCCTTCTCCAGCTGGAAAGCCTGCCTGAATTGCTCTCAGATAAAAAAAATGGGACAGTCCCTGCCCTGAGGTTTATAATATAAAAAGACATGACACTTGTGAAGGGATGTTCTCCTCTTTCTTCCAGTCTTGCTGTTGGAAGACGTTTAATAGTTATACTTTATTTGTATTTGCTATGATGTCACGGGAGAGGATGGGCAGGCAATTTGTCTTATACACACAAACAGAACCCCCGCCCTTTGCATCTGGTCACCTTGGGATCATCAACCAAGCAGCTGGTTGAGCAGCAACCAAGAGGGCTCTTGCCTGCACTGGCCTTTGCTGCAAGTCTGGCACAGGCGAGAGGTTTCTTGGTCACTGCTTAGCCAGTTGCTCAGTTGCGGCAGCCACGGTGACTGGGTGCTAAAGGAGCTCAGCAGCAACTGAGCAGCCAGTCAAGAAACAACCAAGAACCTTATCACTTATGCTGGCCTTTACTGCTCCAATGGTGACTGGGTGCAAAGGGAGCATCAACTGAGGTTGGGTTTTGTTTTGGATTTGCAGTAGAGCAGTACTGTGGGTGTGTGTGCCAGGGTTGTCATCCAAGAAGAAACAGGGTGATAGGCTGAAAAAGTTTGGGTACCATTGCTCTAATGGATCCTAATTTTTCTTGATAAGCAGCTGACAACACACATGCATACACAAAATTAATCACCACAGTTCTTTTCTCTGTTTTTTAAGGAGATGTTTGTGATTTGCCTGTGTTTGCTCTGGTGGGGGGGAGTGGGGGAAGCAATCTGTGCATGCTCAGAGATGTTGTGTTAACCCAGGATTGACTCCTGACTTCTCTCTATAAGCTCTTCAGAAAGAACTTTGTTGTTGTGTGTGCCTTCAAGTTGTTTCAGATTTATGGTGACCCTAAGGCGAACTTATCATGGAGTTTTCTTAACAAGATTTGTTCAGAGGAGGTATGCCATTACCTTCCCCTGAGGCTGAGAGCATGTGACTTGCCCAAGGTCACCCAGTGGGTTTCATGGCTGAGCCAGGAATGATACCCTGGTCTCTAGTTGCAGTTCAGCACCACTGAACTTACATGTCCTTAATGTTCTCTTTTCTCATTACAGCCGAAACAAGGATTCCTCCCTGAACCCAGGTGAGCTCTGTGGAACAGTAATGGAAGGAAAGTCAGTGTTCGTAGAAAGCAATCAATGTGTTTAGTTACCATATATACTCAGCTGTAAGTTGACCTGATGTATAAGTCAAGGACAGGTTTTGGGACCAAAATTATGGATTTTGATATGACTTATGGATAAGTCAAGACTAAAACTTAGGGGTATGTAACAAAGGATGTAGCAAAGGAAAACAGTGCCAGAAAACTTAAAAATTCTGGCAGGCATAACTGTGCTCATTCTAAAGGCTTCATGGATGAGAGAATATAAAGGAGGTGTGAGTACTTCCAGAACAGATGACACTCTTGCCTTTCACCAGGGGATGGTTCATTTTCTATAAGAATTAAAGTACAGTACGGTATTTACATTGATCCATGGATAAGTCGACTTAGGTATTTTGAGTCAATTTTTTTACTAATATTTCTAGACTTATACATGAGTATAGAAGTAATTGTAAACAAGCTCATTAATAACGAAAATATTATATTTTCGGGAAATATACGATCAAGACAATTTAAATTTAAGATAAATGCTTGACTAAAAACCTTAACCAGTGATGTTATTTTTCTCTGTAGCCTTTACTGGTTCTTGTTTTGACCTTTGGGGAGATGTATGCAGCTACATTTCTCATCCCCCCCATTGAAAACTTCTTGCTTCCCTCTTTTAATCTCACCCTTACCCAGCTTCCTTCTTTAGCATGCTGATTCCAGTGTGGATCTCAGCAAATATCCCAAGGTTAAGAATTTCACAGTTCAGTTTATGAAGAGACTCTAGCTAAGAGTTGGGCAACTCTATGATTCTGTGAACAGAAGACTATAGCAGTATTAGTTAATTCTAATCTGTGGGAGGCTAGGGCACCTCATTTAGCCTCCATAGGAGTCTTTGAAGGGCTGTACTTGCTCCTGCAAAAAAAATTTTTTTTAATTCAATTTTTTTTTGGCCCAAAAACACCTTTAGGGGATAGGGGGGCTTTTCCACCATGTTTTAGATTTTAAAAAAGGCCTCTCCTGGGCCTCTGTTGCCCCAGGGGCCCTGCAAGATATGGTGGAAATGCATTTCCCATTCCCTGCTTCAAGAGTCAAAAATTCAGCCCAAGGGTAAATTCATTCTCAGGGATGCTCTTGGAGCTTGCATTCTAATAATGGGTGGTGCAAAATGTGGAAGGTTGGGACCAAAAACACCATCTTGTTCTAGATTTCTACTGTCAGTAACATAAAGCCTTTTAGACTAGTATAAAAACAGTACAAAAGATGAAGGTGCTGTGACCATTTGAGCCTCCCATAAAGGCTCAATTCAGTCCCCAGTCCCAGTCACAGACCATATGTAAAAGGAAAACGTAGTGTCAGTTATGACAACTGTGGCAGGGGTTTTCTTTTCACTAACAAAATACTTAACACTTCCCTTCTTTACTTTTGTTTTCTTTCATTCTTCAGGACCATGGAGTACTCGACGTGGGAACTATAATCTAGGTGAGTCTTCAGTTTATTGAAGAGTTTGGGAAGACAGAGCATGCAAGGATAAGTAGAGAATGATCTCAAGTTTGATAGCAGGTTGGCTTTCCTTAACCAAAGAGAGGAAAAGTTACTTTTTGGACTACATTTCCAGAATTCCCCAGCAGATATGGCTACTGGCCATGCTGGCTGAGGAATTGTGGGAATTGTAGTACAAAAAAAGGAACTGTTCAAGTTCTGCACTTATGATCTCCTCAGGACACTTTCCCATTCTGTCTTCTTTTTCTTGATTTCTTTAGAAGGACTTTCTACCAAGATGTTCCTGCGTGGCCGTCCAATCACCATGTATATCCCTTCAGATTTCCCCAACTATGAGGATTTGCGCATGGAACTGCCAGCTGAGAAGCTGCAGCTGGACTGGGTGTATCCTTGGAATAAAGGGACTGTGTTCTTTCCCCTGCTGTCACAGTCCTTTCTGATAGCAAAACTTTTCCCACAACTGTATTTCCTCCAAAATGAATTTAATAAAGTTTGCAGCGTTATAACAAAGGAATAACATCATGATGATGAGGATGAGGATAAGGATGTTTATTCACATTTCCTTCAAAGGGGTCAGAATAGCTTACATGGTATCCCTATACCCTTTTATCCCCCCTTTTAGCCTTGTGTGAAACATTGTGTGAGACAGAACCAGTTTGGTTCAGTGATTTGAGTGTTGGACTATGACTCTGGAGAACAGGGTTTGATTCCCAGCTTGGCCATAAAACCCACTGGGTGACTTTAAGTAAGTCACATGCTCTCAGCCTCAGGGGAAGGTGATGAGAAACCTTCTGTGAACAAATCTTCCAAAAAATGCCACAATAGGGTCACTATAATTCGGAAATGGCTTGAAGACACACAACAACAAGATAGGCTAGGCTGAGTGATAACAACTGGAGCAAGGGCACTCTGTACATTTTGTGACAGAACTGGGATTAGGTCCTGGGTTTCTGTGCTTTAAGCCCTGTACTCTAACCATTATATCAGGGATGAACAGAAGATACAGCAGGATCCACTAGTAGATCTTCCTATAAGTTTCACTAGATCACTATGGATTTGTACTTCATAACTGCATCTATAGCAGCAGGAAATTGCATCTGTAGCAGCAGGAAAATTATCGGGCCCCCCCCAGCTACATTTGGCTACTTAAATTCAGAAAGCTTATGAGTGGACTTTTGCCTAAAACTGACTATGGGTTGAGGTTGGTTCTAGTAAGTGAAACAAATTCCTTAGACACACTCTTCTTTAACTGCATGTCTTCCCTACCCATCTAGTTGATCTTAGAGTTCTGGTGAAAAACAAAAGAAAACTATAAATCCATCAAGTGTGAAGTCTGCCCTTCCCAGGGCCACAATGAATGTAAAAGTGGGTTACTTAACAAAGATGTTCTGGCTTAAATGCTTTATAGATAGCACTGGCAGTCCTGGCTGGGGATTATGGGGGTTGTGGCCCAAGTCACTTGAAGCAGGTCAGGGTAGGGAAGGTGATTACAAAGTAGTAGTTTCCATCCAATGATGTGGAGTTGATCAGCCCAGCATCCTTGTCTTCCCAGCTTTGCATTTGTTCATCACTTTGCTTCTTAACAGTCTTCCCAGCTACGGTTACCGTGGCCGTGACTGCCGCTCCAATCTCTATGTCTTGACCTCTGGAGAGCTGGTCTACTTCATTGCCTGTGTGGTTGTGTTGTATCACATCCAGCATCGCACACAGCGCCACTATCTAGAGCATACTGACTGTGTTCGCTGGTGAGTTATTGAATTCTATTAAAATATCTCCCCCATGAGAACATGGTGACAAATGCAGGAAACAGACATATGACAATACCATCTCGCAAAGATGGGGCATTGCACCTTACAAGCCAGACTTTCTGCTCCTGGATTGCTGAAAAAAGACAAGTGGATGGGTTGTTTTTCAGTGCACTGGCTGGAAAGAGCTAATAGTTAGGTGCAAGAGCTGCCAAGACAGCAGAGCATGCCTGACTCTGGAATAGGAGTGGCTGATCAATCCACCCCCAGAAGATAGTGAAACAATTCTGGGTTATAGCACTGCCCCTCTGGTATCTGCTTTGAGTTGAATGACAGTTCTGCTGATTCTGGACCATTGTTTGGTAGGCAGAACTCTTATTCAGCTCAGAGCAGCTGCAGTAGAAGATAAAATTCAGAGTATATTCATTGCCCCAGCTGTGGCGGATCCATCTGCTGCTCCTACTGGAAGGCGTTATCTCTGAGATGAGAAATTATGGCTGGCAGGATGGGCTAAGGAATGCTCCAAATTCACCAGTGCTCAGGTCCTTCAAGTACAAGTATTTTAGCTGGCTGGCTGGCTGGCTCAGGTTTCTCGGGAAGGGGACTCCAGACAGCAAACCATTCAGCCTGGAATGCAAAATTCATTACCACATGTCCAGACTGCAGTAGTTTATTACCACCTTTCCCAATAGACAGGCCAGCTAGAAGACTCTCAGAGTTGTAGTCTAAAAAATTAACTGACTGACTGACTGACTGATTGTAAGTTGATTGCATTTGGGGTTTAAGCTCTGGTCACTCCTGGATTCTGTGCTATTGTTGTGGGCTCCAGGAGATGCCTGACTTCTGCTGACTGCTAATGTTAGGCCAGGACTTTGGTCATACCCATTGATCTAGGGATGATGGATGTTATGGTCTTACACACCTGGAGGGTGCCAGCCCATGAAGATGTTATGAGGGGGAAACAGTCTTGATGGCTTTAGAATGGAACCAAATGATTGATGGAGCTGCTTTCTCTCAATTATTCTGTTCTTTGCAGCCTTGCTGTACATCCAGATCGAGTCCGTGTTGCCTCAGGGCAAATGGCTGGTGTGGACAAGGATGGGAAGGTAAACCCCCAGAATTGGAAGTATTCAGGGTTTGTTTGTTTTTTTTCATTGTAGTTTTATGAGTTTAAAAAGTTGCCTAGTTGTTGAAGGTTAAGATGGGATGTTATAATTTACATCAAATACAGTCTTAAAGGTGTTGCCACATTCCTTTTTCTTTCCCCCTCCCTCCCCATTCCTTCATCCTTTTTATCAAAAATAAAATGACACCTCCTAAGGGAAATGGAATGACACTTGATACGGAAGACAGGGTGGGAAATATTTGGTCATTCAAATATTCTGGACCATATCTCTCACAACCCATTATTGGGTGGGGGTAATGCATAGTGAAGGCCAAAGTATCTGAGGGGCCAAAGATTCTCCACTTCTATTTTGAGAAATCTCTCAGTAAATTACTTTTGACATGTGCTTTCAAACACAGTGGATAGTTTCACTGTTGTGTGTCTGCACATCTGATCTGCACATTCAATTCTTAAATCCTGTTGATTGGCAGGAGACATTGCATTCTTTGTACTGATGAATTTGCATCAGTAGTGGAGAACCTTTGACCCCTCAGATATTTTGGCCTCCACTTCCCACCAGCCCCACCCAATAATGGCCTGTGGGAGATATAGTCCTGAAGATATGGATGACAAAATATTCCCACCCTGGCTTAGATGATGCATTTGCATTCATTTACTGCTAGTACCTGTGTGTTTTGGTTAACTTGTTTTTGATCTTTGCCACTTCATAGTTCTGATATCAAGGTTCCCTGACCATTTTCCTTTTTTGTACCCTTTCTTACAGCCTCTGCAACCTTTTGTTCACATATGGGACTCATCCACCCTTCTTACCCTACAACAAATTGGCCTGGGGAACTTTGAGAGAGGAGTTGGTTCCCTTGCTTTCTCCACTGCGGTGAGAATTGCCATCCTTTCATAGTACTATTACTAGGGCTTGGAATGCTAAGTTTAAAAATTAGTTCATTTGGTTAATTGTGAGATTTTTAAGAATTGTAATTGTAATTGTTCAATATTATTGTTCATTCTTACTTTTAAAGAAATTATAGGTAGTTTGCAAATCAATTTCCTGGTCCATCCAGAACCTTGCCAGTCTGCACACACAGCTCCTTTTCAAAGGTTCCCTACCACATATTCTCCCATAGTTGACCAAAGAGAGCCTTACTGCATTAAAAAGAAACCTGGCAGGCAAACAGAGAGAAGTGAATTTATCTTTCTGTCTCCTCATGACTTCAAAGCACTTTCATTCTCTTCCAGTCGTAAAAGTGTGGGAGAGGGTGATAAAAATGTCCCTTTTGCCAAACGGACTTTTCTTGGCAAAAGGGACACTTCTACTGCTTACCCACACTTTTACAACTGGAAGAGAATGAAAGTGCTTCAGTTTCATGAGGAGACAGAAAG
Organism: Phrynosoma blainvillii; assembly: GCA_026167975.1. NCBI lineage: Eukaryota > Metazoa > Chordata > Lepidosauria > Squamata > Phrynosomatidae > Phrynosoma > Phrynosoma blainvillii. The sequence goes on from JANUYF010000016.1 coordinate 9,923,097, forward strand.
ATAAACGTGCTTCTCTCCATTTGCCTCCCAGGTTTGTTTTTAATGCAATAAGGCTCAGAAGCTAACTTTTGTTTCTCCCATTTCTGATCTGCTTCTCTCTCACTCCTTTTCCCAATTCCTGACAAATTATGTGAATGAAATGGGACAGTTGCACAGTATAAACCTCATCTGGAAGTGCTCCAGTTCTGAGAATAGCCCCGGGTCCAAACCTAGTCCTCTGTGCTTTACTATAGGCCTAACTAGGATCTCACATGATCATTTATCATCCTTCCAGGACAATGGGGCATATCTTTGTGTGGTGGATGAGTCCAATGAGCACATGCTGTCTGTTTGGGATTGTGCCCGTGGTATCAAGCAGGCTGAAATCAAGGTGAGCAAGAGTGAACTTCAGCATGCACAATCTGGTTTTGCTGGGTGGGCTGGGTTAAAACAATGTAAAATCATTGGAGAGGAGAAATGGAACTAAACAAAGTATACAGAAATGGGGATTGCTGGCTGGCTGCAAGTCCCAGTCAGTATATTCCATTGGATCATTAACCCCATCACTCTGGTATCTTCTCCCTTTGTTTTTTCTCTCTACCCCTACGCACCCCACCCCACCCCCATTGCACTTTACAGAGCACTAATGAATCTGTCCTGACAGTGGAGTTTAATCCCCAAGACAGCAGCAATATTATCACCACTGGAAAATCACATGTCTATTTCTGGACCTGGAGCGGAAACAGCCTGACCAAGAAACAGGGCATCTTTGGGGTGAAGCTTTGTTCATGTGGGGAGGGTTAGGGTTTCTGGTGAGGTTGCAAATTTGAAGGGAAAAAAGGAGGTGGTGATGACTCAAATAAATACCAAGTCAAGAACAGGCACATGGGTTCAGTCCCACCTTTTAGCTCTGCCTGTGGATACACGGGTGCTAGGTATGATGAAGACACTATCTGTCACATACTCACAGACACCCTGTCACAGAAATAAATTCTAATAAATAGCACATGAAGTTTTCACATTCTGAAGCATGTTTCTGGCATACTTTTTAAGCAGGTTCTTTCTTCCAATACATTGACCACTGTCTTAATAATGGTTCCTCCACTGTCAATTGGCTCTTAGTCTGTCCCTGCTACCCATTGTTTGACTTTGAATTTCTCATGACTTCCATACCCTGCCTGTCTTTAGCTGGTTAGTTGTTTGGCTCAGTTAATATTTCTGCTTTCTGCGAATCTAAGTGCAGATGCCAAATGTGTACCAGAAGTAGGGTGTCTGTGAGTATGTGACAGATAGTGTCCATCATCATACCTAGTATGCATGTATCCAGCATTAGTTATTGCCTGCAGTTTATCTCTTGAATAAAATTGAATCATGTTTGGAGTTTGAGTAGAGATGACTTGAGAAATAATGTAAGACATCTGTTTGCACAATGCAGAGGTTAGATACTCCCCTCATTTCCATGTACAGAAAATAACTGGATTGGCAGGTAAAGCTTACTTCAGTCCTGACAAAGGGTGGTCACAGCTTGGAAAAACCTTTCAAGACAGTTCCCTGAAATGATGGTGGAAAGTCTGAGAGATGTCGGCCAAAATGACTTTTTCATGCTCTGGGAATAGCATTTGCCACCAGACCTAAAGGCAGCAGGCTAATTTATGGGGTGCAGGATGGGTCTGTCCTTTGAAAGGGAAATGATGGTGGGAACTCAGGTGGAATGACTGAAGGGCCGGGGTGGAAGGAACACTGCTGCTGCCACCATTTATCATCTTGCATTATTATTATTATTATTATTTTGGTGGGCCATCCCTAGATGGTAGAAGCAAGCAGGAATGAGTGCACAGATAAATGTAACTGACAAAAAAGTCCACTTCGTGCAACTTTGACATCTCAAAATGAAAATAATTTTACAATTACTAACATTTCCCCTTTCTTGATCTTTCTAGAAATACAAGAAACCCAAGTTCATCCAGTGTTTTGTGTTTGACACCAACAATGATGTGCTGACTGGAGACTCTGAAGGCAACATCCTTACTTGGGCCAGGATGAAGGCTGATAATAGTACGTCAGGCAAAGGAGCTAAAGGTAGGTATGCCAAGATTAAGGATATGCCAAGACGAAGACTATTAGGGATTCTACTTGGCTGTACCAAATAGAATACTCATTGATGGTGTAAGCACAGGTGGGAGAGTGATGGACATGTATGCTCTGAATGAAGAATTAATGTCTCAAGTTAGCAGATATGGGAAGGACTTCTGCACCAGATATGGAGACCTGGTGTTGGTTGGAATGGAATATACTGACCTAGATGGGCCACTGTTCCTGACTGCTTCTTATATTAATGTGCACAACATGACTATAGAGAGTTTTTATCATGGCAGGCCATAATCCAGTGATAGAACATCTGGTTTGCTTGCATAAGGTTCCAAATTCAGTCAGCATTTCCAGATAGGACTGGAAAAAGCTCCTGTGTAAAACCCTGAACTATGAGTAGTGGAATCTTACTTTCTTATTTTAAAGGGAAGGGCCATAGCTTAGCCATGGCACTCTTTTTATTAGAAAGAATTGTAGGCATCAAGTGATGCAAAGCCTTGGAGAGTCACTGCCTGTGAGAGCAGACCATGCTGGACTAGATAAGCCTACAAAACAGCATAGTGTAAGCTGTGAATTTAAGTGAAAATAGGATACATAAAGAGATATCTTTTTCTAAATTGGTACTGAAAAAGAGAAAATGCCAGAATCCGCTCACTGTTCACTAGCAAGTGTTAACACTAGGGCTTTATGGCCAGCCCTGGGAAGAATTTCTGGATGTTTCAACATAAATCTTCCTATTTGCTCAACATTCATGGATCGTTTACAAAACATTCATAGATTATTCATAGAAAAACATCGTTATGTGTTTCATATAACATTTCAAATCTAGTACAAAAATGGTCAATATATAAAATAGGTTCACATAGATACAATTCATTATTCAACCAATGGTTACAGAAGTAGTATGATATCTTGTTAACATTCCAAAAACTCCCAAAGCCCTATATATCTCAGAATGGTAGGTAGAGTAGATCATTCTGAATTGGACCATTCATCTGTCTAGACTGGCAACTACCTTTGTAGGTTTTGTAAAGTGTTATTTACGAATCGCACCTGGAGATGCCTGGAATTGAACCTGGAATGTTCTGCATATAAAACTCACACTCTTCCACTTAGTTGCAGTCACCAACCAATGGTTGGAAAAGTTAATTTTTTTAACTAAAATTCCTGGAATGCCCTTTCACTCAGAAGCCATAGTGGTAAAAAGAGAAACAGAACTCCATGAGGCAAGGGGCACTTCAGATGGGATCTGGCATCAGTCCCTATACCCTGTTAGCTTAAAATAAAGGGAGGGATTCACAGGACAAGTAGTAGTCATGGAGGTACCAGTCTTCCATTTCATCTCCCTTTGCAGGAACATACCAAATCAGCAAGCAAACACGGGCCCATGAAGGCAGCATCTTCTCCCTCTGCCTGTGTCGTGATGGATCAGTGCTTAGTGGGGGTGGCAAAGACCGGCGTCTGGTCCAGTGGAGCCCTAGGCTCACCCTTCTCCAGGAGGTGGAGGTAAGGCAGAAGTTGAGATTGGCAGCTGGGGATGAGGAGCAGAAGTATAATTCTCAGCTGGTCTAGTAGTGTAGCTAGTCTTTTTGAAAGGCTTGACCTAGGGCTAATCCTGAAATGCTTCTTTTTGTCTTCTCTTTTTTAAAAAATCATTCTTATTAAACAAAACACAATTGCAAACAATTTCTAGGCACTAAATTCTTATTAGTGCATGCTAGAATCACATTGGCTATACTATACTTCTATATTTCTATGGATGCAACCTAGAATCACATTGGCTTTTTTAGCTGCCGCATCACAGTTGACTCACGTTCAGCTTCTGGTTTACTAAGACTCCTAGATTCCTTTCGCATGTTCTGTTATCAAGCCAAGTGTCTCCCATACTATGTGTGCATTTCATTTTTACTGCCTAAGTATAATACCTTACATCAACATATCATTTTTTTAAAAGAACATGTTGATTTGGGTTTTTTTGATTGACTGTATTTTTAAAGCTGCTTTGGAGCTCTGATGGCGTAAGGAGGAAAAAAATTGTTAGAATAAATCATGTAAAATAAATAAAAATAATTACAGCCTATTGATTTCCATATAAGAAAAACATTGTTCAGAAGCAAAAGACACATTTTTTGTTTTAAAACTATGCATATCTTTGCCTTATCTATATATCTATAAATACATGTACATATATATATACTGGTATTTCCCAACCTGATCTGTTTGGCTGCAGCACCCCTTCTCTCTAATTCAGCTTTTAAACTGATGAACCTACATTAAATTAAATTACACATTAGAGCGCTACTTGTATTATATATAGAGTTATATTTGCCAATTTAGATCCTGGAGCAGTTTGGTGCTGTGCGCACTATTGCTGAAGGTGACCATGGACAGCTATTAGTAGGGACCACACGCAATGCCTTGCTCCTGGGGAGTCTGGCAGATGGCTTTCAGCCCATCATCCAGGTAAGAGGAGCTGGCTGGTGGCAAGACCTCTTCCCCTCCTTGGCTATTCTTTTCTCCTCCACCACCTGCTGCTCAGCTTTCTTCCTTTGCAGGGGCACACAGATGAACTGTGGGGGCTGGGCACTCACCCTTCGCGGGACCTTATCGTAACCTGCGGCTATGACAGGCAGCTCTGCATGTGGGATGGTGGGGAGCACACACTGGCTTGGAGTGTCATGCTGGAGGTACTGTACCCAGAAAAGCCAGGGAACATGGAGCATGGCCTTTGGAACACAGTCAGTAGCCAGTTCTGTGTCTGTGGCATGTTTCCATGGGTGTAAGAGTCTCAGCTTTCATTTTGAAAACTCATGTTTCTGTAAGCATGTTGGCAGTGGCTACTAAAATCTCAGCATTAGAAATCAGAGAGGCTGCTGAATTAAATTTCTAGCGCAAGTTAGTAAATTCTTTACTCTCAATGTTTTTATGTCATATGCTGGCCCTGTAGGAGAACATTTCCATTTTCTCTTTTTTATTATTTAAATTTATTCCCCCCTCATTCTGTCCCCAGTTTGGTTTATGCAGTTGGACTCTTTACCTTTACACATTTATTATAAAACAAGTCACTGTTTGGGAGGCTGAGTTATACCTGAGTTATACCATATTCAGCTGCAAATGGAAGATGATATGTTTTGGGTATATTTCCTCATGGATGGAGAATCCTTACCCATTAAAAGCCTCCCAACCAGTACATCTTATGATGCTGCCCATCAGTCTTAGTCGTTGTTGCTGTTGCAATGGTAGTTGTAATGTTACTAGTAATATGCATTCAGATTACTTCCCTTCCAAATTATCTGCAAGCAGATCAAGTACATAGGCCGAACTAGATGTCACAACACCCTTTCTGTGTCTTTCAGTATGGAACTGCTTCAGTCACACAGAAAAGGCTATATGTGCCTGATGTGCTTCTGGTGCCTTGAATACTGAGCCATAGGTAGGATTGAGTGTGAGGAAAGGATTCCCACTCCTAGTATATTTTTTGTTTGCACAATTTGATTCCTTCACTGTCTTCTTTCTGTGTGAAGAGGGCAGTTCTAGGCTTTGAACATTGAGTTGATGCTGTATCTGGTTTGGCCTAGACAGTACATCCTATAAATGTACTGAACTAACATAATATGGCCCCTCTTTCTCTGTTCCCTAGGAGACAGGTCTCTGTGCTGACTTCCATCCCAGTGGGAAAGTGGTGACAGTGGGGCTCAGCACTGGACGGTAATTACTTCTCCACCCCGACTCTCTCTTCCCCAGTTAGCCTTCAGCTTTTGTGCAACTGGAAGGGCAGTCCTGCATAGCTGACAAGTAGTTCCAGTTTCTTTTTTCACTTTGGGAATATCTGCAGAAAAACAGGAATTCAACAGGTGTAGCTCCCCCTCGTCACAGCTGGAAAGTTACATGGTGCAGAAAACCTTTGCCTAGTTAGATTTCTGATCTTTGTGCAGCTACTAGGGACCAGGAAGACACATAGGATCCTGCTTCAAAGGACTGTGCTTACAAAGCCCATAACTGGGCATTGGCTACTGAAAATACTCTCTTTTTTCCACAGCTGGGTGGTAGTAGACGCAGAGACACAACAAGTGTTGTCAGGCTACACAGATGGGAATGAACAACTCTCAGTAGTGCGCTACTCCCCAGGTTAGATTGTTCGCTTTTCATATGTGGATTGGTTTGTTTCCTAATCCAGTCTCCACCTCTGAGTGTTTTTCTTCATCCCGTCCCTCCTGACTCAGAGTTTCTCTTTTTTCCAGATGGGGATTTTTTGGCTATTGGCTCCCATGACAACTTCATCTATATATACAGCGTAGAGGAGAGTGGACATAAATACATCCGCTTTGGTCGTTGCACTGTGAGCAGAATCATAGGGAAAATCATTATGTTTGTGGATGGGGAAGCTAAATGATAAGGTTGTGTAGGCTACTCAAATACTTGGGTGACATTTTTCCTCCTGAACTCTGACTGGGCAGACATGTCACTCTAAAAACTTTTTTAAAATGTTCTTAGTTTTGAATGTGTGTTTCTGTTCTGTTCTGCTATTGTTTTTTTCCTGGTTTTCTTGTTTTGGCCTTTGTAAGATTTTAAGAAAGCTTAAGCTGAGGAGCAACTAGGAGGCATCTTACATAAGAAAAATAAAGAACAACAAAAATTGGAGTTAGATGCCTTCTTATCTTTTTCTCTTTTCTTCCACCATAGGGACACTCCAGTTTCATTACACATCTGGACTGGTCCAAGGATGGAAAATTCATCATGTCCAATTCAGGAGACTATGAAATCCTATACTGTAAGTATCATACTTAGTGGGAATAGATATCAGGGAAGATGTTGCACACTTGCTCATCCCATGATCAAAATCCCTGAGGTGATGACTTCTGAATATGCTCCCCTAACATAGCTGATAGAAGGTAGATCTGTGCTTACTTGGGTGACTTGAGTGATTCAAAGTGGGGTGCCAAGGATTTCCTATTAAAAAGACTTTGAAATGACCTATAACAAATTGTGTGGAAGGTTCTGGAAGAGGTGTATCAAAACAGGTTCCTGGGCTCAAAAGCCCTGACTTTTTTGCATATCCTTGTCTCCTGAAACATACACTGTCTAATTCTAGAAACTCATCAGAGTTGGACCTTTTAATCAGACCACCAAGAAATATCAGGAATTTCCAGAAAGGGCTAGGAAAGAATGCTGCTTGAAACTCTAGAGAGCTGCTGAGCTAAATGGAACTATGTTCAATATAAGGAAGTCTCCTTTGTTTCTATGCACATAGCTTTGTTTGGTTTTGGTTTTGGCTGAAAAACAGAACCCACAACCCTACAATATTATCTCCTCTTTGGTAAAAAGGAAGATGATATCCACAGTCTTCTGTCTTGAAGTAGCTAGTGGAATATTTCCTTTTTAGAAACAGAATGGAAAGCTGCTGCCTCATTTATTAGTAGAGTTACCCAAAGAACAGGTGTGTGTGGGTGGGGGAGGACTGAAAGGTCCACACTAGCTGTCAGTGATTCTTCAAATGTTGGGGAAATTAGCTTTGCAAGAGCCTTTGCTAGCGGCATCACAAGATTTGGTGTCACAAAAACATGCTATCTCCAGATATAAAAATATGAGGACCCCGAAATACCATGTGGGGTATGCAGGGGTGCTGAACAGTAGGGACCACTCAGATTAAAGAAAGATTCAACCTGGAAAAAATCCCTGATATGGTAAAAGGAACAGAAAGCTCTGGCTTTGGGTAATCCAGTCTTGAGGAGTTGTAATACAGACGTGTCTCTTTGTAGGTGTACCGTGGCATCTTCTGCAACACATTTTCTTGTGTCTCCCATCTGCAGGGGATGTAGCCAACGGTTGCAAGCTGCTGAGGAATCGGTTTGAGAACAGAGACCGGGAATGGGCCTCATACACCTGTGTGCTGGGCTTCCATGTCTTTGGTGAGTTTGGAGGCAGGATCAGAGTAATAGACCCACTGGGTTGTTGAGAAGTCAACCTTCCTGTTTTCAGCAAAATGCTTGTTGGAGAAAAGGTAGAATATAAATATAACAAATAAATCAATGCATGGTCTCTGCTTTACTCATTTTCTGTTGCTTCATTTTTTTGTCTCCTTTCCCTCTCATTCTCACCCTCTTCCCATTGTCTGCAGGGGTATGGCCGGATGGCTCGGATGGCACTGACATCAACTCACTCTGCCGTTCCCACAATGAACGGGTGGTGGCTGTGGCGGATGATTTCTGCAAAGTGCACCTTTTCCAGTACCCCTGTGCCAAGCCCAAGGTAGCAAGGGGTGTGGTGGAGTGGGATAGGATAAAAGGGTAGTCTCACAGGCAAGAGGTGGGGGGACAAGAATAGAGGTCCAGCTTTCTGATCATTATTCCAGGCCTTAGAATCATAGAATCAGAGTTGGAAGAGACCACAAGAGTCATCCAGTCCAATCCCTTGCCATTCAGGAACACAGAATCAAAGCATCTCTGACAGGTGGCCATCCAGCCTCTGTTTAAAAGCCACCAAAGAACTCCACCACACTCTGAGGGAGTGTGTTCCACTGCCTTGTTTGTTTCTGCGTCTTCAGTGGGTACTGCTCCACATAGTCAGACTTTTCTTTATAGGCTGTGTAGTATTTTTGTTCGTAATAGCCATGAGAGCCAGGAAACGGGTGGGAAGATGGGAGGAAAGACAGCAGAAATCATAGGAAGCCTAGTCCAAGTTCTGCATTGAGGACATGTGAGGGAGGATATGTCAGTCAATCACTTTGTAATGTCCTACACATAGAAGTTAAATTGGTGCCTCTCAAGCCACCATGGAGTTGTATCTTGGAGAAATTGGGTTTCCCCAGTCGCAGTCAGTGGCTTACAGAGCATAGGCCAAGTGTACATTAACAACCTTCCATCACTATACTTACACATTTGTGCCATCCCAACTACCCTTTCTCAGGATTATGGTGGTTCTCAGCCCAACGTCTCTGGGTTTTTCAAAACTCCTTTCTTTTTCTTTCACAGGCACCAAGTCATGTCTACAGAGGCCATGGGAGCCATGTCACAAATGTGCGCTTTACACATAACGACGGCTACCTTATCTCCATGGGAGGCAAAGATACCAGCATCTTTCAGTGGCGAGTGCAGGGCAACAGCTGCTCCCTCTTTTCTGCCTCAACCTCCTCACAAGATGCTGGCGTTAGCACCTGAAGCTGAGAAAAGACACAAAACTAAACCAAACTCAGTATTGTGGCTAAGCTTTAGTGGGAGAGGATAATGCAGTCCTCTGGTCCATGAGCGATTCTTGGAAGCTGAGTACTCGAGGCAGCAGATGCCTTGGAAGAAAGGAGTCTCTTCTCCCCAGTGAGATATTTTTCTTTGGCTAACAATGTGATTTGCTTTATTAACTTCAGGGTGAGGGAAATAGCCCGGACAGTGAGCTATCTGAGGCACCAAAGAACTGGCATTGCGTAAAGGGAAAACCAGTATCTCAAACATTGGATTTGAGAAAGCAGAAATCCATTCAGTTTGAAATGGGAGATTTGGGAGAGAAGAGTTGAGTTGTGCGCTGAGGAGGGTAGGCTGTGGAGAATGGGAGAATGTTCTCTCTTAAACTCATTGTGACGTGGCACTGCTCTCTACAAGCCTCAAAGATGCCGACTTCTGTAAATCCTGGGGAAATGTCTCTGACCAAACCTGCTCCCTTTGCTCCTTTTGCACTTCATTTACATTCCTAGTGATTCTTGAAGAGCCTGCACCTGATGTTTATATAGGGAGAGCAAAGGAAGGCCTTAACACTGTGAGAGACATGGAGAAATAAACTTTTGCATCCAGAATCCTCCTGTGCCATGGCCTTTTTTCCCCTTCTGGACTTGCATTTGGGTGAGTAGGTGAGAGGAAAGGGACTACAGCAAGATTTTGTGGCCCAGCTGGTAGCTAACAATGCAGGGGAACTGGTGCCATAAAATCTGTTCCCAATGATGCTATCTTGAGGACTTTTTTGTTTATAGTTTTCTGTGGGTTTTTTGGGCTATGTGGCTGCGTTCTGGAAAAATTTATCTCCGACGTTTCACCTACATCTGTGGCTGGCATCTTCAGAGAATGGTGGCATGGAGGTGTGTGGGGTATATATACCTGTGGGACCCTTGTTTGGGAGGAAGTGGTTTTTCACATGTTAATGGTGGAGTTAGTTTTGTGCTCTATTGTGTTGAATGGCACAGCCTGGAAATGTGTTGTGTGGGGGATATGGGAGGGGGATTTGTGTCTATTTAATTGGTAATCCGTTGTCTGCAGGGAAACCCCTTGAGCCTGGATGGCGTTCATTTGCAGCCACATAGCCCAAAAAACCCACAGAAAACTATGGATGCCAGCTGTGAAAGCCTTTGACTTCACACTTGTTTGTTTGTTTGTTTATGGTATGGGAGAAAAGAGAAGCTTTTTTTTTTTTTAAAAAAAAATCCAAAACAGGTGACAAGAGTATTACTTGAGCAATGTAAAGAGCATTTCTACCATGGTGAACTAATACACAGAACTGAAAGTCTGTATTACATACACTGTATGAGATTCTTCCAAAATGGACATGTGCAGGCATTTTGTGCAATGTGCAGTTTTGGAGATGTCAGCAAAAATCCAAACAAAATAGCTTATTGTCTGTAAAGTGATGGGAATGGCATGGCCCACCAATGGCACTCCCTTTTCATGATGGTGGGGTGGTGATGCTCCTGTGAGGCAAGAGGCTATCTGAAGGGTCTCCCATGTCAGAAAGGCTTTTGCTGAGCAGCCAGACTAAATGAGCCAAACAGCTACTGGGCAGCAGCAGCAGTAGTGTGTGTGTGTGTTTGTGCATGTGTGTGATGACACTGGCAGAGGATCTCTCAGAACAGTGGTGGAACGGCCACAGAAACCCGCTGGGTGACTTTTGGACAAGTCACATTCTCTCAGCCTCAAAGGAAAGCAATGGTAAACCCCCTGCTGACTAAATGTTGCTGAGAAAAACCTGTGATACCACGTGATGAGGATGCACAACAACAGACAACTACCACAGAGGCAAAATGGCATTAATAGATTGGAGAGCAAGCAGTTGCGTCACAAGGGTTGGCGTCACTCGGTGCGGTAACTCATGATGTCTCTCCCCATAGATCTCCTCCCACACTGCACTATACAGAATCCTTAGTAATGTTTTTGGTACTAATGTTACTCATTAATAATCATTAATAGTTAATGATATCACTGAACGTAATGGTAATAGTTGTGACATAAACACCTGGTAAAATTAAATGCATCTGAGGAAGTAGACTTCAGTCTATGAAAGCTCCTGCTAGTCTCAAAGGGGCTACAGGATCTCTCTACATACTGATTCTACAGACTAACACAGCTAGATCTTTGAATTCGAGCAAAATTAAAATTATACCTTTAAATTACAATTGCAAAAACACAGCCTAGATGTATTTACACATAGGTTTCATGCGGTTAAAGTGAAAATTTAGTAAAAATGTGAGGCTTTTGAATAAAAATTTAAAAGAATAATTTAAGCTTCTTTTGAAATTAAAAAAGTAAAAAAAATTAAATTAAAAATGTTAAATTAAAAAGTATTTTTTAAAAATTAAAATTATTTTTAAAAAAGTAAAATCTTATTTTTAAAAAAATAATTGAAATTTTATTTTAAAAATTAAATTTAAAATCTATTTAAAAATTAAAATTTTATGTTAAAATAGAAATTAACAATTTATTTTTAAAATACAGTAATTTATTTTAAAAAAGAATTTACTTTAAAAAACAAATTAATTTATTAAAAACATTAATTTAAAAACAAATTAACAATTAAACAAATTAATTTAATTAAAAAAATAAATTAATTTAATTTTTAAAAATAAACAAATTATTTTTTAAAAAATAATTTTATTTAATTTTAAAAATTAATTTAAAATGTAATTTTAAAATAGTCTGGGGGGGCTCTCCTTTTTCCTTCCACTGAGCCTCACCACACTCACTCCATCTCTTCATCTTTTTAAAAGGACACAGGAGAATGCCAAAACCCATTTTTGCCAAAAAAGCAGATATTGGGGAAGCTGTGATTTAAACCGACCCCCCCTTAGGGTTTCACTTGGTGCGGTTCTCAACCCCGCCATTGACGCTAATGGTTCAGTCCGAGCAAACCCGAGGGGCCTTTTCCGAACGCTGGGCGCAGGCTCGGCCTTTTCTCCGAGACGCCGCCGGAAACGCTCGAACCTTTCCGGAGAAGCCCGAAGTGTCCGAGCCGAGAAGCGCCGAGCGTTTCCGGAAATGCACGAAGGCTTGGCTGCGTGGGGAAGGTGAAGCGACGGCGACGAAGGAGGAGGAGGAAGAGGCGGGAGGCGATGAAGAGCGGCCGGACTGGGAGTTGCTCCTGAGGAAGGGCTTTGGCCGAGGCCGAGGGCGCCATGGCGGCCAATATGTACCGGGTGGGCGGTAAGGCGAGGGGAAAGGGCCTGTGAGGGAGGGAAAGGCGGGCCGGAAGAGCCGGGCGTGAGGGGAGTTTGGCCTCCCAGAGTGTCTGTGAGGGGCAGTCCGCGGTGGGGCCTAGTCTGGCTGAGGGGAAGGAGAAGGGCCTGAGGGGGGCCAAGGGCCGGGGACCAGGCCCAGGAAGGCCCCAGAGGGGGACCAGGTCTGGGGGGCCAGGATTAGGGGCCTAAAAACCCCAAATTTCAGGGGTTTCGGGTCTGTTGGGGGTATTTCGGGGCTCAGGAGTTCGTCTGAGGTGGAAGATGGGCTTTCTCCTTCTTGTTCTTTTTCTTCCAAGTCCTTTCCGACCTATGGCGACCCTTATCCTGGGGCTTTCTAAGCACGTTTCTTCAAGGCTTTTTATTTTTTTTGCCATGACCATCCTCTGAGGCTGAGAGAGTGTGACTTGCCCAGGTTGTTGTTGCGTCCCTTCAAGTCATTTCTGACTTATGGCGAACCTAAAGCAAACCTATTATAGGGTTTTCTTAGGTTTCTTCTGCCATTACTATCCTTGGAGGCTGAGAAAGTGTGACTTGCCCCAGTTGTTGTGTGCTTTCATGTCATTTCCCCCATAATGGCGAACCTAAGGCAACCCTATCATGTTTGGGGGCGGGGGTTGGCACGTTTCTTCAGGTATTGTGAGAGGAGGTTGCCATGGCTTTCCTCTGAGGCTGAGAGAGTGTGACTTGCCACAGTTCTTGTGTGCTTTCGTGTAGTTTCCAACTCATGGCAACCCAAAGGTGAACTTATCATGAGGTTTTCCTGGCAGGTTTCTTCAAAATGGGTTTGTCCTGGCCATTCTCTGAGGCCAGTATCATGGGGTTTTCTTAACAGGTTTATTCAGGTTCTCCTTGGAGGCTGAGAGTGTGTGACTTGCCCAAGGTCCCCTGGTGGGTTTCCGTGGCTGAGTTGGGATTCAAACCCTGGTCTCCAGAATCATAGTCGAACACTCAAATCACTACACCAGGGGTAGGCAACCTTTCCCCTTTAAGGGCCGAGGGACTTCAGCTCCTAGAAGCCTCAGCCATGTTAGCCAATAGTCCCATGCTGGCCAATAGCTCCTGGGATTCTGGGAGTTGAAGTCCCTCAGCCCTTAAAGGGGAAAGGTTGCCTACCCCTGCACTACACCATGCTGGCTCTTGACTCACCCAAGGTGGGGCTGAATTGTTTTGGGGAGGCAATAAGGGGATTAATTCCAGGAAAGAGGGGGCACTAGGGTTTATAGTGCCTCCTTTTAAAGCAAGGAGAGCATTTAGGAGCAGAAGGTAATTTGCAGGACAAAATAGCTTGGAAGATATTGAGATTCTTCAGGAATAAAAGGGGGAGAGGCGGGACCACAAAGGGGAATGACTTTGGAATGAGGTTAGGGTCATTTTAATATAAAATAGTGGCTATATTGTGCAGCAGAGTATTAAAACTTTGAAGTTACTGTAGTATTCAGGAGTAACAGTGGGCTAGGTGGTCCTAGACTGATGAGGGGTAGAGGGGGGCTAAAAATAGGCAGAGGGTCTTAGCCTAATCTGTGGTATGGGGAAATTGTGAAGATGGAAAAAGTAAGGGTAGCCGTTCAAGGCATAAGCTGAGTCTACCTTATCCGAAATCCTTGGGACCAGAAGTGTTTTGGATTATTTCAAGTTTTGGAAAATTTACATATGCATAATAAGATATCTTGGAGTTGGGACCCAAGTCTAAACATGAAGTTCATTTGTTTCCCATACACTTTATACATATGAACTGAAGGTAATTTTATACATAATATTTTAAATAGTTTTGTGCCTGAAACAGAGTTTGTTTACACTCAACTATCAGAAAGCAAAGTAATCACTATCTTAGCCACCTATGTGGATGATTTTGGAGTATTTCAGATTTTGGAACTCTGGGTCAGAGATACTCTTATCGAGTACAACATTTGCTGGGGTTAGGGCTCAACGGCCCCTGTGAATATGGAAAAAACGCATATAAAAAAACCCTATTCTTTTCACCTGAGAGAACACCACTCTAGGAATCTCCAGGTCCTCCAGTGCAACTCTATGGTCGACATCTGCCAGAAGTTAATCATAGAATCTTGCTGGAAGACCTACAAATGCTTAGAGAAGTGTTTTCTCTAAGAACTTCTAGGTTCTCCAGCACAACTCTGTGGTCAAGTCCTGGCAGAGTTGGGCTGGAGGACCTAGAGAGAACATATTAAAACCGCAAATAATCCGATCTACAAAAGTCGAAATCGTAAATGTGGAAGGTCAACGGTACTGGCATAAAGATTAGAAGCACAAGAGTATGGGAAGGTGGGTTCATGTTGGAGAATGGGATAAGTTTGGGCATGGGGACGTTGGGTAGAGGGCTATACTGTACTAAACAGTTAGTGATTGTGGCTGTTAACAACAAAACTGCTTCGGCTATCTGATGTGGAGGACAGGCAGGATTTTTCCTCTAGTGTGCCAGGGACCAACACCATACAGTATTTCTGACCCTTAACTACAGCTGTTTCTTTATTTCCCAGAAATTCACCATGGATGGACAGCCAGTACAGTTGGCCCTCCACGTTTGTGGCTTTGATTTTCAGGATTTGATTATTTGCAGTTTTGATTAATATTTTCTCTCTAGGAATCTCTAGATCCTCCAGTGCAACTCTACCAGAAGTTGACTATAGAGTTGTGCTGAAGAACCTAGACGTTCTTTGAGAAAACACTTCTCTAGGGATTTGTAGGTCCTCCAGCAAGGTTCTGTGGTCAACCTCTGGCAGATGTTGCTCTGGAGGATCTGGAGATTCCTAGAAAGGCGTTCTATCAATTAAAAAGAATACTGTTTTTTTATTTGTGATTTTTCCACAATTATGGAAGTCCTTCACCCATAACTCCAGTGAATAGGGAGGGACCACTGTATTTTGCCCATTGCTTTGAGTAGCACTGGACTAAGAAACAAACAAATAAGAATACATATTAATCATGGGTTAGTCGTTTTTGGAGAACCAAAGGATTAAGGAGGAGGTGGTTATGAGGAGGGGGGCATGGATGTTAAAAGAATGGGTCAAAGGTATTGTTAGAGCCTGGGATCTGAAAAATTTGGGGTAGAAGAGTGAGTATGTTCGTGGTCTCTCATAGGATATGAAGGAGGATATATGAGAGAGGCAACAAACCTGGCTGATGGGGAAGAAGAAGGTGAACTGGCCAAAAGGTCAAGATCTGGTTATTTGTATAAGGAGGTGGAGAATGTCATGGTTGGTTCAGCAGGAGGATTGGGTTGAGGAACAGATAAGTGTAGGAACAGAACAGAGAAGCTGTTAACAAACCAACAGATATTTATGCATGTTATGTGGGGTGATACAGCAACAGAATGCTGGAGAATGGCTTTTAACAAAAACATTTATCTTGTTTGCTGCATGAGAGATAAATTGGAACTGCCATGTTCAGAAGCAATTTATATTTGTGTACCAGACAATGGGAACAAACCATAGTCAGGGCACTATTGCATCACTTAAGACTCTCTGCAGGCCTCTCTCTGGAAACAGGGTACTGCCTATAATCCTGCTAGACAGTTTGTGTGTTCTTCTCTTTCAGTCATTGAATACACCTCGATCAATTTTGTAACAGTTTTCTCTTGCTGCAATGAGATCATTTATCCTCGTAAGTCTCTGTATCATAGAACCATAGGGAATAGGTAAAGGTAAAGCTATTCCCTGTTGACAAGGTTGTCAAGTCATGTCCGACCGTAGGGGGTGGTGCTCATCTCCGTTACTAAGCCAAAGAGCCAGTGTTGTCAGAGACTACGCTGTGATCATGCGGCCAGCATGATTGCACAGAACACGTTTACCTTCCCACCGAGAAGTGGTACCTATTTATCTACTTGCATTTGCATGCTTTCGAACTGCTAGTTTGACAAAAGCTGGAACTAGTGACAGGAGCTCACACCATCATGCATCACCCGGGCCTTGAACTGCCAACCTGCCGATCTTGAAATCAACAGTCATTGTCTTAATAGGGAATAGGCCATAGGTCAACAATATTTCATAAGCCTTGCATGTCAAAGGTCATAGGTTTGCTTCCTTATATCTCCAATGAAAAAGAATTAGGTAGTAGTGGGATAAGAGAGGTCCATACATGTACATGGCTGATACCGTATAGTGTCATTGAAAGGGGCAGGCAACCTTTCCCCTATAAGGGCCGAGGGACTTCAGCTCCCAGAAGCCTCAGCCATGTTGGCCAGTAGTCCCATGTTGGCCAATAGCTCCTGGGATTCTGGGAGCTGAAGTCCTTCGGCCCTTAAAGGGGAAAGGTTGCCTACCCCTGGTCTATGACCTATGACCAAACCTATGACCTTCCAATCTGAATACTATCCAAAATGGTTGCATAACCACCTTGATATGTTCAACCACCTTGATCTTTTATTTCTGTCACCTTTCATGTTTAACGCTTGCTATCCTGATTCCTTCCTAGTCCTCTCCTCACAAGCTGTGGACTCCTTAGTCAATTCTACTTACTCTTTCTTAAATGAGCTAGTGGCTGCTTTGGCCTGGAAAATCATTCCCGGCTCTCTGTTGTGTCTCCCTCCTCTTGCCCTGAACCCTCCTGTTCACATACTCCTGTTATCACCTGATTTTTTCCCCATCCCTGTTTGTCAGCCTAACTCGTTTTCTTCTTAGTGTCTCCATTTTCTATTTATTGTGGACTGAATTGGAATTGTTTGTGTGCTGTACTTAGCAGCTATCGGTGGTAGGGAAGTAAAAAATGTCAGTCGTAGTGGTACACAAGAGGCAGTCCAAGCTGTTTCCAATGTCAGACTAATAATTGGCAGTTCCATTACTTGAAAACTTTTAGCGGCCATCAGGAATTATGGAGCCAGTGTGGGATAGTGGTTTGAGCATTGGGCTATGCCTCTGGAGACTTCAAATTCCTGCTTGGCTGGGGAAACTCACGGGGCGACTTTGGGAAGGTCACATACAACCAGCCCCAGAAAACCCCATGGTAGGATCACCTTCATGAGAGAAAGCCAGCATGGCCTAGTGGTTTGGGTGTTAGAATGGGAATCTGGAGATCATAGTTTGATTCCCAGCTCAGCCCTGAAACCCACTGGGTGACCCTGGGCAAGTAACATGCTCACACGCCTTAGGGGATGCCAATGGCAAATCTCCTCTGAACAAATGTTGCCAAGAAAACTCCATGATAGGTTCACCTTAGGGTTGCCATAAGTCAGACACAGCTTGATCTCACACAACAACAAGAACAGGAACTATGGGCAGAAAGGCCTTAGTTCGATCTCAGTGGAGCCATAAACTTACCAGATGGCTTTCAGGAAGCTGCCATCTTAGCCTCCATCTTTTGACAGTGCTAGTAACACTTGTTTACTATACATCATTTCTAAAGATGATTAACATAATGTATGGTTCCCTTATATGGTTTGGAAAGAAAGATTTATAGCCTATCTTTGTCTATATTTTATTAAGGATATGTTTATACTATTTTTTTGAAAAAGCAACCCTAATAGTTTACAGTAGTGTAAGTAAATTTACAGTAGTGAAAAACAACAAAATACAATAAATGTTTAGATGTTTATATAAATGCAACAGGTACTGGAGATAATATTTAGCAAAATAACAAGCCAGTAATAATGTTGTGCTGAGGAAACTGGTTTCTTGCGTCCTATAGGAAATATGTAAATCTAGGATGTTTGCATATTTTGTATATATTGCTTCTGCAGTGTGGGCAGAAGCAAAGAAATTGCACAATAAAAGAAACATCATGCCCTCCTTACTATACAGTCCCTATCTGGCTTCATTAGACCTTGTTCCCCAAGCTGTCAGGTTTTACTTTTTTTAAGGTTACAAATTTTCTCACTTTAAAAAAAAATGAACCCAAAAATTACATTCTATGCTTCTGTGAGACATGGAACATCAAAAGTCAGGTCTTTCAGATGCTATTGGATTTCAGCTTCCGTGAGCCATGGTAGCTAGGACTGATGAGAGTTGGCATGCAACAACATCTAGAAAGCCAGAGCTGCCCACCCTTATGGAAAATCTGTGGGGATTGGGTGGAATAGACAGACTGAAGTGGAAGGTAGGAATTCTTGAAGCTGGGCCAGAAGAAAAGAAAAGTTGAAAGGTTGAACTGACCCAGGGCCTTTGCAGACTGCCAGAAATAGTGCAAATTGAGTCCACTTTAACTGCCCTGGCTCAGTGCTAGGGAATCATGGGAACTGTAGTTTATTGTGGCACCATCAGTCTCTGACATAGAAGGCTCAATGTCTCAGAAAAAAATACAATTCCCATGATTCCCTAGCACTGAGCCAGGACAGTTAAAGTGGACTCAGTTTGCACTATTTCTAGCAGCCCCCAATTTAGGCATATTTGCATATTTTTGTTGTGGTTCTCTGATAAGCCTGGTAGATACAGACTGCACACTTTCTGCTACACACTTGATCAGTTGCTGTTAGCCATGATGACTAAATGAAACCACTATGTTTAATTTCATAGAGCTGTATATGGGGCAGACTGTTTTCTCCATGCTTGCTTACATGTTTCCTGGAAGCTTGTGACTAGCCACTATAGAGAGGCAGGATGCTGGGTTGAATTGGATTGGACCAACAGGACTGCTGTTATGTTCTTGGAGTGTATTTGTGAGAATGAGTCAAGCATGGCCTTATGAGTTCTAAACAAGGAAGTCCATGCTTAAAATTTGGTCCTGTTAGGTGCTTGCCCATTGGCCCCTTCGCTGTTTGATAGAGGTGCTAATGATAATTTGAGCCTGGTTCAAAAGAATTGGAGTAAAATAGCTTAGGTCCAAAACACACTGCAGAAATAATCCAGTTTGATACTGCTTTAACTGCCCTGGCTCAATGCTAGGGAATTCTGGGAACTGTAGTTTTGTGAGACATTGAACCTTCTCTGTCACAGAGCTCTGGTGCCACAATAAACTAAAACTCTTAGGATTCCCTAGTGTGTTTTGGATCTCAACCATTTTAGACTCTCAAAGTAATGAAGGTTGGGGAAAAAGCAGGAGTGAATTTTCATGTTAAAGGACTAAAGTAGGGGTAGGCAACCTTTCCCCTTTAAGGGCCGAGGCACTTCAGCTCCCAGAATCCCAGGAGCTATTGGCCAACATGGGACTATTGGCCAACATGGCTGAGGCTTCTGGGAGCTGAAGTCCCTCGGCCCTTAAAGGGGAAAGGTTGCCTACCCCTGGACTAAAGGATCTCCCACCCACCCTTTTTTTAAAACAACCTTTGCAAACCTGTTCATTGATTGTCTATGCTTGAAGGCAGCCTTCTTCTTTAAGGCAATTGTGTGTCCACAGTGGTAGAGTTTGGGGTTTTTAGCAACAAACATAATTCTGAAGTCTGCCCACCTTATCTTAAATAATATCCTTAAAGCATTAAGAATGATTTAAGGAGAAAGGCATTGTGCACAAACTTGTACTTTGTTACATAGACATTGAGGATATGAACCTGCTTGCTTTCTAGCTCCTTTTCCCTCATTGGCTTTTGCTTCATCCTTCTTACAGATTATGTCTACTTTGAGAATTCCTCTAGTAACCCCTACCTTGTCCGCCGTATTGAGGAGCTTAACAAGGTAAGGGCAATACTGCTTGTGGAGGCACAGGATTGTGCTGAGGTCTGTCCCATTGGACTACTGAGCCAGTTGTGGCCAATTAAGTTAAGATACGTGGGAGATGAAGCAAGATGTGGGTTAAATGGGAAGCTGTGGGGTGTGGGGAAAATAATTGAAGTTAGCACCACATCCGGAAGCCAAAGAATGAGCTGTATGCCCATAAACAGCATTATCCCATTTGCTTTTCCCCCCCCACAGACGGCCAATGGTAATGTGGAGGCCAAAGTGGTCTGCCTGTTTCGACGGCGTGATATCTCCAGTAGCCTCAACAGCCTGGCTGATAGCAATGCTCGTAAGTAGCATGGAAAAATGGTGCACTTATCAGTGGTAGGCAGGGCAGTGGCTTCAAAGGGTTAGTGTTTCTTTGTTTCTGTGCAGCAAAGTATTGGGGGTGTTGTGCTGAATCAGCAGCCAGTCTGGGGATACCTTGCTGTGCATGAAGGATGTGGAAAGCACAGGCAAAAGACTCGGAACTGAGCTGTTGCCCTTTGATTGCAGTGATGGGAGGAGAGAATTCTTCATCTACAAGAAGAGAATGCATTAAAGGCTCTGTCCCATCCCCCTGATCACACACACAACAGGAATAGAGAGATTTTCCTGGCTTCTTGAGAGTTAAAGATTATTACGTGACCTCAGTTTCTCTCTTGCAGAGTATGTCTATACATCACCTCCAAATAACACACAGTGGTAGTGACTGGTTCTTTGCATGTTTTGACTTGGGGGTGAAGCAGACACCCCAAAGGAGCAGCTCTGCGCCTCTCCTTTGCTCGCTGGATTGGGGCTGCGGCAACCACATGCCACAGCCCCGATCCAACTTTTTCCAGCGCCCCTTTCGCTGCTGCAGCTCTTCTCCACTCCTGTAGTGCACAGTGCGTAATTGCTGTGCCACAGGAGTGTTCCCATGCTGCCTGCTGTCTGGTTGGGCGGGCGGCGTGACACCTGTTCGGGGACACCACGCCCCAAGCTGCCAAAACACTGGCTCTTTTTGCCAGTCTGCTTAGCTCCTCAAACTTCAGCAGGGGTTTAAGTTTAATAGTAAATTCTGGCCTAGGAGGAAGATGTGTGCAGAACTGAACTGGAAAGGCTGGGAGGCTGCATCTTTACAGATCCTAGCCTGTCAGCACAGCTTGGAAATCAACAGCTACTGAAGGGTTAACAAAAATTGGGTCATACCTGTAGGGTGGGAGGGAAGGAGTATGTATTACTGTGCTTAGGCTTTCTTGACCTCTTGAATAGGGACTGTGACCCTGAGTACCCAGTCAGACTGAGCAAGGAAGGAAGATGAATGCTTGTTGAAGGCTGCCTCAAATCCATATGCCTGTCTGCCATCCCAGCACAGAGTTTCCTGAGCAGGGGGTGGAGGTGAAGTTGTTGTCCCTATGGGTTTTCTTGTTGCCACCTTCCCTGGGACACTGCCAAGTGAGGACCCAAAGGGCAGTGGTAGAACAACATGCCTCTTGGAGGCCGCTGCTGCCTTGGCTGCTTCTCATGTATGTGTGTGTTGAGAATGACTGAGAGAAAGCAACAAGCATACTGTGTTTGCTGGTGAGGGAAGTGGGAATGGAAATTATGACAATGACTTCAAATTAGAAATAGGCACTGTGTTACATTCTGAATGAAACAGGCAGCTGAAATAAAGTATTGGAGTGCTTCCTGTCTTAGAAAATGCTTGTATTTGAGGTTGTTTAGTTAAGAGGGGGAGGAAATTGGTGAGAGGTCTTGATAAAAGTTACGTTATGAGCAGAGCATAGAAGAAGAAAAGACAGGATTTTCTTTTATAGTACTAGACCTCTTGGCCACCTAGTGAAATTGATAGTAGTAGATTGAGTATAGGCGATTTTGGGGGCAGACTTTCCTTAGTCTGTAATTAAATTACATCAGTCACTGCTATGGGATGGAGTTACAGGTGTTGCCCTAGATGACTTTTAAGAGTGAAAGAAACAAGTCCATAGCAGAAGATAGGTTTATTCATAGTTATTATGTATGATAGGTGATTGGAATGATCTCAGGCAGTACATTTTTAAACATTTAATGTATCTTTTGCAATTATGTCCCAGCCTGCCTCGTGCACCTGGCAGTATCCCATTTTTATCCTCTCAACACTATTAATTTCAGGGAGGGTCCTAGTGAGACTTGTGGAGATTCAAATTGATATCTTTGCAGTCCAAGTTGTATACTTTATCCACTGCCACTGAGCTTCTCAGGCATTGGGGAAGAAAGGAGAGGGACATCTCATTATGATGCTACTCATGAGTTTCCAGGTGCATTTGATTCATTTGCTAAAGAGAATTTTGGACTGGACACCATTAGATCTAACCCAATAAATTAGTCTTCATGAATTGGAAACCCTGTTTAACCTTGCCACTGAGTAATTCTCAAAATTACCAGGCTGGCTGAGTAAAAGAAGCAGACATAGAACTGAACACCTGATAGCTTTTACTTACTCTCTCCATCTCCCTCCACCTCACCTCAACCCAAGGAGAATTTGAAGAGGAGTCCAAACAGCCTTCAGTGTCAGAGCAGCAACGTCACCAGTTAAAGCACCGTGAGCTTTTCTTGTCACGCCAGTTTGAATCTCTGCCTGCTACCCATATACGGTAAGGGATGGCTAAAGACAGTGGGTCAGATCTTGTGGTTAGTTGTTCTTTGGGGATATAGAGGGAAACTCTGCTAGGGCAAGCCATCTTCTTGTACTAACAGGATCTTGGAGGTTGGACCAGTTGGTAGCTGGGGCACAAAGTTCAAGAGTATAACACACAGATCTTTCTTGGCTCTTGTAGGGGGAAATGCAGTGTGACGCTACTCAATGAAACAGATATCCTCAGCCAATACCTGGATAAAGAGGTAGGGCTGCCTGGGGAATGAGACAATTCCATGTCTGCTTGTGGGATTCTGCAAGTTTGGAGCTTGTGGTATAATAATGTTTCTCAGTCTTCTCAACAGAATAGTTGCCAAGACATCCTCCCATTTTCTTTCCCAAGCTCTGCAGAATAGGATGTGGGGTGGTGAAAGCTTAGAGATTAAATATTTGTGGGTACCTTTTGTTGATTCAGCTTATCCCACTTTTCCTTCCAGGATTGTTTTTTCTACTCATTGGTCTTTGACCCAGTTCAGAAGACTCTCTTAGCTGACCAGGGTGAGATTAGGGTAGGCTGCAAATACCAGGCAGAGATCCCTGAGCGACTGGCAGAAGGTAAATGGGAAGGGCCCCACTTGCTGTGTAAAATATATTTCCACCAGTCAGTGGAAACAAGATGATCTAAGTGTACTTCTGTCACCCCTCTTTCTCCAGGAGAATCTGACAACCGCAACCAGCAGAAGATGGAGATGAAGGTGTGGGATCCCGACAACCCCCTCACTGACCGACAGATTGACCAATTCCTTGTAGTGGCACGGTGAGATCCAGCTGGGAGATGATGTAGCTCCTCTTTGCTCATTTAACTCTACTTCCTATGGGTTGTGAATCCTTTCTTCTCTGTTTTGTGCTAGGGCTGTTGGTACCTTTGCACGGGCCCTTGACTGCAGTAGCTCCATTCGACAGCCTAGCCTTCACATGAGTGCAGCTGCTGCCTCCCGGGACATCACACTGGTGAGAAAGGACTGTGTGTGTGATATTGGGAGGGAAGTGGAAGGACAACCCTATGGATAGGGTTGGTATGGGTAGCTTAGTTTTTACTAGATTAATTCTGCTAATCAAAGCAGATGCTGAATGCTTTTGATCGCAAATCCTTATTCAGATTCTTCTTTGGTGTTGCTCACATGCTTTCAAGCTAGTGTGTGTAATCATAAGGATTAGAGCAGGGGTAGGCAACCTTTCCCCTTTAAGGGCCAAGGGACTTCAGCTCCCAGAAGCCTCAGCCATGTTGGCCAATAGTCCCATGTTGGCCAATAGCTCCTGGGATTCTGGGAGCTGAAGTCCCTCACCCCTTAAAGGGGAAAGGTTGCCTACCCCTGGATTAGAGGCTTGAGTATTAGGGGGAAAAAGAATTCAGAGGGTCAGTTGAGCCATCATGCCAAACTGTGTGTTAGCTGTCTGTTAAACATGGTGAACATGGCTGTTGTGACATTGCTGACTCCATCACTAAGAGATCTATACCTGGCTATATCTGATGGTACTTCAAGTCCAACAGCATTTGGAAGGTCAGCACTGACTTACAAGTTAAATTACGCATTGAGCTTTGAAACATACAAACAAGTAAACTATTTTAGATTTGTTTCTTCATCTTAATTTTGCATCTGCTTAATACTCTGGTGTCAAGGTTGCAGGGGCAGAGAAATGGCCCTAACTACAATTTGTTAACTTAGATGTGGCACCAAACTCATGGTGTATCATGTCAAGTATTTCATTAATTTTCCTAAACTGTGCTTTCATAAAAGGTCTGATCTGGGTTTGACATTTCTAAGAATCCAATTCTGTTACTTGTATGCAAGATGCACAGTCACAGCTTTTCAGCTAGCCCACTCTGGCCCAGCTCTTCTGACAGCATGTCCTTACCTGTCTCAATAGTTCCACGCAATGGATACGCTGCAGCGGAATGGCTATGATCTGGCCAAGGCTATGTCAACACTAGTGCCCCAGGGAGGGCCTGTGCTGTGCAGGGATGAGATGGAGGAGTGGTCAGCTTCAGAAGCCATGCTCTTTGAGGAGGCATTGGAGAAATACGGCAAAGACTTCAATGACATCCGACAGGACTTTGTGAGTTGAGGATGTAGATTGTATTGAACCGACCAGTCTTGGGTTCCAGTGGCTCAACTTTTTACTACCACCATCCCTATGTTACCCAAAAGCAGGAAGGTTGTGATCTCCCCCCCCCCCCCGCAAAAAAATGGAGGTATAATTGTTCCCCTTTGGACAAGCAGACAGATAGTTTCTAATTTGAACTAGGAGTACATGTGCCTGGTGGTATGCAGAATACTCTTCACTTTTCATTTACCCCTATCCTAACACCCTTGCTGAGCACAGTTTATCCTACTCTCAGAAAGCAACACTTCCAGCTTCAAATCAGATACCCAACTCCCCTTCTCAGAATAAAGGATTGAGGGAGGGGTGTAGATGGTTCTAACCAGGATAGGCCTTTGATGCATTCAAGACCACATTAATACTGGCTGGAACAATGTATGTTCCTGAAGTCTATGTTCCTTACAGCTTCCATGGAAGTCACTGGCCAGCATTGTGCAGTTCTACTATATGTGGAAAACTACAGATCGATACATCCAGCAGGTGGGTGAGCAGTTTTCTGCCTACATCTGGGGCAGGAAAAGACCTTTGCCCATTCTTTGTCCAAAGGTTACACATATATTGGGGTCATACTTGGACCTCAGAGCAGGCTACAAAACACAACAGTTCTTTATCTTACTTGTTTTCCCTTTCCATGCAGAAAAGATTGAAAGCAGCTGAAGCTGACAGCAAGTTGAAGCAAGTGTATATCCCCACCTAGTAAGCATCTGTCCCCACCTGTTAAAGACTTGTAGAAGAGAACACACAGAGAAAGTAGCCAGACCTTTTTAATTGTGTTGTTTTCCCTTCCTCTTGTGTCCAGTACAAAACCCAATCCAAACCAAATTGTTTCTGTGGGTTCCAAGCCTGGCATGAATGGAGCTGGCTTCCAGAAGGGACTGACGTGTGAGAGCTGCCATAGTAAGTACACCTCTGGAACTGTGTGTGTCTGTCTTAGATTTTTGTTATGAAAGAATCTGACCCTGTGCCATTTTGGTGCAAACAGGTTTAGTAGTTTTCAGTTCTGAAGTTGATACAGTTTGGCAATTGGATGGCATGAACATTGGAATAATAATTTTCAGCCTGGCCAAAGGACTGTGGCATTCAGGTTTGGACCTACTTGAATATGTGACATCACCTTCCTTGCCTCCCTCTTGTTCCACAGCTACCCAGTCAGCACAGTGGTATGCCTGGGGTCCGCCCAACATGCAGTGCCGCCTCTGTGCTTCTTGTTGGATCTACTGGAAGAAATATGGTGGCCTGAAGACCCCAACACAACTTGAAGGAGCAGCACGCAGTGTCACGGTAACACCCTTTGATAGATAATTCCCTAGTTAGAAGCTTTCTTTTTCTCTCTTTAGTGCCTGTCTTCTCTGAGGCCTCTAAAACTTACCATGATTTCTTGTTATGCCTTGGTGGCATATTTTTAGGGATGAGGGCTTTGTTAAGAGAGTATTTCTCCTCATTTCTTCTTATCTGATCATGATAACAGCTTTGCCGATAAACAAACAGTTGGGTTTAGCTTTTACTTCTCCATCAATAGGTGGCAGTGTACTTACCCATCTTAAAAAAATGAGATTTTGCACCTTTCCTCCCTTCAATCTCTGCCTCCCTCCTTCCAATAATCATTCACATCATAAGCTACAGGGAAATCCCATTCTTCCCCTGTTTACAGGAGCCACACTCTAGGGGCCATATGTCTCGGCCAGAAGCCCAAAGCCTTTCGCCATATACAACTAGTGCCAACAGAGCAAAACTTCTGGCAAAGAACCGGCAAACCTTTCTGCTGCAGACCACCAAGCTAACTCGCATTGCACGCCGGATGTGCCGGGATATCCTGCAACCACGTCGAGCTGCCCGGCGTCCTTATGCACCCATCAATGCCAACGCCATCAAGGCAGAGTGTACGTGGGCTGGAAGGAAAGATCCACCTGAGTCTTGGGATTGTGGGTGGAAGGAAGGGCTGCCTATAGATTACTAGAAGCTCTGCTGGATCTCATATCGGTTACCTGCACCTTCTCTCCAGGTTCTATCCGGCTTCCCAAGGCTGCAAAGACTCCTCTCAAGATTCACCCTCTGGTGCGGCTTCCCCTGGCTACCATTGTCAAGGAGCTAGGTAAGGCTTGTTTATGCTTACCACTGGTCCAGTATTCGAACAACATTGTAGAGCTTAAGAGCATGCTGCAAGCATGGGAGTTCATTCGCCTACTCCCTTTTTGTGATTTGTTGCAATGGTCAAATTGGACAAAAACTTGTTAACATTGATTTCCAAATAGGGCAAGTTGACCATCACAGATTATGGGAGGATGATACTATGTACTCTTTTCCCCAACACACCAAGTCTACAGCACATTTGTAGATGGCGAGAAATGTTGCATGAAGCATGGAAGACAGAAAAACACTAACAATTCATGGCATTCTGCCCTTCCAAAATCTTAAAACTCTTAAAAGAAAAATTATCTCTAAATGTGGAGGCAAGGTACTTGGGTATACTTGTGCTTCACTTTGAGATCACTCATAACACAATATTCTTTGTTTTTCTAGCTGCTCAAGCCCCCCTGAAACCAAAAACCCCAAGAGGCACTAAAACGCCTATCAATAGAAACCAGTTGACCCAGAACCGAGGCTTGGCGGGAATCGTGGGCAAGCGAGCATATGAGAGTGTGAGTGTCATGGGGCTGTGGAAAAAAGATGTAAAGGACAGTGAGGTTTGGAAGCATTTCTGAACATTTGGGGAGCAAATGTGTTAGAGAGGTACACAATTTTGAAGCTGTGTTTTGTGTATGGGAGGGGGAGACACACAAACTAGATTGGTTTCTGGAACATAGCAGTTCCAAAATTTGATGAATCTAAAAGATTAGGTTGTGATTTATTTTCAAATTGCACTGGATTCCTGTAATATTTGCTGTTACTGAGGATATTGGTTTGGTACTGCTTAAGTTTTCTTAAGTTTCTATCCCCTAGTGAGAACGAAGATGTTTCTCAAGGCACTGAGTCTTTCTGGGCTCTGCGTTCTTCACTGGAGTAGTTAGTGGGTGGGGGAGTAGTCAACATTCCTTGAGCCAAGCACATAGGACCTTCTCCCCATTCAGGACAGGGCAAGGCTGACTTGGGAGGGTGGAAGGGGGGACCAGCAAAAGATGGACATGGCTTTGGGGAGGGGTTCCTTTCGCTGATAGCTCTGTGTGCGACCGGGTGCAGGTGGCAGGGGGCGGGCTCCCCTTCTCAGCCAACGGGCGGCCCATGACTTCCGGAATGAGGTCGAGCACTCAGCCTGCCATGAAACGTCAGAAGCTGAACCCAGCCGACGCCCCCAACCCTGTCGTTTTTGTGGCTACCAAGGACACCAGGTACTGGGGAAGGGATTTTTTTAAAATGCCATTGGGGCTAGCAGAAAGGTACTGAAAAGGGGCGGTATGGCACAGGGTTGGCCTCTTGATTTCAGTCCTCCTGCCACAGATAATGGAGCCCTGGTGGTGCAGTGATTAAAAGTCAGTACTGCAGCCACTCACTCACAAACCACAAGGTTGTGAGTTCAATCCCAGCTAGAGGCTCAGGGTTGACTCAGCCTTGCTTCCTTCTGAGATGGCTAAAATGAGTACCCAGCTTGTTGGGGTCAATTAGCTTGCACATTGTAAACCGCCTAGAGACTGCTTAGTGTGGTATGAAGCGGTATATAAATGAAGCTGCTATTGCTATTGCTATAATGGAATTTGTGCCAGTAATGCATATCAGGAGTATGAAATAAAAGATAGAGTCTCCCTGCCCCCTCCCATACCACTTGCTATTGCTGCTTGGATTGCTCAGTGCAGACCTTGAACTCGCCCCATTTCCCCCATTTGTTCAACATTTCTAAGCCTAAACCAGGAGGACTTCATTGATCTGAACAGTCAGAGGCCTCTAAGAGCCTTTGCAGACTGCCAGAAATAGTGCAAATTGAGTCCACTTTAACTACCCTGACTCGGTACTAGGGAATCATGGGAACTGTAGTTTATTGTGGCACCAGAGCTCTCTGACAGAGAAGGCTCAATGTCTGAGATAAAAATATAGTTCCCATGATTCCCTAGCACTGAGCCAGAGCAGTTAAAGTGGACTCAATTTGCACTATTTCTGGCAGTCTGCAAAGGCCCAAAGTCAAGAGATAGTAACTTAGCCTGTGATTCACCAGGTAATTTTAGTGTCTGTCTCCTGAGCAAGTACAATTCTACTTCATTTAAGATTTATTATTTATATGGAATTATGGAATTCTGGATTTTTATTTTATTTTTTTGCAAGAACATGAGGTGGTAAAAGCTTAAAAAGCAAAATGAGCCATGTGTACACAAAGGCTATGAACCCTCTGCCAGTTGTTCGGTTGGCCTGAGTTCCCTGGGAGCAGTTGTGAGATTGAGAAACTTTATCTCTTAAAAAAAAGATTTTAAAAAAGGCTATGCTATGATTCAGAGGAAGGACCTGACAAAACTACCTCTTTGAGTATTCCTTGTTTAAGAATCCCCTGTGACATTTGTGGCGTTGCCTTAAGTCAACAGATGAGTTAAAGGCACAGGCACACACACAAAATACTCAGAAAGCCAAGTGTGTGTAGGTAGGATTAGTTTTGGACACAATTTCTGCTCTAGAAGCAGTGAGCTGCTGCTAAGAGTCCTTTTCCCCAAGACACAACTTTGTATCAACCGTGATTGTAGGTTAAGATTTCCTTCCATCATAAACTTAAGCTGCTACAGGCTTTCTGTGGCTTTGGCACTGGAAGGAGCAAACCCCAAATTTTGTAAACCCTGATTCTGGACCATATTTAGAAATATACTTGCCCCTCCGTTTTTGCGGACATGAAGTATGCAGTCTTGATTCTTTGAGGAGGGGCGAACCCCATTGATTAAAATGGCACACGTACCGGGCTGCGTGGCCATTCAAGCCAATGGGGCTTGAATATTGGCGAGTTTCCGTTTTTGAAGGTGGGTCTGGAATGGATCCTCTGCGAAAATGGAGGGGTGAGTGTAGTCCAGATCTCTGAGGCCAGAGCTATGTGGGGAAGGGAAGGGAAGGTACCTGAGAAAAGCAAGTGGCAGGAAATACTGAGGAGGGTTAAAGCCAAAGGTTATTTCTGGAACCCACAAAAACAGGGTCTGGTTCTCAGGCACCAACCTGAGGGTTGAGTCTTGCAGCACATTCTCCTCTTTTCTGAGGAACACACCTGGGGTTTGTCCTTTCTGTTTGTTTTTTATGAAGTCTCTTGTCACAGTTACCCAATGTTCTGTTCCTTTTTTTCCTTCCACAGAGCACTCCGCAAGGCTCTAAGCCACTTGGAGATGCGCCGTGCTGCCCGCCGGCCCAACCTGCCACTCAAGGTGAAATCGGTGCTGCCCATCCGCCCTGTGGTAGCCCCCCTGGTGCCCGTGCCTCCAGTCCATCCTGCCAGCACCAACGAGCCCATCATCCTGGAAGACTGAGTGTTGTTGCTTCTCTGGCGGCCCCTCTAGGATTCTTGTAGCCATTTCATCCAGCACCCCTTTTTTGTGTCCAAGGCCTTTCTGGCAGAGGGGACTTCAGAGTTTCAAATTGCCAAGCATTTGCTGGGATCAGGCCAGGCAGGCAGGGACATCTCTTCTCACTCCCCTCACTCCCCCCCCCCCCCCCCCGAGGATCCTAGACATCCAACATTCTTTTTATATATATTATTTTTTAAATTCCATCTTTAACATTGTTTTTCCCTCTCCTTCCCCTTCCCCAAAGACTTGCGCACAAAACTGCCCCCCTTCTAGGGAAACACTATAAATGCAGGTTGCGCCCTCATTTGGGGGAGAGGATACTGTAGGCGTGGCACAGAATAAGCGGAACACAGAATCCCTTTCAAGGTTCCTCCCTTCAGAGCTGCCTCTACAGCTGTTTTTACTTTGTGTGTGTGTGTGTATGTGTGTATGTGTCTTCTTTCCTTTTTTGTGTGTCTTTTTTTAAAAAAAAATCCCTCTGGTCCTACATACGTATTTGGGGAAGGGAGCAACTCTGCTTCTCTGATAACATGGCGACCCCATGCCATTGCTTTACCCAACCTTTGACAAGCCCATTTTTGTACATGGTTTAGAGAGGAAAAGTCAGGTTTTTTAAGTCAGCCTCTGGTTCTTATAGCAACAAGAAATAAATGCTGTTTTCTTCATATCTTCCTTTTGCTCATTTTAATCTTTTACTACATGTTGGGTGGGGACTTCACTAGAAAACGGGATTGGTTTGGCAAAATTTTGAAAAAGGTTGCTTCTAATAGCAATAGAATTCAGAATTCAGATAAATCTCTCTTGTAATAGTAGATAGTCTGAACCAGAATTCGTTACACCTCTTTCTTTCCCTTACCTCCAGTTTCCTCCCCGTGGCTCCAGTTCCCAGGTAAGTAAGTAAATTTGGCCCAGCTGGATCCTATAAATATAGACAAAACATGTTTTTCATATCCTAGTGCAGTGTACCCCAATGTAGTGCCCTCAGGATACAAGATACAATCCCCATCATCCCCAGCCAGCTGTTAGAAAATGGAGAGACACAGAACAGGTACAGCAAAACCTCCCTTTATGTCTAAACAGAAATGAGATTTTGGTTCTTGAATCCTTTGTACTCTTTTCTGCTCAACAGCGGACAAACGAAAGATAGCAAAAGAAAATGTTCTTGAACTTAAACTTTTGTTGAATGTCACCTTTTCACATAATATATTAACAGTATAACATGGTCACCCCAGAAGTAAATTGCATAGACTTGCAGTGGATCTCAGAATAAATGGGTATACATTTGTACACACTAGAGAACACATTCATCCTAATGCTCTAGTAGTGACTTCTAATTTATTGAGAAAGGCCAATTCATACAGTTTTTAGAGGACACGAAAATAAATTTTTGCCTATATGAATGAATATATGTATTGATATAGGCAAGAATTTCTTATCATATATTATATATATGAGAATTCTACCTGAATGTGGAAATTTTCAGTTCTTACATGAGCAGAGACCAGCAGAGTGTTTCCATAGAGTCTTCTAACAAATTCCTGCTTTTCTAAGCTTTGTCCTGCTAACTTAATATCTGTCCCCATCATTTGGGATAAAATATCCAGGTTGCAGAGATGCTTGTAGAGAGGAAAAAGTATGTAGCTGTTTTGGTTGAAGTTTGGATAGTTTTCCATCAAGGACCAAGTTGTGATATACGCAGGAAACAGTGGCATGCCTAACATTGAACCCCTGGTGCAGATGAGTTTTTAACACACATACACACCACAAAATTCTTTTGAGTAAGCACGAAGCTGCTGCCACTACTAGCCATCTCTTTGGCGCATTTATTGATTATTTATTGCAAGGATTTCTATCCTCCTTGTCTCCCACAATGGGATTCGAGGCGGGTTACAGTAACTTTAAAAAAGAGAACTAAAACGCTGATTACTAAAAGGGGAAACCGATTCAAAAATGTACTGGTGCTTTTCAAAAGAGAGCAGTTTAAAAGGGCAGGAGGAGGAGGAGGAGGAAATTGAAATTGCTTAAAACCTTTAGCAGGGGTAGGCAACCTTTCCCCTTTAAGGGCCGAGGGACTTCAGCTCCCAGAAGCAAAAGCCATGTTGGCCAATAGCTCCTGGGATTCTGGGAGCTGAAGTCCCTCGGCCCTTAAAGGGGAAAGGTTGCCTACCCCTGACCTTTAGGCTGCAGAATTTGAGCGCCAATTATGTCTGCAACCTCTGAAGAGAGAGGCACTAGCAGCAAGGCTGACTCTTTGTTTCTGCCACTGCTGCTAGTGCCCATCTCTTTGGGGCACTGGCAACCCCAAAGAAATGGGCAGTGCCTCTTTGCAGCGTCCCTTGCCTGCCTGCCTCTTCCTGGTCTGGAAGGGCTTCTGGCTGGAGGGAAAGGGGAGAGGGAGGCATTCATGGCTACTGATGCTCGCCTCACTTGCTGATGGTGACTGCAAGTAAGGTGGGTGTCTCCTTTCTCCACCCATTGGGCCTCACACCCCATGCTTTCGTTGTTTGGGGAGCAGTGGCATCCCCCTCCTGCTAATATCCCTAGCAGGAAAGACCTTCAGGAGGAGCCATGTCATGGGCTGCAAAATGCAATGTGCAGCCCATGGGTTTCTCATTCATCACCGTTCTTTGAATGGGAGGCAGGGAGTTTCACAGCTGGAGGATGGGAAAGTCAAAGATACAGCCGTGTTAGTCTGTAGAATAGTACGTAGAGAGATCTTGCAGCACCTTTGAGGCTAACTAAAAGAAAGAAGTTGGCAGCGTGAGCTTTCGTAGACTTCAGTCCACTTCCTCAAGATGCATTTAGCGGAGCATCTGAGGAAGTAGACCACAGTCTCCGAAAGCTCATGCTGCCAACTTTCTTTCTTTCAGTTAATCTCAAAGGTGCTACAAGATTTTTCTACATACTGGAAAATGGGAAGATTGGGAATGGTGCAACAGGTTCCTGAATCCCTGAAGAATTGTCGCTTGTGTCCCATCGTTGCTTGGCCTCCTGTTTGTCTTGTGTGCCTTCAAGTCGTTTCTGACCTAAGGCGACCCTATCATGGGGTTTTCTTTTGCTCAGAGGGGGTTTGCTGTTGCCATTCTCTGCGGCTGAGAGAGTGTGACTTGCCCAAGGTCACCCAGCGGTTTTCCATGGCCGAGCTAAGATTTGAAGCCTGGTCTCCCAGTGTCCTAGTCCAACGCTCAAACTGGTTCTCTGTCCCGCTGTAAAGATGATTGTATTAAAGAAGCAATCATCTAGGCTGCATCCACACTGCAGAAATAATCTGGTTTGACACAACAAATGACAATTCCCAGAATTCCACAACATTCAGCCATGGCCATTAAAGTGCTGTCAAACTGGATTGGTTTTTGTTTTGTTTTTTAATAATTATTGATTTTCAAAATTATTAAAAACAAACAATATAGACTTTTAGACAAACAAAAACCCCTAACAAAACAAAGTTGTACAACACATAACGTCAAAACAAACTATACAACACATTAACTATATAAAACTATACAACAATTAGATAAAATCATGGATTATTTTGATAAAAGAAATAACTGACCTTTGCTTAAATATTTAACTATAATCATAAATTCTATTGTTTATACATGTATATTTCTATACCTCTATATATTTAAATCAGTATAACTGTCTGTGAATACTTATATCTATACGCATCACATTTTATTCTCAATTATCTACACATTATTATTATTTCTGAAGTGTGTTTTGGACCTTTATCTGACATGGCTGAGTATTATGGAATTCCAGAGGTTATATTTTGTTGTAGCAGAGAACTCTGGCAGAGAAGGCTAAATGCCTCACAGAACTACAATTCCCACAATTCCATAGCACTCAGCCATGCCAGTTAAAGGGCAGATAAGAAGCCTGACTCTTAAGCCTGAAACTGAGGCGAGTGCGGTGGGCGGGGCTGCGCCTCTCCCGCTCTGCGCTCAAGCCCCGCCCCCAAAGGGGAACAGGAAGTGCTCCTCACGGACGCGGCGCGGACGTTTTGCCTTCTGCGCATGCTCCCTGTGGAACCATAGAGACGGGAACACCAGAGCGTCTCAGACAGCCGCTTCAGGCGGGACTTCCGGGGGAGGAAAAGTACCGACTGTCTGTGGAAAGTGTTTGAAGGAGGCCTTGGCGGGGAATGGCGGAGTCCGGGGATGTGGAGTCTCTGCCCCGAGGAGGGTTTCGCTGCCGCCTCTGCCGCGTGACGGTGGCCAATAGTGAGTCTTGGGAATAAGCCTCAGTGGCCGTGGCCATCCCTACCTGACTAACAGTTTTGTTATTGCTATGTGCCTCCAAATCGTTTCTGACTTATGGCAACCCTGAGGTGAACCTATCATGGGGGTTTCCTGGCAAATTTCTTCAGAGCGGGCTTGCCATGGCAGTCCTCTGAGGCTGAGAGAGTGTGACTTGCCCTGAAGTGAACCTGTAATGGGGTTTTCTTGGCAAGTTTCTTCAGAGGGGGTTTGCCATTGCCTTCCCTTGAGGCTGAGAGAGTGTGACTTGCCCAAGTTGTTGTTGTGTGCCTTTAAGTCGTTTCCGACTTATGGGTACCTTGTCACAGGGTTTTCTTGGCACACTTCCTCAGAGGTTTGTCCTTGCCATCCTCTGAGGCAGAGAGAGTGACCAGATGCTCTTAGTTCAAAGGAGGACAGGGTGCTGTGAAATGTAGGACGTTCAAGAAAAATTGAGGGCATGGCCAAATTAAAACTAACGACACACACATAGAGAGAGAGGTCTTGTAGGACCTTTGAGACTAACAGAAAGAAATTGGCAGCATGAACTTTCATAGACTTCAGTCTACTTCCTCAGATGCATTTGGTGGAGTGGAGGCCAGGTACAGACATATATATACCATTGGTATGTGAGGATGACTTGACAAGGTCACTCAGTGGGTTTACGTGGCTGAGCCAGGATTTTAACCCTGTTCTACAGAGTCCAACAATCAAACCATTGTGCTAGCCTGTGAAAAGTTTGTTTCAGGGTGGGGCCAGCAGATTTCACTCCACAATATTTTTAACCATACCACCATCCATCTTTGCAACACTATTGTTCCATATACATATTGGTGGGGGAGGATGATAATACAGTACCTCAAAAATAGTCTGGAAACCATGCAGCCCTATGAGGAGAGACTTAGAGCTGGGTATGTTTAGCCTGGAGAAGAGAAGGTTAAGAGGTGATAGGATAACCCTGTTTAAACACTTGAAGGGATGTCACATTGAGGATGGAGCAAGTTTGTTTTCTGCTGCTCCAGAGAATAGATAACCTGGAGCAATGGATGCAAGCTACAGGAAAAGAAAGTCCACCTAAACATTAAGAGGAACTTCCTGACAGTAAGAGCTGTTCAACAGTGGAAGACACTGCCTTGGAGTGTAGTAGAGTTTCCTTCTTTGGAGATCTTTAAACATGGCAGAAGGGGTTGGACTAGATGACCCTTGAGGTCTCTTCCAACTCTATGATTCTATGTACAAGTTAAAACAGACATACTGTTTATGATGTGGGGAGAAATTTAAAGCATCAGATCAGGGGTCCATCTTTCCCTCAGATGGACCCTTACCCTAAAGAAGTCACTATTTTTCCACATCCTTAAGCAGCAGCTTGCATCTGGTTTTGGGTCCTTGTACATGAGCTGCTGTATCATACTTTTTCTCCTCAATATGTAAAAGAGGAGTCCACATGCAGTGAAATTCAGTTAACAATTCCATTTAATAATGCTTTCCTAATCCAGAATTTCATCTTCTCATAGTGCTCCAACTATGGTCTTAGTTACAGAAAGGTATTAGCCATCCTGACTTTGATGAATCAGTACACAGAACTTTGATATTGTGGAAAAGGGCTTTTTTTTCCACTGCTTCTTATCAACATAATGCAACCGTAAAGATCTTGGTTTTATATTACAGAGCCCAGCCTAGATGATCACTTGCGTGGGAAAAAACACCAGCGCTTGGAAAATCTCCGTAGCATCCGCCAGACTCAAGAGCTTCGCAGTGTTTTTGTCAGTGGCTTCAGCAAAGGGACGCCAGCCTCAGAGCTAAGCGATTATTTCCAAACCTATGGGGAAGTGATGAATGTTGTAATGGACAAGGATAAGGTGATGGTGGAAATAGTAAGACTGCTTAAAAGAAAATTAATCTTAGAATCATCGAGTTGGAAGAGACCGCCCCCCCAAGAACCATCCAATCCAATCCACTGCCATATAGGAACACACAGTCCTAGGGTGCTGAAGTAAATCCTTTTTGAAACCATTATTAATTTTTAAAAATGGTATAGCCCTGTTTCTCTCAAAGTGCAGAGAAAGCAGAATAAGGATATCAAAATAATTCCCTTAATGATTTCTCAGAATGGTTTTACAGACAACAGTGCCACCAAATGTGTACTGAATATCCCTTTGAATATCCCCCTATTCCTTGTGTACTCCATTTAAGCTTCATAATTTGCTTCATTCCTAAGTCCTTAGTTTTACCAAGTCCATAGATTTATATATAAATTTTCTTATATAGGACTGCATAGCATTATTTGAATGCTAATTGGTTCAAATGTTCTTTCTCTTGAACTGTTTATTCTGTTTTTAATAAAGTACTCCTAGGCATTAGTCCAATTCGTTTCTGCCCTGTTTCGGAATTTGCTCTGCTGAAGTCAAACAAATATAATTTGCAGCTACCTAGGATTGCTCCCATCCTCATACTGATAGTACTTTTCATATGTGGCAGATGATTGACAAAGTAGGAAGGTAGTGGGTGACTTGATCTAGAAACTGATCTTCATTTCCTCCTATTGTACATTTGGCTGCTAGGGTGTCTATGCCATTGTAGAACTGCAAAATGAAGAGATACTGAAGAAAGTTTTGGCACAAGCACAGCATAGCCTGGGAGGCCAAAAGCTGCGTGTCAAACCTCGAGAGAAGAAGGATTTCAAATACAACCCTCCCAGGAAGCAGGGTTCAGCCAGGCAGGAGCAGCTGAACCCTGAAAAGTTGGCACAAAAATTGTGCCAGGCTGATGATGTGAGTGAATTAATTAGATTTGGCCATTTTGCTAATGACCATACTAGAAAATGGGTCAAAATGTTGTCAATTACTGATATCTGAGACCTTATCATTGGTCTTCTTCTTGTAGGTGGATGCACAGATGTCTTTGATGGTTCAACTCTTTGAATTTTCGGAGAATGAGCGGCGCTTACGGGACTTGGTGGTCACACTCTTCCAGGAAGTTTTCCTAGAATTTTTTCCTGGTAAGTTGCTTCTCTCATTTTCTGTCCCAGTCAGCTACTTTGACTGTTATCTTACAACCTTTACTTCGCCATCCCCATTCCCAGGTTCTGCCATCCTCCCCTTCGGCTCCTCAGTGAACAGCTTCGATGTCTCTGGCTGTGACCTAGATTTGTTCCTGGACCTTGAAAAGGCAAAACACTTCCAGGCATCTGCCAAGGCCTCCAATGCATCACAGGTGAGGATAGGGGTGAGGGCATGTATAGCAAAGGGAACAAGGGTAGTGTTAGTACATCCTGCATACCTCACACTGTATTTGGGGTCACCATATTTTCATATCTGGAGCCAGCATGTTCTTAAGAGGTTCCCAGTGACCTTTTGGAACATGAGGTGAAGTTCCCACGAGAAAGGAGCAAAGACCCATGGGCATCTGCATGATCCAGGTAATGCTACAATGAAAGCTAAGTGGGAATGCTGACTACTTTCTCACCTTGGGCTCTTTTCCTCTTGCACCAAGAGACAAAAGAGGTCTCATTGCACCAAAGCAGTAAACCAGCTTTTTCTGTCTGCTCCCTGCTGTGCTTCCAGCCAACCTTCCTGTCCACCCTAAGGTTGTCCTCATCCAATTACAGTTTTTGTTACCCTCAAGTTAAAACCATCAACCAGTCTAGAATCCCATTGTAATTCCCTGGGAATCAGGTCCTTGTTACCTTGGAAGACACCTTGAGACTAGATTTTAGGTATAAATATTGATCCCAAAAAAACTAGCCTCTGCACACACAGTACACATGCAGTTAGTCTCCAGTTTGTGCTCTGTGTATGAGCTGTGTTGCCCTCAGATGCTAGTCTGAGCCACTCCCTTTTTCTATGGTCGATTCTTGGACTGATGAATATCACCTTCTTTAAAGCCCTCAAACTCTGTTATCTAGTTTCCATACTTTCATTCCAGTTAGCTCTGACTGCTGTGTCTGTTTGAATTACTATAGTGTGTGTGATTGACCTCTGCATTTTTCTAAATAAAGCTCTTTTAACTCACCCAAACCTGGAGTCCTCCTCAGTTATTACCAGTGTACACAGGTACCATCAGTCTTAAGGTTACCTAGCCTCTTGCAAAGTGTCCTTGTGCTAAGAAATTCCCCAGACTTTTAAAGATGCTGACACAGTTTGTGGGGTCCCCCATCCCCCCACCTTTCTTTGGGTAACAGTAGGCAACCTGGTGCTCCTGATGTTTTGGATTCCAACTCACATCAATCTCTAGTATGTCCAAAAGGCCTGGAAAAGATCTCTGTTTGAAACCCTGGAGAATCATTACTATTCAGCAGAGACAACAGCAAGCTTCTTGTACCATGATATAAGTACTTTCATCCATTCCTAATGTGTCTTTCCTTTCTCTTTTGTGTCAAGGATGAAGCCAATCCCAAACTAGATTCACATTCAGACGATTCAATCCTAAGTGATGTGGACCTGACTACAGCCACAGTGCCTGAGGTACTAGAACTGGTTGCCACTGTGCTGCAAAAGTGTGTCCCAGGAGTCCACAATGTCCAAGCTGTACTGAATGCCCGCCGTCCTGTTGTCAAGTTTTGCCATAAAGAATCCGGCCTGCGTGGTGACATTTCCATAAACAACAGGTATGGGCATGTGTGTCTGTGTCAATTGCTTTAATGTGGGCATTCGCAACTTCTGAGCCTCCAGATGTGGTTGAATGACATGTGTTATCAACCTTAGTCACTGTTGTCAATGAGGAGGAATGTTGGCTTTTGCAGCCCAACATCTGGAGGGCCATGTGTTGCTGCCCATGCATTTGTGAATTCACAGTTATAAAGGAAAGAGACTTAATACTTGGCTTTCTCTATATGTGATGAATGAGTAGGCTCTTTTCTCATTGCAGAAATGAAAAACACCTCAAAAAGTACAGAACAAAATTGTATTCCATTACTTAATTTTAATGCGTTTCTCCTATAACATAGTCCTATTTTCTCAATATTTTTATTAATTTGGGAGGTTATTATTACTGTAGTGATAATTAAATTTAGTTGGCCGATATTTTTATGCAACAATAAGATAGGATTTCTGTCGCTGAAATTAACTTTTTACCTCCAAGTGATCATGATAGCTGGGGATGGTGATTTGGTAGTCCAGAATATTTGATGGTGGTGGTGGTGGTGGTGGTGGGGTTATTAAGTTTGGAAAGGCTGTTGTAAAGCATCATACTCTCTCTGGTGCTTTCTACTCCTATAAGAAAGACATATTACAACTGGGGTACATTTAAAATAGAATGGAGGGGTTCAAAAGAGGTTGTAACTGTGCATTAAGAGCTCACATTTCTCCCTCTACTTGTTTTTTCCCTTGGCAGGTTGGCACTTTGCAACACACGTTTCCTGCAGCTTTGCACTGAGGTAGATGAGCGAGTGAGGCCTTTAGTCTATGTGGTGCGCTACTGGGCAAAACAGCAGATGCTGGCAGGTAAATAGAGAATGAGTGGCAAGGATCAGTAACAGTTGGGGTCTGAGGCATTGGAAGTCAAAATGGCATCCTCTAAATGCAATGTAATTGACATGGTCCCAGTGGAAGTAATGGAACTTCAGAAGAATATGGAGCACAAGAAGTTGCTTCAAGCCAAGAGACACCATGCTTGTATAGCAGAAAACACTGCCTGCCACCCTTGTGTTATCATGACACATCATGCTGTGCAACTGGTTACCTATCTGGTAATGCACAAGTTTTTGGTTCCATTGCACAGTGATCAGTGGGCAACAGCAGTTGTTTTCTGATTTATTCAAATGACTTTGCATAGCTGTTTGCAAGACCAGGGCAAAGGACCAGTGACAAGTACGGAGTCTACAATCCTGTGCCTCCTGTTTCTATTGCTAGGTACTGCTGTACTGTTTAGATATGAAATCATCATTCTGACATATTCACAAGTCATTGATCCAAGCCCATGCAAAGATGAAGTCAAAGATGAATGCAGCTTATTTTCACAATGAAAAACAGTTACAGACAGCAGCGGGGAAAGATGACCAAGCTGCTGTCTCCAAGCAGTCTACTACTTCTTTCCCAGGCACAGCACCCACTACCTTTTCCTTCTTGCCCTTTCCTCTTTCTTGCTGCTCCAGTTATCTCAGCATCAACAGGATTCTGGCCTTTACATCCATCTGTTATTGTATTGCCAGGCAGTTGATCTAGGGGATCAGGCAAAGAAAGATATTTTCCTCCAAAAGCCTCTAGAATCCAATGGCCAACATGGCCAGTGTCTGGAATGATGGGTAAGGTAATCTAATGGTACAGGACTTCCTTATCCCTGACATAATAGGTAAAATCCACAGGTGGACAAACCAAAATTTCACAAAACTCAAAAAAGTTTTGAGTTCTCCAAAGTCCTTCAGCAGGTGTGATGATGGAGAAAAAAGCAGGGGTACCACCTGGTTGTGGTGAACTTCGAAGTTTGGATACTTTTGGGGTGCAGCTTTGGATTTTCTGGCCTGAGAAACAGTGAGAGACTGGAGATCCCATGGGGATGGGATCTTAGGCTGGAGGGGAAGTGGCTATGTTTGCTATGATTCTCCTTACCTTTCTACAGGGAACCCTTTTGGTGGAGGCCCCCTCCTCAATAACTATGCCCTGACACTGCTGGTGCTTTTCTTCCTGCAGACATGCAACCCACCAGTCCTGCCCACAGTTGCCCGCCTGAGGGAACTGTTAGGTAAGTGGTCAGATTGGTATACTGAACAGCTTTACTGGTTTAATCATATCCCTCACATGGTACCCTTCAGGTGTATTTAACTACAAGCCCCATCAGTCTCATGTAGCATGGGCAGAGGATGGAAGCTGAAGACTGACATACCTGGAGGGCCCCAGTTAGGTAGCCAGGCTTTGATTTTGTGTACAGTTTCTACCTAGTTCTTGTTGATGCTGTTGTTGTGTGGCTTTAAGTTGTTTCTGACTTACGGCAACCCGAAGGCAACCTTATTATGGTATTTTCTCCCTGTGAGTTAGGGAGCATGCATGGCTCTCTTTCTCCCCACTTTCTCCTCACAATCCTGTGAAATAGTGTAGCAGGGCAGGCCAGCAAGTGGGAGACCCCAGTTTTCAGGTTCCACCCAACCAACCTGACTCTTCTGGACACTCTCTTCTCCTTAGGGGTCATAATTTCCTCAGTAAAGTAAAGTGCCACCACTGTTCTATATGCCCACTCAGGGAAAATCCAAACCTTAGACCAAACAGTTTTTAAGATTCTAAAATTCTAAGATCCAAGGGGTAAACACACCCTACTGAAGCATAGACAAACAAGCAGAAACAATACCATGTGACCAAACGGCCAAGACTGAATTTAGTAGCAAAGCAGACCCAGAATAATAGATTGAACACCAAACTGAGGAGAAGGATGTATTCACATAGAGTGAAAAAAGAGATAACTATTTATAGGACAATATCCTCTTTGAGAGGTTTGTTATAAAAGGCAAAAAATAACAAAAGACATACAATAGTTAGAATGATATGCTTGGAAGGAGTCAATTCTAATCCAGTTTGTTAAGTGAGGTATGCCTGTACAGGAATACCTGGCTACTCTAAATGAACTGAAGCCTCCAGGGCCAGATGAACTGCATCCAAGGCTACCAAAGGAATTAGAAGATGAAATATTAGCTGTCCTCAATCTTTGAGATTTCTTGGAGAAAAGGAGAGGCCCCAGCAGACTGGAAGATGACAGATGTTGTCTCCATCTTCAAAAATGGTTACAAAGTCAGGTTGACATCAGGATTCTAGAACAGATAATTAAAATAGTCTTTGTGCATTTAGAAAGGAATGCTGTGGTTGATATGAACCAATATAGGTTTCTCAAAAACAAGTCATGCCAGACTAATCTTATTCCTTCTCTTTTTTCTTTTTCTTTTTCTTTTTTGTGAGAGTTACAGTCTTTGCAGATGAGAGGATTGCTAGGCTGAGTCGGGGAAAAACAAGGTACAAATGTGGGGGCATTATTCCTACCCTTCACTCTCTCTTTCCCCTCCCTTCCTTCTTCCACAGATGATGGGGAGCAAACCACAGTAGATGGCTGGGACTGTAGCTTCCCCAAGGATTCAGCCAAATGGGATCCAAGCAGGAACAAAGAAAACCTTTGTGAGTCACTCTGAGGAGACTAATATTCATATTCAAATATGGACATTTTTAATGTGACATGTATCGGACCAGGGCCTTCTCTGGTACACTGGTTTAATCACATTTATTTTCCTTCCTCTTTTGGGAAAATATGAGCCCATACGTCCAGTGTCTGCTCAGTATACAGCATACCACAATCAGAGAGAAAGATATGTTATTGTTATCTTATTTTTAATTTAATTTAATTTGTAAATTAGTTTAGTGTAGCATTGGTACTTGATGCAGAATTCAGCATCCTGAAAACCTGTATCTTTCTTTAACTTCTTGTACTTTTTTGGGCTGGAGCTTGGAGTGAATAATTGTAAGTAAGACTTGCATACTTAATCTTTTTTATACAAATTCTTATGGATCTTGAGTCTAAATAGACAAGAGCACCAGGAAATGTGATGGAAGTGCAGGTAATTGTACTTGACACAGTTGTATGAGCATGCGCATGTCCTCTGCTTTGTAAAATTGCAATTCCAGCGGACTCAGTGGCTGTTGCTTTGTCTGCTTCTCATTCCAGGCTCCCTTCTAGCAAAATTCTTCCATGTCTTTGAAGACTACGATTTTTCAGGCTGTGTGATATCTCTCCAGGAAGGTCAGCTACTGCCTTTGCCCATTTTTCTATCATCTGAACCAAGTGACAAATTCAAAATTGGACCATTCAATCTTCAAGACCCCTTTGAGTTGAGTCACAATGTAGCCGCTAATGTCAACAAGAAGACGGCACAGCGATTTCAGCTATGCTGTCGCAGCGCTTCCAAGTACTGCCGGAGTTTGCAGTACCAGCGCAAGTCCACTAAAGGCAAGGTCTGGGGACTGGTCCGTCTGTTTCAACCAGGCAATCTAGAGGCTGAGGCTGATGCGGCTGGAGAACTCATCATCTGCCTTCCTTTGAGACTGGCAGCACTGCCTTCACAGTCCCCTGAGCACCATGGTGGGGATTTCCACCAGCTTGAGTTTCAGAAACTCTGTGCCGGTGTAGCATTTGTCTTAAAGGATGTGCTAAAATGTAGCTGCTTGGAAACACAGCAGGGATTTGGAGAAGAATGGGCATCCAGTGACTCTAAAAGGGAAGAAGAGCAGTCAGAAACAAAGAGTGAGCCATTAGCAGCGGGGTCCAAACGGTCCCTGGATGACGAGGATGAGAAAGATATCCTCTCCCCTTTTGCTAAAAGGCCACGAACTGAAGCTTTGCTCCCCACTGGGGAGAGCATGACCTGGGACTGCTCAGTTTGGCACCGTGTATGGTTGGGACGGCGACGTGTCCGTCGACAGCTTCATGCACTATACCCTGATCCCAAAGAAAAGGCCGGCTTGCTGGAACTGGAGGCAAAAGTGTCTGAGGTCATTTCCCAGCAGAAAGGGGAAGGGAGGCCTGTGGACCCTCTACTGAGATTCATAGTTTGTGCTCAACTGGATGTGGATGGCACTTCTGGCAAGCCAGACGCACACATCAGCCTGAGTTTCACTCCAGCTCCTGAACAAGCTGTTGCCTTCAAAGAATTCTTCCACTTCTTGCAGCACTTTTTGCCCCAGATGGTGGAGCAACACCTTGCTAGCCAGGCTGAGCCCCAGGTTCAGTAGAGGGAAGGACAGCAGCCTTCACCAGAGAGCACCGTTGTGTTTTTACAAGCAGATTTGTATATCATGAGAATACAAAGAATAGATGGTAAAGCAATGTTGTGTCTTATGTTGGCATTTACTTCAGTTATTCCTGTCTTACTTACATAAAAGTATACTACTGAAGGAGACAAGAGTGGGTAGATTTTCCTTGCCTTTTGTTACAAATCTCTGCCCTTAAAATGACATAAATTCTCATGTACATGTTACACACCTATGGTTGCCCCCCGCTGTTGATTCCTGTTGTTTAAAAATTAGAAGATAAGTTAGCTAGAAAATAATTTTTGTGGGTTTTCCCAGCTATGTGGCCATGTTCTGGAAGAATTTATCCCTGATGTTTCACCTGCATTTGTGTTGGCATCTTCAGAGGTTGGTGGCATGGAAGTGAGTGGGGTGTGTAAATACTGTGTGACCCTTGGTTGGGAGGAAGTGATTTACATGGTAATCTGTGTGTTGGTCTGTTGTTGGATGGCAAC
This sequence comes from Phrynosoma blainvillii, assembly GCA_026167975.1. NCBI lineage: Eukaryota > Metazoa > Chordata > Lepidosauria > Squamata > Phrynosomatidae > Phrynosoma > Phrynosoma blainvillii. The sequence continues at coordinate 9,967,842 of JANUYF010000016.1, forward strand.
AAGAATTCTACTTCAGGGTAGAAAACTTACAAACTTTTCTGATGAAAAAATAAGACAAATATTCTCTGCTTGTCACTTGTAATAATAATAATAATAATAAGTTTTATTTATAACCCGCCCTTCTGCTCGGCAGTCGGGGCGGCGTACAACAAATTAAAAATACAACAGGTAAAAATTAAAGTGTCCAACCAAAACCTCAACTTGACAGAATAACTTAACTTGTACACAGAATCATAGAGTTGGAAGAGACCTCAAGGGTCATCTAGTCCAACCCCTTCTGCCATGTTTAAAGATCTCCATCTGGTGGGAAGAGATATCTCTCTACAAATCGGTAATCTGCTACAAGTAAGTGCCTCTCTCCTCTATGAATTTGCCCAGTTTTGCTCAAGTTAATACATTATTGTGGCAGCAGGTTCTATATGACAGCCTTCTCCAACCTGCCACCTTCCAAATGTAGAAAAATACCCATCATCCCAAGGATGGCTGAGGATGATGAAGGTTTTCACCCAGAACACAACTGGAGCATGCCAGGTTGGAGAATGCTGTCCTTTGGGATAACTATGTCTTACATGAGGTAGTGTCCACCTTTTGAAAATGTAGCCATCACTGGTTATTTTCTCACATCCTAAACCTCTAACTCAGTGATTCCCAAACTTTGGTCTTCCAGGTGTTTTGGACTTCACCTCCCAGAAGCCCTACCCAGCTTGGCAAGCAGTTAAGAATTCTGGGAGCTGAAGTCCAAAACATCTGGAGGACCAAAGTTTGGGAAACAGTTCATTCCATACCTTTCCCTGACCTATTGAACTCCACATCAGTCTGAAGGAGTGGAAGATTAAAGTGTCCAACCAAAACCTTGACTTGGTAGTGGTTTGAGTGTTGGACTAGGACTCTAGATTCCGCGTTCAAATCCTGGCCCGGCCATGGAACCCATTGGGTGACCTTGGGCAAGTCACACACTCTCAGCCTCAGAGGATGGCCATGGCAAACGCCCTCTGAAGAAACTTGCCAAGAAAACCCAACCATTGGGTCGCCATAAGTCAGAAACGACTGGAAGAGAGATGACAACAATATTGGAATATTGCTGGGGTCTTTTCTGTGAAAACGGAGCGCTGGCCTGAGATATTTAAAATGGCCTCCTCCGACTATTTCCCGTTTCAGGACTTGTCTCAATTGAAAGTAGAAAAAAAAAAGAAATGTATTCTGAGGCCATAGTTAAATTATTATTATATATAATAATAATAATAAACTGTCGAATTAGCCAACTGTCGAATTAAAAATACTAAGCCGCTCTGAGAGCCATTGTGGTTAAAAAGAGGGATATAAATAATATATAAAATAATAATAGTCAACACTATGCAGACATGTAAGAATCTCCAGAGGGACGACTATTATTTGAGCCTCTGAGGTACACAGTAAGTGCCCTAAAGGCCGGCGCATGCGCACGAAAGCCTCGCGCTAACGGCTACACTGGCCATCCCTGCGCGCGAGCTCTGGGCCTGCAGGAGCGGGCGCTCATTGGTTGCAGGGAGAGTTTCCCGGCATGCACGGCGGCAACTGAGTATTTAACCCTGTGGCGGGCATGACTCGCTCTTTTTTCGGAAACATCGGTGGGGAAGGTAGGTGGCTTTTCGCGTTTCCAATCTGGTGCCATCAGCGGCCTGGCGGGATTTCTGGGTTTGCGAGTCCAGTGGGACTTCCTCTAGTCAGTTATGCCCTCCATTTTGTGTTTGTGTTGACTTAAGTGAGGCGAAGGAGCGGAGGGTTTTAGGAAGGCCTTTATGTACAGACAAATTGGTTCCATAGCAGTAGCAAAGGCCCTATACAGCTCTGTGACCAGGCGTCCTCTTTTTCCAGGACGCGTCCTACATTTCAGCCAGGAAGTAATGCCCAAACGCCCTCCATTTTGAGCATGCCCAAGAAGACTATTGAGTAACGCCATCTTTGCTATTCCCCTTCGAGAAAGTCGTCTACTTGGCAACCTGTCTTTTTAAAAAGCCTAAACCCGTCCCCGTAATTTGGGATCCTTCTCCTAAAGTTATTTTTTCCAACAGCAGACAAGACTCGAACCCAGAACTCGGGGTGCATTTGTTTCTTGGATGTGAAAAAGGGTAGAAAACGTGTTAAACAGTGCGCTCCTTGAGGATACCATGCTAATGTTAACATTGTAATTTTAGCACAGTGGACAAATGAATAATTTAATACAGTCAAGAGCTGAAGTCCCTCGGCCCTTAAAGGGGACAGTTTGTCTTCCCCTGGGAAGATCAGAGTTTGGGAATCGCTGTATCTGGACAAAGGAACTTTAGTGCAGTTACGTTGAAAAAATCTATTCAAAAGCATATTCTGAAATACCAGTATGCAAAGGGATCTTTCAGTACCTTTGAGTCTGAGGTCCAAACACACTGTAGAAATTAATCCAGTTATGAGACCGCTCTAACTGCCTGGGCTCAATGCTAGGGAATTCTGGGTACTAGTTTTTTGTGAGATATTTAGCATTCTCTTTCAGCTCTGGTGCCATAATAAACTACAGTTCTCAAGATTTCCTAGCACTGAGCCTAGGCAGTTGAAGTGGTTTCAAAGTGGATTATTTTTGCAGTGTATTTTGGCCCTGAGAAAGTTGTTGTAACATAAGCTTTAGTCTACTTCCTCTGATGTATGGAGGCTGATAATGTAAACTTTTTAAGTCTACAAAAGGGTGCCACACTGAGAGGATGGAGCAAGTTTGTTTTCTACAGCTCCAGAGACTAGGGCCTAAAGCAATGGGTTCAAATAGAGGAAAATAGATTCCACCGAAACATTAGGAAAAACCTCCTGAAAGAGCAGTTTGACAGTGGAACATGCTGCCTTGAAGTCTCCTTTGGAGGTTTTTAAATAACCTGGATCTGTCAGGGGTGCTTTGATTGTGTGTTCCTGCATGGCAGGTTGGAGTTGGTTTGGATGGCCCTTGAGGTTTCATCCAGTTCTACTATTCTAAAAACTTATGCTACAACTTCTTTCTCAGTCTCAAAGGTGTTGCAAGATCCCTTTGCATACTGAGGAGACCTGTATTAGTCTTCAGTTGAATGCCTCTTTGACTTCAAATGGAAAAACCGAAAGGGTAAAAGGGAAAGCTGGACCTGCTGGTAGTTCTCTAGCTGATCTTCATAAGTTAGTGAGAAGGGTTCTGACTTTTAACATACAATCCATTGCACCAAGTAAATGACTCATTGTATTAAAGCAGAGACAAGTTTATTTCTGTTACTGAAAAGCCTACATCAGAATTCCTGAGTCTTTTGGACCAGATTGGTGGATCTTTGCAACCCAGAAGTCTGTTACGGACAAAATATTTAATGTCTTTCACTGATGAATCTTTACACAGACCTGTTCTGAAAAGTTCTGTGAGGATGATTTTTTTTCTGAGAAGACTCCTTCAGATATTCTTTGTGAGGTTACTTAACTGAGGCTAGTGCAGTCTGTGACGTCCTGTTTAATTTGTTTCTCTAGATCTGAATCTGCGGGATTATGTGGTTTACTTTCCAGGTGAGATGAAACTAAACCTGAGCAACTTTTAATATTTCTTCTTTTCAATGGATACGTGTTTAATGTACTGGCATTATTAGATCAAAACTGTAGTTTTGAGGCATTTCAAGTGTTATGGCCTCTAGCTTAAATAATTGTTCTTTAAAGTTGCTCTTTTAAAGAAATTTTGGGTTGAACATATGTTCATTGAAGCATTTGTTTCTGAGTGGCATTTCTTGCTCTATAACCTAAAGTGATTAAAAAGATGCAACTGACAGTGGATACTGGTGTAACAATGAACAACTGCTAAATAAATAAGCCGCTCTAAGAGCCTTTGTGGCTGAAGAGCATGGTATAAATACTCTAAATAAATAAATAAAGTTACAATGTTTATATTTAAACAATCATTGTTCAAGTAAGAGCATTGAAAAACAGTAATAATAGACTTTTAAAAAATGTGAATAATTAATTTTTTAAAACCAGGAGTATTTTGTAAAAGTTTAAGACTTTAAAAAAAATGCGGTACAGCCAACCTTGGCCACAAGTCTCTGCTTTAGTAGTTGAATGTTCAGAGCTACTAAGGGCCTTTGCAGACTGCCAGAAATAGTGCAAATTGAGTCCACTTTAACTGCCCTCGCTCAGTGCTAGGGAATCATGGGAACTGTAGTTTATTGTGGTACTGTAATCTGCAAAGGCCCTAAGTTTAGGTACAGGAGATTGGAGATCCACAATTTTATTTTTGTTCTTGATGGTAACATAATCATAGCTAGCTTGTAGTAGCATAGTGGTAGTGCCTCTGATCACAGCTGTATGAAAGTGCTACAGAGATGAGATATCTGAACTCTCTCTTTCTGAAGCTTCAGTGGAGAAAAACTTTATCATATTCTGAGTAGCACTAGCTCTGGGCATCAGTGCAATAGGTGAGGTCATTGTATTTTGCATAGCTTGTAAATATTACTTCTGTGTTGGCTACAACTCTGAATCCCCAGCCACCTTGGCAACTTGGAGATAGAATCCACAAAAGGAGCTTTCCAAACTCTGGTCTTGTACTCAAGACACAGGAATTTTGGGGTCAGGAAGTGTAAACTTGCTTTAGGTAGTCTTAGCTGAAACATAATTAATAAAAGCAATTTTGTATATTTACTTCCCTTTTCTCCTCTGCCCTGGTTTACAGATCAAAAATTGTTGGCACGTATCCTGTCTTGGCATGTGAGTAGCCGGTTTAATTATTTGATAACTTTTTACAGCAACTACTAATTCTCCCTGTGTCCAATGATGTGTGTAAATAGACAAGCATATATCTGATATCTGTTGATGTCAGCTTTCTGTCTGAGGACATGGAGCCATCCTTTTTTGGAAGTGTAAACATGAATGGGGACATAGCATGGTAACTTTATTTTAACTTTCTGGATTTTAGGGTATACATTCCTGACCAAGGATTGGCTTTGGTGAAGACCAACCAAGGTAGGTTGAAATACGTTATTATCTGAAACCATCATATTACCTATAGAACATCTAATTTGAAATGATGACATATGTTAATGGACGACACTAGTCTCATGGCAAGAGTTACCAAAGCCCTGATCAAATTTATGTTCTATAGATCAGATCTTTCCCCTTTTTTGATTGATCTCTTTATTGATCAAATTCTCTTTTAATTTCCTTCACAGATGGGATTCCTTGGAGTCAAGAATGGTGAGGCTGGAGATTATAACTCATTTTTGTCTTCCGCTGTTACATTAAATTTGTTTGTTTTTTCAAACAAAAAAAAGTCTGAACATACAAAAAACTTCATTGCCATACTGCTAAAATGGAAATCCTAGCCATGGCACTTGTGGCATAGAATTTGTAAATGAGAATTTGTACCTTGGAACAAAAGACTTGGAAGATTCCCAAGGATTATGTGGTCCAATCCACTGCTAAAACATCCCAAACAAGTAGCCCTCTTTCTTAAAACCATTAATGCAAAGGTGAAATTACCTCTTAGCCGTCTGGATCCACATGTTGGTGGTGGGTGGATCCAAGCCAGAAGTAAGTGAGCCATCCCTTTTCCTTCTTCCTTCCCAGTGGGTTTCTTGGGAATTAGGCCACAAACTCTGCAGGCTTAGGGTAGCAAGGTGCCCCCCAGTACATTGATGGATTTTCAACGGGATCAGAATGAGTTGTCCTCAAGAGTATTATCTCTGGAACTCTTTATCAACTTGAGGATAGGGAGACCAATTGCTTAGTAATTGGTTTTGGACTCAATACTGATTCGTTCTTCATGTATTTTTAAAAGAAAGTCAAGCATATCCTTGTGGATTCTTGAACTGAAAGTCTTCTTTGGACTACCAAGCACAAGAATGTGTATGTGTGATAGGTTTTGCTTCTCTAAAAGCGATAAAAGCACTTTCCATGCCCCACTGCACCCCACCTGCTTTGTCTCTACAGTGATGAGATCTTTACCGCCCCAGTCTGAATTCTTTTGATGGAGTGGTCCCCTCTGAGTCAATGAGCCCAGCAGGATTTTGGGTGGGGAAACAGCTTTTAAGTCTTTGACTTCCATTTCTTCTTTCATTTCAGGACCTAGCATTGTTTCAGGGGGCTTCTAAGTTGACTCAGAAGAACTTGACATCTAACAGGTGAGAAGGTTTAGATTCTTCAAAGTGAGGATAGGTTAAGATGTGGGGATCTTAACTCCATATATTGTTGGACTGTAGCTTTCATGGTCCATCACTATTAGATATACTGGCTTGATTTGATAAGTGTTGCAGTTCAACCACATAAGGAGGGCCAGTGTTACTTATTCATAGCCTAGACATCACTCTGGTCCAATGAGGAAATCCTGTTGTGTCTTACTTTCTGTCCTGGCACCAGAACCTGCAAAGGTTGAACCCACTGGTGGCAACAGAAGGAGAGGAAGAAACTCAGCTCCAGAAAGGAACTGTCTGATGGAACCAGAGTGTGATCAGCTTAATATTGGATAACCTAATTTGTATGCAGCCTGCAGATTTTATCCTTACCTGACATCACTATGTAGACCTAAAAAAACCTTAGGATAGTCCATCTTTTTCTCCCCAAAATCCAATTACAAGTCATAACTAGAACCACTGTGAGAATGTGGTACATCAGTGTTTTTTTTAATTGTTTCAACCTGTTTTAGAAGCTGTTTACTTGACTTTGAAGGCGTCATGCAAGAGCCACCTCATCTGCTTGTACGGACATTTCCAGAGTAGAATTGTGAGTTTATTTGCCTGCTTAAGCACCAAAATCTTTACTGGTTCCCACTGTCATGATGATCTTGCTTTTGGAATCTCGTTCGGCTGAATCTTGCTGTTGAGAAGCAAATCTGAGTATTATTTGGGAGCCAGTCAAAATTATATTGGAGCAAAAATGTACGTAGGACAGGTTGAAAGTGTAGAGGTTCAGAAATGGATTGTGAACCCAGAGAGGGGGAAATGGCTTGTATATTTGATTTTTCACTTCACAAAAAGTGAACGATAAAATGACTTTAACTAACCTGTGTTCTGCGTATTTTGGACTATAGCTCCATTGTTTATCAAACATAGGAGCTGTAGTCCAACACATAGAGAGGCACCTGGGGAACATTAGTTAAACGTCTGAACTGCAAGAAAGTGGAGAAGTAAAGACTAGAGCCCATTCTGGAGGAAGGCAAAGTAAAAGAACTATGAGGGGAATATAAAGAAAGTAAACCTTTGCTCACATTTCCCCCCTTATCTGGTAAATGGTTTGAGAATTTATGACATTTGATTCTAAGTAGGTACATATAGATTATGGGTAGTGTACAAATGTAATAATGATTTTAAGAGAGACTGTTTATTTATGTGTTGCCCTTTTATGGTTTTATATAAGCCACTGAAGAAGATCTTGACTACACATAGGCCAAAAGCATGTTGGGCCTTTCAAACTATAAAACCATATTTTGAGCATCTTGAGATCTGTGTATTTGCTTGTTCTGTGTTTGCTATCTACCATTGAAGAAATTCAGAGGGCCTGGTAGTGCAATTCTCTTTAGTTGGAGGAATGTCCTAACATGGACCTTTTGTCATATATTGTCTTTGATATTTTAATGATCAAACATTTTTTCTTACAGGATGGTGAGCCTGGAATACAGTGTGTTCCTACATGATGGCTGCTACCTGGTAAGTATCTAAAGGTTCTTAGATGAGTGGGTAGCAGAGCACATAACACACCTACATTCTTACATCTGTAGCTTACTAATCATGCATTAGTTAAACTTTCCTTGAATTCAAAGCTGCACAGATCATTCTCACTTTCCCTACTTAACCTTTGCAATAATCCTAGGGTTGTAGGCTTATGCTCAAGAGAGCATGATTGTATGAGTGCCTCAGTGGGGACTTGGAATTGGAAGAGGACCCCCCCAGGGCCATCTAGTCCAACCCCATTCTGCCATGCAGGAACTCTCAAAGCACCCCCGACAGATGGCCATCCAACTTTTGTTTAAAAACATCCAAAAGAAGGAGACTCCACCACAATGAAGGAGTGTGTTCCACTGTCGAATAGTTATTACTGTCAGAGAAAGTTCTTCCTAATGTTGAATGGATTTTCCCCCCCTTTAGTTTGAATCTGATTCCAGGTCCTGTTTTCTGGAGTTGCAGAAAACAAACATGATCACTCTTCAGTATGACATCCTTTCAAATCTTTAAATAGGACTATCATATTACCTCTGAACCATCTCTTCTCCAGGCTTTCTTTAGGTTTGCATGAATATCAGGTATATTCTGGGTGTTCTGTCAGTCCCATCTAGCAATTTCTGTAACTAATCCAAAGATCCATTAACTGATATGAGCCCAACAGAAAGCCTGGTCTGGGTGGAGCTAGAAGCCTCTGGTTAGCACAAACTGGAATTGTTGCTGCAGTTTTAATGATGAGCCTAACTAGCTCACTTTGATCTTCTAAGAAGCTATGAAAATGTTTGAACAACTGAAAAACTGCAAAGTAACTGTTGGTAGAGAGGGGCTGGATGCTATGTGCTTGTCTTTAGATAAGTAATAATTTGTGAGTCGATTGGTGTCTTGCTTTCATTTTTCCCTCTTCTCTCTTGCAGGTGACAGCTTGAAGCTAGACAGACTCAGAAGTACCTTCCAAAGCAAAGGTGAGAGGTTGTCCTCTGGCAAGAATCTGGAATGTTGTTGTGTGGGTGAGCTATGCACTTCTTAGCTGGCTCCAGTGATGAGACATTTACCGCCCCAGTCTGATTTCTATGACTGAGTGGTTTCTCTGAGTTCAGTAACCTATGGTAATAAATCCTGGTGGGAGGTCTCAGTGCAGTTTTATTATCTATCAGATAGAGCTTGGAAGAGTTACTTTTGTACACTACAGTTTCTAGAATTCCCTTGAAATACCAAGTTGTAGTCCAAAAGTAATAACTCCTAAGCTCTTAAACGCTAGAATGTTGGTTGGTGTGGAACTTTAGCAGGGAAGTAGTACAATCTTCATGTCCACTTTTGGGGGTTCCCATATGTGAGAAATACAGTCCTAGATTAAGTCAGATACAGAATGTTAACACTGTTGGTAAGGGTTCTGAGATTCATGTGCAAGACACTTTAGGATGCAGTTGATCTGGTCTGGAGACTTGAATTCACTTAGACTAAGTGTTCCTGTACTATCTTGTTCTGGGCTGAAGTTCCCATACTTCAACATTTGTTCTGTTTTGTTCAGATAGAGCCCCATTTCTCTTTTTGGTGAAGACAGGCAAAGAACATGTTGCCTTTCCACCTTAACTTTTCTGGGTGTGTCCCCTTAAGGGACTATTTGCACATTGGCTTTTCATTTGTATTCCTCTTTGAGTTCCCCTTTGTTCCATTTTTATACATGCCCCTTTTAAATATCAGCTTATCTGCAAGTTTTTATACATCTTGGTTTTCTGAGACACTTCTCACTTATGTTCCTCATTAGAATTGTTTCCAGTTGAACTTCCCTTTAAGCATTTCTGACCATGGAATCTCACCCAGTATTCTTCCAAGCTTACTGAAACAAGCTTCTTAAAAGTCTATAGACATCTGACTCAGTTGCCTTCCCCCTTCCTCTGTACATTAAATTCTGGGATTAAAAGGCTTTTTGTCTTATCTGGTACCTTATTTATCTTCTTACATCTTTAAAATAAGCAAAGAAGCAGAAGAAAATTAAGAAAGCTGACTCTTGATAATGGGTTCAAGGAAGATGGATGGATGACCTGCCTTTTTATTTTGGAGAAGGCAGATGCAAAGTGACTGGAACCCTAACCTGGGTTTGCTACAGGAGGAGACCTGTAGGAAGAAGAAAGAAGCAAGGAAGGAGGCCCAGCTGCCTACAGGACAGGCGTTTCATCCACAAAGACTGAGTTTGGCTCTTAGGTGCCATATACTCCTCCATCACTGAAGCTTTGTTTTAAAAGTTGAAATTCTTCATTTTCTTCTAATCTCACTTTGACTGCTATCTATTTCATTTTTAAAATATTTCTTTTTGAAGCCGTGCCTTCCCAAGACTTATGCTCAAACTACAGCAAGGATACAGACTGTTTTGAGATGTTTCTGTATATGGGGAAATTGGTCACTAAATATCCTATTTTGCCACTATGAGGAAAAGTTGGTTTTTCCCATGCTGAGAATAATCAGACTACCGATCCTTCCTTTATCTTGATGTTAAATTCACTTTAATTCTGTATCCTTCCTACTCTTTTATTAAAAAAAAATACAAAAATCTTTCTGGGTTTTTAAAAATTGTTAAACAATACAGCACCAGAAACTAGAGTGCTGTCAGAGTGTTTAGTACAATTACATAAAATAGAATGACTTCTATATAGCTACAATGGGTATGGTAACAGTTAATAATTGATGTAAGTGTGGGATACCTGGTTACTAAAATCACCAAAGGACAAAAAAAAAAAATCAAGACATGTATGTCATTTTGAATCTGGATAGTCAATGCCATTGAGAGAATCTAAATAAAATAAATACATTTATGAAAATAAACTAAATGCTGTCAGATTCCACCACCTGAAGTAAATGACAGATGTAAAGAGAATTAAGAAATCTTCTGATTTGTGGAGAGGGAGATTTGACAATATGGGGCCCCAAGTTAAGGAACAACTTAAGGGACTATTTGCACATTTAGATTTAGTTTCATACTAGGAGAAAGGAGGGACAAATTAATATATAAATTGTAATACCTACAAACATCCCTTATGTGGGAACACACTCCAAATAGCATAAAATAAAATTTTTTGTCCATTTCTGTTGGAAAAAAACAAGGGGTAGCTGTGTTGGCCATATAGGAAAGTACAATAACATCCAGAATCCACAAAGCTACTACCTTTGTTGGGCCAACCACAATGCAAAAAAGCATCTGTACGCTTACAAAGTTCCAGTAGCTTTTTCCATCAGGCAAAAATGACTGACAGAGGTCTACTTTAAATTCTATTTTGTTGTGTGCCTTCCTGTTTCAAATACATGATGTATTGTGGGGTTTTCTTGGCAAGCTACAGAAGGAGGTTTGCCATGGCCCTTCTTTGAGGCTCAGTGTGTGACCTGTCCAAAATCACCCAGTGGATTTACTTGACTCAGCTGGATTTGAACCCTGGTCTCCAAAGTCATAGTCCATTCAAACCACCACATCACGTTGGTTAGCAACACAAAAGGATGATTCCTTTGAGATCCCTTCATGTATTTGATGATAAAATACAGGTCTGTGACTAAAATATTTGTCCTGTATTATTTTTAACACTGCCTGGAGAAGCAACCGGTGGAGCTTTGAAAGCTTGCAACATCCATTTTATTCTGCTTGGCCCAATAAAGGTATAGCTGTCTGTGGATTTTGGATATTATTGTACTACGTTGAAGTCAGTTCAGATGGTGTTAATACAGTTAATGTTTAAAAAGTAAAAATGTCTGCCTTATTATAGTACATTCCCCCTGGCCATGTGGCAAAGTCCACTGTGGATATTTCTTGGAAACATCTGAGAATTTTTCACTTGATTCTGGGCTCTGTCCCAGCAGTTCTCTTCTAAGTAAAAGGCAAGTGTAAGATGGTCAGCCTATTGTAATCTAGCTAGCTGCACAAAAGAGATGGGGGAGGATAAGTACTTTATAGCCCCCATGTGTGTGCTATGCAACTGAACTGCAGTTTATTTTTTGCTACATTTAGCCACGTGAATTTAGGAGAGCTTTTATAAAGCATAGGCCAGTTCATGGAGGATAAGGTTTGCTACCATGTGTACTATCTCTGAAGGTGGTATGTTTCTCAGTGTTGGTTGTCCAGCTTAAATCAGATTGGTTTCATATGCATCTGGTTGGTTGCTATGGAACAAAATAGTAAAATAAGCTGGCCCTTGGTCCACTTGTGCATAAGTATTAATAGTTCTGTGGTGACTCTTCCATGGATGTTGAACTGCTGCTAACATTGATAATGTGATTTTTGTGTACTTTTCTGGTCACTTAAAATGTATTTGAGTGTTTAGAAAATGTGCAGTCAAAATCAAGTAGTTGGGGTTTGTTATCACAACTTGTAGTGATGTCTGCCAATTTATACAGCTTTAGAAGAACTGGACAAATTAGTTGAAGGATAGCGCTTGTTAACTCATCGAGTCGACTTCGTGTGATCCTGTGAATGAGAGACCTCCAAGTTACTGCCCAGTCAGCCTGACATCAAGACCAGGAAAGATTGTAGAGCAGTTTATGAAACAGATAGCCAGTAAGCACTTAGAATGTACAGCCATGATCACTAAAAGTCAACACAGGTAATCTCTTTTTTTTGATAGCATTACTATACTGGCCGAACGGCTGTAATAAAATGATTGATGATTGATAGCATTACAAGTTTGATAGAAGGGAATGCATCTTGATTTCACTAAGGCTTTTGATAAGGTTCCCCATTATATTCTTGGGGGGGGGCAGTAAAACGTGGGCTATACAATGTTACTGCTAGGCTGGTTTCTAATTAATTGACAGACCAAACCCAAAATGTGCTGACAAATGGCTTCTCCTCATCCTGGAGAGATGACTAGTGGGGTTCTGTCCTGGGCTCATTGCTATGCAACACCTTTATCAATGACTTGGAGGGCTTGCTCATACCATTTGCTTGTTTTTATTGTGAGCCTTCCAAGTCGTTTCCAGCTTGAAGGCACACAACAAGACGTCCCTATGATGACTTGCCCAGTCACCCAGTGAGTTTACATGGCCAAGACGCGATTTGAACCCTGGTCTCCAGTTATCCTCCAACACTCAAACCACTTCACCACCCTGGCTCCATATTAGGGGCAGACTACCCAGAGGTCGGTAAGAATTTGAAACGACTAACAGATTGGAGAGCTGGGCCATAAGTAACAGTGAATTTTAACAGGGAGAAATGTAAGGCATCTTAGTAAACCACAAGCTGAACATGAATTAGCCTCACCATATCCACAAGTTATGCATTCCCATAGCTATTCTTAGTCTGGTTACAAAGATTCTACCTGGGCATCAGTTCACTCCATGCATCTGAGGGAGCAGACCAAGTCTAAGAAAGCTTATGCTACAATTTATTTTGCACAATTAGTCTCAAAGGTGCTACAAGATCCTTTTACATGCTGTGTGTCTAAATTCTGAGTCAACTGTGGTATGACAGCTAAAAAAAGTTAATGCAATTCTATACTGCATCAATAGGATTGTCATGTGTAGACTGGGAACAGTAACTGTATTCTGCTTTGGTCAGACCTCACCTGGAAAATACTGTGTCCAGTTCTGCTTATCACAAATTAAGAAAGATGGTGAGCTGGAGCATAATCGGAGGATAAAATAGTGAAAGGTCTGGAAAGCATGCCCTATGAGGAGCAGCTAGGAGAGGTGGGTATGTTTAACATGGGAAAATACAGTTAAGAGGTGATATAGCCATGTTTAAATATTTGAAGGGATGTCATTTTTGGATTGGAGGAAACTTTTTCTGCTGCTCCAGGGATGAGAACAGAGCAGTGGATTCAAACTACAGGAAAAAAGATTCCACCTTAACCTTAGAAATAACTTCCTGATGGTAAGAGCTGGTCAACAGTGGAACACATTGCCTTGGAGTGATAGAGTTTTTCTTTGGAGGTTTTTAAACAGGCTGGGTGGCCGTTTGTCACGAGTGCTTTATTGTCTATTTCTGCATGGCAGGGGGTTAGGCTGGATGGCCCTTGTGGTCTCTTCCAGCTCTATTACTCTTAGGGCCTTTACAGACTGCCAGAAATAATGCACCTTGAGACCACTTTAACTGTCCTGGCTCAGTGCTAAGGAATCATGGGAACTGTAGTTTATTGTGGCACCAGAGCTCTCTGATAGAGAAGGCTCAATGTCCCAGAAAAAAATACAGTTCCCATGATTCCCTAGCACTGAGCCAGGACAGTTAAAGTGGACTCGGTTTGCACTATTTCTGGCAGTCTGTAAAGGCCCTTAAGTCATCCTGTTACCAACAGCACTGCTCAAGTTTTGCAGACTCAGCCATAGCCTCCTTGATTTATCTTTACCAACTGTAAATGTGGTCTTCCTTTTTTCCCTATTGCCTTTTAACTTGCCAAGCATTGTCACTTTGTATCGAATGAGAACTGCAATCCACAGAAACAGAATCAAAAGTTCCATTCTAACTAAAATCTGCCGACAAATATGGAAAACAAAGCAGTGGCCCACAGACTGGAAGATATCAATGTACATTCCTATATGCAAAAAAAGAGATAAAGAATTGCAGTTACTATAGGACCATAGCACTAATTTCCCATGCAAGGAAAGTCATGCTCGAAATTCTGCAGCAAAGACTCGTACCATAGATAAAACAAGAAATCCTAAGGGTGCAGCCTGGATTTAGGTAAGGAAAGGGCACTAGGGATTATATTGCAAACATGATGGATAGTGGAGCACACCAGGGAGTTAAAAATAAAAATAAATTGTCATGTATAGATTATAGCAAAGCCTTTGACTGAAAGCTATGGAACACTCTTAAAGACTTATATTCATATAGTCCTGATGAGAAATCTGTACTTGGGATAAGAGGGCACTCTTAAAACAGAATGCAGAGAAACAATGGTTTCCAGTGTGCAAAGGGGTCAGGCAAGGCTGCATACTATCACCCTATTTATTCAACCTGTATGCAGAAAACATTGTACATAGAGTAGACTTAGACTGAGAGGCAAGAGGAGTGGAGATCAAGGGAAGGAACATTACAACATACAGTCTGCAAATGACACCGCTACTAGCAGAAACCAACAAAGACCTGGAACAATTACTGAAGAAGGTCAAGGGGGAAAGTGGCAAGGTAGAATTAATGCTGAACATTAAGAAAACAAAAATAATCGTGGAAGATCTACAAAAATTCATTCTAGATAATGAGAAAATTAAAATAGTCAAAAAGTTCCCTTTGACCAGAACAGAGATTGCAGTCAAGAAATTAGAAGAAGATTAGGAATGGGAAAGGCAGCTATGAAAAAGCTGGCCAAGATCCTAAACTGTAAAAATATAACTGAACACTAAAGTAAGGATCATCTAAGCTACTGTATTCCCTATCACCATGTACAAGTGTGAAAGCTGGACAGTGAAGAAAGCCAGCAGAAAGAACATATTTGTGCCAGGACTGGAAGTTGTCCTTTCGTTACCAGTTACTGGGTAACACAAGGGGAGAGAGTGTATTACAGCAGTTAGATGGTGAGCTTGCCATAAGTATCTAGTGGACTGCTGAAGAAGATGCTGGGCTGCATAGGTCTGATGAATCGTTGGCCAGAAGGTTCCGTCAAGGAATTTTGTGAGTGTGTCATGAATACTCACTATTGAAAGGAAATGGAAAGTCTAAAGAGAAATAATCTAGAATCAAAAATATATACCACACTGGAACATTACATGTTGTAGATTGTCTAAGAAATCATCAGGTAGTGCCTGGAGTACACAACCAAGCACACAGCTCTACCCATTCCCCTGAAGAGCTTTCTTTCTGGCCCCTTTGTCTTCCCATTTCCAGTTGTCTTAATCCATAGCCTACCACTGGCTTTTCTATTCAGTGGTACTATCCTTATCCTGTGTGTAATGAGAAAATTCTAGTTTAACTCCACAACTAGAGGTGGGTAATGTGTCTGGTGAGGTGAGAGCAAGAACACACAGCAATAGCCTCTCGTATGCTGTCAACAAACTCAGGTTGCATATTAGCACACCCTTCTCTCTCTTGCTCTGTGAATGTGCCTTTAAGTCGTCTGTTGAACTATGGCAACCCCATTAATTTCATGGGGTTTTCTTAGGCAAAGAATCCTCAGAGGTGGTTCTGCTAGTTATATCTTCTGAAATATAGCCTACAGCACCTAGTATTTGTTGGCAGTCTCTCATCCAAGGGCTAACCTGAGCTGACCCTGCTTCCAAGGTCCAACTGAATCTGGTGCATTTAGGGTATTTAGATAAGAAAATTAACACCTGCCTGTAGGTATTCTCTAGGTATCAATTGCTTAAACTCCTCTCCCCTATTTGCAATCACTCACAGAAAACCCATAGAAACACTTCCTTTTTGTAGGGAGGGGGCTGTCATTATTTAGAATTGGTCAATGTGGATGCAGTGGCTCAAGTGGTTAAGACACTGACTGTTCATAGAATTATAGAGTTGGAAGAGACCTTAAGGGCCATCCGGTCCAATCCCCTGTCATGCAAGAACTCAAAATCAAAGCATCCCCATCCAGCCTCTGTTTAAAGACCTCCAAAGAAGGAGACTCCATCCTCCTCCGAGGGAGTGTGTTCCATTGTCGAACAGCTCTCACTGTCAGGAAGTGCCTCCTAATGTTGATTGCAAGATGGGCAGGTTGGCACTTTGAGGCCGGGTGCCACATGATGGGGTGAGCTCCCATCACTAGTCCCAGCTTCTGCCAACCTAGCAATTGAAAAGCATGCAAATGCAAGTAGCTAAATAGGTACCGCTTTGGTGGGAAGGTAAACAGCATTCTGTGCAATCATGCTGGTTACATGATCACAGAGTAGTCTCTGACAATGCTGGCTCTTTGGCTTAGGAATGGAGATGAGCACCGCCCCCTATGGTCGGACATGACTTGACAACCTTTACCTTACCTTTATTTTAAATTTTTCAGATCAAATGGTCTGAAAGCAGGAAGGGGTTAAGCTAAGTAACAAGCTGGGAGGCTCTTGAATGTTGTTTTGCCTGGCTTTGCAATGTCCATAAAAATCTACCTCTTGCGTAACCTACCCACCCCTTGCTTTCTTCCACACACACATCCCAGCTAGTTTCTGAAGCCTTTCTTTTCCCTCCAGGGGCCTGGCATTCCAAAACCTCTTCTAAAAACATCCCCTGGCAACCGTCCTCTGGGCACCCACCCAGCAGCTACAGGGCAAAGGATATTGGCACACAGGCTACAGAAGCAAGTCCAGGCCTGTTGGAGCTGCTGGGTCCAGCCCCTCAGCCTGCCTTCCTCCTGCCCTTGGGTGCAGAAACTTTGCTCCTGGCCCCGTGTAGCTGCTGCGCACAGCTGCCTGTGGCCAAATAATGCCATGGGTGGCTGCTGGCTAGGCCTGGTGTTTGCTCTGGCCGTAGCCGCACCCAGCTACATGGGAGGTGATACATCTGTCAGGGAGACAACAGCTGCCCACACGTGGGCACCCTGCTTGCAAGAGGAGAGCACGGCAGCGCCGGATGAAGAGCGCCGCCTGACGCCCAGATTCAGCAGCTGCATGCTGCACTGTGCTGCCCAAGCAATGCTCAGGATGGTTGGTACTAAGAGTGCTGTCTCCCTGAAACTCAATGAAGGCAATCAAGGTAAGACATGGGGTGATGGAGAGATGCAAGGAAGGGAACCC
This sequence comes from Phrynosoma blainvillii, assembly GCA_026167975.1. Lineage (NCBI taxonomy): Eukaryota > Metazoa > Chordata > Lepidosauria > Squamata > Phrynosomatidae > Phrynosoma > Phrynosoma blainvillii. The sequence continues at coordinate 9,985,121 of JANUYF010000016.1, forward strand.
CCACTGTCCCCAATGGCCCATCAGGTGGCACAGGCTCCTTCATGGGATGCCATCTGCTCTGCCATAATTCTTGGGAGATTCCAGAGGTCTTCATCTGCTAGAAAACATTACATAGTTTGAAGAATATATTTAGCTTACTCTTTTACTGAAATGCTGGCCCCAAAGATTCCCAGCCCAGAGCATCTTGCAAAAAGATACTAGCTTCAAATGTTCTGAGTCCGAGATTTGTTCTGAGTATCGGAACTAGACAAAGTTCACACACAAAGATCCAATCCTTTATTAAACCAAATGTACTCCCAACTGTGGAGTACTGTAGAGCAGGGAATAGTGGTTGCTGTTATTATTCTACATTAGGTAATGAGATCAGTCAGAGATCCAACAATAGATTTAAACCTGCCTCATGACCAACCCTGATGTGGGGTGAGTGAGAAGAGGGGCATTGGCTGTCCAAATCTTGCCCATACTGTCAACTACTTAGGTGGTTTTAGTCATCTTCTGATTTCTTGACTACAGTCTGTATAAGGCAAGCTGTAGGAAATTTTTATATATTTATGCACTTTAAACAGGTGAAACAATTCTGTTACTATGCCACCTGTTTCTGGTGATATATTTTTCTGAAGGGCTTCAGTTTCTAAATGTATGGATACATCATCAAAAGGTTCTTCAGTTAAAGAATCTGTCATCCTTTCATCTCTTTTATATTTGTCGTTGCTGTCTGCCTTCAAGTGGTTTCCAACTTATGCCATCCCTATTACAGCATTTTCTGGGGCTGAGAGTGTGTGACTTGCTCAGTGTCACCTGGTGGGTTTCAATGGCTGAGCAAGGAACTGAACCGTATTTTCCAGACACTTAGGCCAATGCTCAAACCACTATATCATGCTGGTTCTTCTCTTATATAGTTCTTTCCATCATCTTTTTATTTTGTCCTGTGGTATCCTGATTTGTTTTTATTTTATTCCAAAGCAGTGCCTACCATTAAGATTTAAAAAAAATGCTGGCAGATGTGGTTAATAATAATAATAATAATAATAATAATAATTTATTTCTATCCTGCCTCTCTGCTGCGCAGTCAGTTAGGACAGAAGCAATAGCCCTCCTGGAGTTGAAAAACTGAATTCTCACCCAAACAGGCTTTTCTTTCTTTTATGGCTAGAGATTATGGCTTTTTAACATTCTTCTCTGACAAGGCCCCTGGTTTCAGTCCAAAGCTCCTCTGGTTCCCTGTCAATTAGGCTTAATAGTGCCAATCTACTCTATACATGGTCTAAATTTAACAGGAATTTATTCAGATTGTAGTTTGCCACTGTGAGAGAGTTGATGTACTTCTTTAGACTAATTTTAATTTTTGAAATTAGCAGTCCATGATCTGTGCCACATTGTGGTTTTGGTATTGCTTGTATAAAGCATTTGATTTTTGTTGTTAGCTACCTGGCGGCATCGATGTATACAGTTGTCTGTTCAGTTGCCTGAATAAAGCATTTTCTAGACTAAACAATAAACTCTTGGCCTCACAAAATTCTATTAAGTCACTCTCCTGTTTCATTGATCCTAGACTAAATTCTCCTATAACATTTGACTTTGCTCTGCTTTCTACTTTTGCAATTGAATCACCTATGATTATTAAAGTTTCCTGGTTTTGTGTGCATGTATGTTTTCTTCATTTGAATTTTTCCCCCTTTTCTGCCTCTGTGGCAGGATTATACATTTCTATTATACTGAATTTTCCATTAAGTCTTTATAAAGTCTATATATAAAGATTTGGAACAAGCTGTTTATGTATATTGCCTCCACTTTCTTTCTCGTGTTTCTGTACTGGATCCTTTTCAATCTGCATTTTCCCCATTTTGCTCTACGAAAACGGCTCAGATCTCCTTCAGGCCAAGTCAAAAGGCCTCTATTCAGTCCTCATTCTCCTTGATCTCTCTCTGCAGCCTCTTACATAATTTGATCATGCTCTTTTGTTGGACTCACTTCATGACCTCTAGGGTTTACTGATTCATTCCTAAGCTGGCTCACATCTTATCTCTCAGGCTGGTCATTTAATGTGGTTTTTAATGAGGACAGGATCAAATTCAAAATGACCTTAACAAATTAGAAAGCTGGGCCAAAACTAACAAAATGAATTTCAACAGGGAGAAATGTAGGATACTAAACTTGGAAAGTAAAATGAATGAAATGCACAGAAAGAGGATGGGTGACACCTGGCATGATGCATGCAAAAGGGGTCTTTTGTCTGCACGGGCCTAAAGGCCTATGTTTTCCCCATCCTAACACTGTCGTTGTTTTTTTGTATGATGCGGGCCAAACCCCCCAGGGCCAGGATTGAGCCTGATCCTGGCAGACTACCTGCAGATCTGGCTTGGTCCCAGGGTAAACAGCCCTTACCCTGGGTCAATTTCACCCCTGGTTTTCTGACTTATACTCAGCCTGTGCTATCCTGGCCTATCTGCTCAGATCCTTAGTGTATCACAGGCTGAGCATAAGTCAACAATGTGATGTGGCAGCTAATAAAACCAATGCAGTTCTAGGCTGCATTAATAGGAATGTAGTGTCTAGATCGAGGAAAGTAATAGTACTGCTTTAATCTGCTTTAGTCAGGCCTCACCTGGAATATTTTACCAGTTCTGGGCCCCACAATTCAAGAAAGATATATGTCCAAAGGAGGGTGACCAAAATAGTACAAGGTCTGGAAACCATGCCCTTAAACTATCAACATCATCAGCAGTTTTATTGAAGTCTGACTTACTTTCAAATCTTTAATTTTTTTTTCTTATTGCTCTTAATAAAGTCTCTAATGTCAAGATGAATGGTGAAACAAGAAAGCCTTGTCTTGTATCTTTCTGTAAAAAAAGATTGTATTGTCTTGCAAGCCAGCCCTCTAGCTTTCTTGTCTTCTCTCCCTTCCTTCACAGGCTGATTTGTTTCTGATGGATTCTAAATTTGGAAGGCAGAACATTTATTCCTCAAAACATTTAACTGCTACACATTTTCCTTTAACAAAGTGCTGAATAGATGTATGTTGGTGGATTTATTTAAAGGATAGATATCAACTGTTCCTAATAGGTTTCTGTTTTCCTGGCAGGTGAGGAGCACGAATTTTGCTGGATGTTGCGTCTCCGCTGTCAGAAGGGAGAAAGGCTCACCAAAGCCTTTGTTCTGCTCAATCTAGAGCAGCCTCCAGATGGGGGTCAGCCACCTCCGTACAGGCTTCTCCTCACCACCCCTCCTTCGCTACGTCAGCATTTGCAGTCTGTCCATGGGAGCCGTGTCACAAAGCTGTTGAGTGCGGAAGCCTGTGGAGACCGCTTTGATGTGACACAGCCCTTCCGTAGTGCAGGAGGAGGCCAGGAAGCCCAGATGTGTGTCAAGGCTGTCTGTCCGGAGGAAGATGTCTGTGGAGTCTTGAGGCTGGGCCTGCATTGCCCACCCTTCTTAGCCACCTTGTGGCGCAGACTGCCTCGCCCTGATGGCTAAGCAACAGGAACGTCAACAGGTTTACTGTATAATAGAAGATAGCACCCAGTGGCTTGGGAACAGGGTGGGTGGGAAGGGCACACAGATTCACCTCAGGGCACATGCTCAAGTTCAGCTGTTGCCACACCAGAGGTAGTGTCATGGTAGACTTTGTTTCAGTGTTAGGTTTACTTGGCAGTTTCAACAAATTTGCACTGAGTAAAAGAGGTGTTTCTTAAACAATGTAAACATGCGCATACACATATATACACACACCATAATCACTAAGCAAAAGAGAGAAAAATTAGAAACAATTAAAGTACTAAATTACAACCAACTAACTGGTGACAACACCATCTCACCTGTAATTGAGCAGAGCTGCCTAGCAATTGCTGGAAGCCTTTTTACATAAGTCGTGGAGCACCATATTGTCCTTTTCTTCATGCTGTCTCTCATATTATGCCTTGAAAAGTTGCCAGCATCAGTCCATTAATTATGCTGGCCTCAGTGCCAAGGTGTTGAAATGTTAAGTTGGAGTTAAGTACTGGTGACGCACGTTGGCCTAGAGCTAAACCAGTGCTACAGATGAGCACTGAATGGCGCTTCCAGTTTGTGTACCTTCCTTCACTGGTGCTATCATAATGGCATCAGCACAATCTAGACATGTGCACATCAGGACTGAGATGCCTTCCATTAAGCTGAATGCTGTTTTATGATAGAAATGTGGGCTCTTACGTTAAATAAATAAATGGGAGCATGTGTAAGAACAGGTGTGCCACATGGGTGGAAATTCTGGTTTGGTAGCTTCTGTCTTTCTCTTTGCCTTTGTGGAAATGTTAGAGGATATAATAGTAAACTCTTGCCTGCTGTTTACAAAAGTACTCCAAAAATACTTGTGCACAAGTTTCTTCCTCCACATAGGCTAGATCATAGCTAGACATATCTTGACTGTCATCAAGGGCACAAGTATGAAATGACACATATATGAAGGCTAAGGCTTAATTCCAACATAATTTGGGGAGAAATTCTGCCATGAGGCCTAGTTGCAGCAAACCCGGGGCTTGTGATTCCCTCTTTTCCATGTCCTGTGACATTAAAAGCTTTCTGTTTCCATTTTAAACAGTTCCTCACGATGTCAGAACTCAGGGAAAGGTGGGTCATTTAAACTGATTATCATTATTAAGTAAAGCTAAAAAAATACTTTGGATATTGGTTTCTCAAACCATAGTTTGAATATAACACAGTTACCCAAGTTTGGATGTCACAACGGTAAAGGAACTGAGGATCTACAGCTCAGTGGCAAAGCATATGCTATGTATGCCAAAGATCCCAGGTTCAACACCTGACATCTCCATCTGAAACTATGGAGAGCAATTGCCAGTCTCTATAAACCAGGATGGGCAACCAAGCCCCTTTGGATGTTGCAGTATTGCAGTACTCATCTAGCTAACAGTAAATAGTGAGAGATTCCGGGGACTGCAATCCAGTGACATTTGGAAAATCACAGTTTGACCAACCCTGGTGTCACTAAGCCAGATGGACCATAGTGCATCCCATATTTATCATAGGTGCAGAACAGGAAAACAGGCTTTCCAACTTCATTATCCACTTTCTGAACTAATACTAACAATGCCATGACTACTCAGCATTAAGCTTCAATAAGCTGAATGGACTATACTCCTTGAAGATTGCAAGTAGTGCAGAACAGAATTATACAGTTAGTCAGAATTTCTGAATACTGCATAGCAAAACATTGTGATGATAATAAAGAAAGCAGGATGGTTTGTTCAATAAACGCTAAAGAAAATGCATATGTCTAGTTGAGTAACACGTTTCTGGTTCTGAATAATGCTGTTGCCTTAGCTTAGAAGAGACTATGATAAAATCCATTCAGCATTTAGTTCTCAGGCTTGTGAACAAAAGTGTGGTGGTGGGGATATTGGACACTGTCAACATCAAAGAGGAGGGAAGACTATGAACTATATAAGTGCCTCCATATATGTACGACTATAAGTCAACCTCATGTATAAGTCAAGGGAAGATTTTAGGGCCAAAATTATGGATTTTGATATGTCCTGTGGATAAGTCAAGGGTGAAACTTAGGGCATGTAACAAAGGATGAAGCAAAGGAAATTATGCCAAAGAACTTAGAAAATTCTGTCAGGCATAAATGTTTCTTCTTGCCCTAAAGGCTGGATGGATAAGGAGGAAACTACTGCCACCATTTTCCAGCCAGAAGTGTTGCCACAGTGGAGAAAGTAGAGAGGGTCAGTGTGGTTTTTAGGTTCTCCCAGGATGGACTATCCTCTTACCTTTTTAAAATTTAAAACGGGTGGCATCCTGATCTTCTCAGGAGGATTTAGCCGCTGAAATTGCCACCCGGGTCCATCCCTGCTCCCAGGGCACTCTGGCGGCCCTTTCCTTAAGCCAGAAAACTCCCGGCTTTGAAAAGAGGTGCGCTGAGCACCCTGGGAGCAGGGATGGACCCGGGCAGCAATTTCGGCAGCTAAATCCTTCTGATAACATCAGGATGCCACCCTTTAAAATTTTAAGCCAGCTCAGGTAAGCCGGTTTTATTATCGCTGCAATAATCTCCCTAGACTTCTCAGAGAAGGGAATGGTTCCTTTTTTGATAAGAGTTATAGTACAGTACTTGTATAAGTTGACCCACTTGTTTGGGTCAAATTTTGGACTAAAATGTCTAGTCTTATACCTAAGTATATACAGTATATAAGTAAGTGCTGGTTACAGACTTGGACCACTGTAAAAGTCATCATATTCCCTATTCACATGGATGGATGTGAGAGCTGGACAGTCAAGAAAAATGATAGCAAGAAAATCAACTCTTTTGAGAGAATGTGAAGCTGGAGAAGAGTGCAGAGGATCCCATGGACAGCCAAAAGGACAAAGAAAGAGGTCCTGGAGCAGATCAAGCCAGAAATATCCCTAAAAGCCAAGATGACAAGACTTAAGACTATTGTACTTTGGACACATCATGAGAAGGAAGGACTCTTTAGAAAAGACAATAATAGCCAGTCTGATAGCCTTTTGGCTGAAGAGCAGGGTATAAATACTTGATAATAATAATAATAATAATATAATGCTGGGGAAGTTGGAGGGAAGTCGAAAGAGAGGAAGGCTAGATGGATGGACTTTATTAAGATGGATGGACTTTATTAAGGAGACTACGAAAGAGTTTGTAGGAGCTGGGCAGAGCAGGAGAGGACAGTAAAGGGGGCCTGGAGATGTCTCATCCATGGGCTGAGATCCACGCAAAAGCAGTTAACAACAAACAACAAAATAGGTACAGAAAATGGCGCTTTTTTTCTCCTCAGAGAAGAGTCTGGGCCTTTACAGACTGCCAGAAATAGTGCAAATTGAGTCCACTTTAAGGGTTAGGGAATCATGGGAACTGTATTTTATTGTGGCACCAGAGCTCTCTGACAGAGAAGGCTCAATGTCTCAGAAAAAAACTAATTCCCATGATTCCCTAGTACTAACCCTTAAAGTGGACTCAATTTGCACTATTTCTGGCAGTCTGCAAAGGCCCTTCTTTTGCTGAGGGGAAAAAGTGGGGGAAGAATATGAAGAGAACACCGCTGGGGCCCGGCTGGCCAATCAGAGGCCTCGCCCCCCGGTGTCCCTCTCTAAAGTGTCCGGGTGCAGCTGCTGAGGCGTAGAAATGGCGTCTCCTCCTTCGCGAGGCAGCCATGTGTGGGTGGGCGCCGAGACGGGCCTCCTGAAAGGTAATGGCGGATGGGAGGAAGGCCGCTCTGTGGAGGGAGATGGGGAGGCACAAAGCGGGTAGCCTTGCCCAGCCTGCTTGCTGGGGATGAGGGGGTTTATAGTCCCAAAATAAAAGGGAGCGACTCACAGAGTACCAAGGTACTATATATCCCCAAGTACTATATATCCCAACAAATGATGCCACCACTTAAATATGGTACTAAGAGGGACGTACTAAAACAAATGGCAGTACTTCCCCTTGGGAAACCATACTTGCCCAGAGAGAATCATCGGAGAATGCTTGCCCATAGAGAACTACAGGGAGAGACTAGTATTCCCTTATGATTCCCTATGGGCAAACATCCCCTTATGATTCCCTAGGGACAAGTATTCCCCAATGATTCCCTATAGGCAAGTATGGCTTCCCTATGGGCAAGTACTGTCATTTCTTGTAGTACCTCCCATACTAAGATTATATTTTGCACAAACACCATGTGGTTGACATAAACACCCATCAGTTGCCCATACAAAATGCTAGATACAAAATGTTAAGTGCGACAGAATTACTCGGTGAAAGTCCAGTAGTATTCCAAGTCCTTCTGGACTGCTGAACATTTTGCATCTGGTGTTTAGTATGGGTAATTGATGGGTGTTTACGTTGGCCGCACAGTGTTTTTGGAAAATATAATCTTAGCATCGTATTTAAGTGGTGGTATCGTTTGTTGGGATATATAGTACTTGGGGATATCTAGTACCTTGGCACTTTGTAAGTTGCTCCCTTTTATTTTTGGCATTCGTTGGTGAAACCTTCCTGTTGTAGTTAGTCCATTGCGTAGTAATGATGTATAGTCCCAGCAGATTTGAAGGGGGAAGATTGGGGCCAGAGGGACCCAACAAGGCACCTCAAAATGTGGGCCATTCAAGAAAAAGGGAGGCCATGTCCAAATGAATGCTAAAAGACACTAGTATGTATTCATGCTTCTTATGCATTCATGCTTCTTAGTCATGTGTATTCATGCTTCTTAGTCATGCTCAAAATGGAGGACATTTTGGCATTCCTCCTGGATTCCTTGGCATAGAAGAGACTACTGATAAAACCTATTCAGTACTACCTTAATAAACAGCTAATCATGTAATTCTGTAGATTTAGGGCCTTTGCAGACTGCCAGAAATAGCGCAAATTGAGTCCAATTTAAGGGTTAGGGTTAGTGCTAGGGAATCATGGGAATTGTTTTTTTTTTCCTGAGACATTGAGCCTTCTCTGTCAGAGAGCTCTGGTGCCACAATAAAATACATTTCCCATGATTCCCTAACCCTAAAAGTGGACTCAATTTGCACTATTTCTGGCAGTCTGCAAAGGCCCTTAGTTCTCCGGCTTGTACACAAAAGTGAGGGGTGGGAGTATTGGACACTGTCAATATCAAAGAGAGAGGGAAGACCATGAACTATATAATAAGTGCCTATTGTATATACTCGACTATAAGTCAACCTCACGTATAAGCCGAGGGAAGGTTTAGGGGCCACCATTATGGATTTTCATAGGACCCATGGATAAATCAAGGGTAAAACTTAGGAGTTTAACAAAGGAATGATAACTAAGCGGAAACTATGAAACTCTATGAGGAGAGGCTTTAGGAGCTGGGTATGTTTAGCCTGGAGAAGAGAAGATTAAGAGGTGATATGATAGCCTTGTTAAATATTTGAAAAGATGTCATACTGAGGATGGAGCAAATTTGTTTTCTGCAGTTGCAGAGAACAGAACCTGGAGCAGTGGGTTCAAACTGTAGGAAAATAGATTCCACCTCAACAGTAAGAAGTGTTTTCAAGTACACTCATCCCTCCACATTTGTGGCTTTGACTTTTGCGGATTTGATTGTTCATGGATTTTATTAATATGTTCTCTCCAGGAATATCTAGGTTCTCCAGCGCAACTCTGTGGTCAACTTAAACTAAAAGTCTCACTGAAGGACCTACAGATTCCTAGAGACAGCACTCCATTAGGCATTTGTAGCTCCTCAAGAGCAATTCTGTGGTCAGTGTCTGGCAGATGTTAACCACAGAGTTGCACTGGAGTACCTAGAGATTCCTAGAGATGTGTTCTCTCAGGTAAAAATAGTGTTTTTGTTATTTGCGGTTTTTCCACATTCATGGGGGTCATGTGCCCCTAACCCCAACAAATGTGGTAGGGACAAGTGTATTTTAACTGGCTTTAATATGTCTTCTTTTAACTTGCTAAATTATGTAACATGTTTTTAGTCTTTTATTGCTTACATCATTGCAAACTGCTTATGTTTTGTTTTATTGAATGCTGTCTGTGATATTTAGACACAGGGTAGTATATAAAAATATTAATGATTAAATTAAGAAGTAATGCTGTTTCTCTCTTTTGCCCCCCATTGCCTAGCAAATTAGCTTACTTTCTTTATCCTTTCTTGTTTTAGGCATCAACCTGCAGAAGAAGCAGGCCACAAACTATAAGTTGGGAGATGCATCCGTCAGTCGCCATGAAGCTGTCACTGCTATGTGTTGGGGAGATCCCTATGAATCTGAGGTGAGATGTGCACCCACCCCTGAATGGAATAAAGCTTGAGAAGAGAGGTTCCTGGAAAAAGAGAGGTTGAAATGGCAAAACGTATGACCATGGAAGGTATAGGGAAAGTGAGATTTCTGTTCTAAGCACATAGATCATAAATATAGCACCAAAATAATTAGAAGGATTGGAAAAACTAGCTTTGACCTGTCTGTAATGATTGGCAGTTACTCTGTAGGATTTCAGATAGGAATTCTTCTTAAAATTCTTAAAAATCCTGAGGATTGAACCCGAAACCTTTTGCATGCAGCTCATATGTGAGTTCGATTCTGAGGGCTCCAAGGTTGACTCAGCCTTCCATTCTTTTATAGCTCAGTAAAATGAGTACCCAGCTTGTTGGGGGCAATTGGCTTACATGTTGTAAACTGCTTACAGCAGCAGTTCCCAACCTGTGCTGTGCAGAGCCCTAAGGGCTCCACATGCACTTCCTGGGTGCTCCGTGGCTGCTCCAGCAAAATGAAAGAAATAAAAATTGAATGAAATTAAAGAATAAGAAACAAAAAAAAAGTCAAAATAAGAAAACTATTAACTTGTCAGACATAGGGTAGGCATCTTAGGGGCTCCACCAGAGAAATTGATTCCAAAAAGGGCTCCACGAGTCAAAAAGGTTGGGAACCCCTGGCTTAGAGACTGCTTAGTTCAGTATGAAGCGGTATAGAAATGTAAATGCTTTCGCTATTGCTATATGCTCTGCTACTCCGTTGTCATCCTGTCTAAGGGGTAAACCTGCTCCTACATGCTTGTGTTACATCATGGAGTTCACCTGTATTGTGATGATTAACAGGCATTAGACTCTGTGAAAGTGTCTTAAACTATATGCCCCAATATTGTCTTTTCTAGCCTGCATAGCTGAGGTATTTTTATCTAGAGACACCATGATTTGAATCTGTTAACTTAGATGTGTGCTTCACCATTAAACCACACTCCCTTATTAAAAGAGGATAGCCAGGGTGGTGCAAGCAATCCTTCATAATTCCTGATCTCTTATTTCTCCTTTTCTTATGTTTGTTTCTTCACAGATTTTGGTGGGATGCCTTGATGGATCAGTTCGACTGTTCAGTACTGAGAAGGGCAAGTTTATCGAGACACAAAACTGTCTAGGGGGCAAGGGACCCTTTTGTGGCTTGTGTGTGCTTGACAGGTAGGGATTAATCCCGTCAGTCTTCCTTAACCATCAAAGCTAGGAAAGGGACAGCTTTCCCAAGAATGTGGAGGCCTTCCTGTAATTTTATCTGAATATCCTTGGTGTTTTTGACTTAACTAATGTCCATTCACCCTTCTTCCTTCTGCTCTCCATGATTCATCTTGTTCCTGCAGCTCCCTTGTCACCTGCGTAGAGTCTGGATTGCTAAAGGTCTGGCAAAATGTCTCCTCAGAAAATGTGAGTCTCTTCTTCTATGTGAAGTCAGAGACAGGAATATAAAAAGAAATAAGAGTCTAAAAGGGAGTAGGGGTAACATGGGTGGCAAGAGAGGGGTTTCCTCTTGGGGAATAGCAGCACTGTTTGAATAGCCCTTTGGTAAGCCTATTAAGGGAACATCTATGTGGGGATGGGTGCATAGAGGTTGTTAAAGAAAGCGTATTGAAGGAAATTGTGGCAATATATTTTTCTGGATGGGGGGAATGCTGTGGAAGCACCAAGGAAAATATTTTTTCTTGCTTAACCTTCAAAATAATGTTAATTTTTATATGATAATTGGTACAAGAGGTACTGTAAGATAAAGCCTTCAAAATGTATCAAAGGCCATTAGGTGTTAAAAGATCTCAGTTAAAGACATGTTTTGGAATGAAATCTCTTCTATTCTTAATGTCCTCCTTACTGGTGTGTAATTTTTATCAACTGGCAAAACTGAAAATGTTCTTACAGTTTAGGTGTTGTTGTTTTTTACCGGTCAGGACCTTGTAGTGCCATTGATAAGAAAATAAAATTTAAAAACACTATAAATTTTATTTGGAATTATTTTCTGAATAAATTATAAACTATATACCGGTGATATATGCTGATATATTGTTAAAGATGAGTAACTGCTGAAGAAAAGGCATAATTGTCTAACTGATTTAAGAACCCAAGCCTAGAAGGTCTGTATGTTGGATGAGGTTTGTCCATCAGATTATGTATGTGCTTGTATACCTGAGCTATTCCAAATATCTCTTGCATGGCAGGTAGAGATTCAGGTAGGCGCTGGTGTCTGCTGCATGCGTCAGAACCCTGAACAGCCTCATCGTGTGGCCACAGGTGGAAAAGAGAACTGCCTGAAGGTGTGGGACCTATGCCAGCCGCAGGAGCCCATTTTCAGAGCGAAAAACGTGAGTGGACAACTGTGTTCAGTCATTGCATACATTGTCTCCTGCATTTGTAGAGGGAAGCAAAAACTTTGGGTTTACTGGCAGAAGAGCACTTTCTCTGTTTTGATACTTCTTGTACTCTTCTGTCACAGGTACGAAATGATTGGCTTGATCTGAGAGTACCTATCTGGGAACAGGACATGCAGTTCCTACCTGGATCAGATAAAATTGTTACCTGCACTGGTCACCACCAGGTAAACGCTGGGGAAGATCTACAACCTTTGGATAATGCTTGAGTCCTCCTTGAAGCCATTTATGGTGCCTTGCAAAAGTATTCCCCCCTCAACTTTTCCACATTTTGTTGTATTGATACAGATTTAATATGCATTATTACCATTTGATGTACACAAGATAGTTAATACTGTGAAGGTGCAAAATATCTTACTTGTAGCACAAAAGGTGAGTAAACAAAAACTTCTTTATTAGGTTGTGTAAGCATTAACTCTTTTTGCTGTGACACACCTAAATAAGCTCTTCTGCAACCACTCCCTCCAGAATCCACATAAATAGTTGAATGGAGTCCATCTATGCGCAACTCCAGTACTACCTAATCTCAGATTAAATGCACCTTTTCCTGGAAAGCCTCAGAGTTTGTTAGAGAGCACACCTGAACTGACAGCTTCATGGAGGTCAAGGAGCTATCAAACGACGTCCAGGGAAGAGTTGTGCAAAAGCACTAATCACAGCTGGATTAATAATAATAGTAATAATAACAACATCAGCAACAACAGGAATAATAATAGTAATGACAACAACACTCCTCAAATAATTAACAGTCCCTGGAGCACCAGTGAATCCTTTATTACAAAATGGAAAGAATATGGCTCAGTCATGACACTGGCATGAGAAGTTGTCCACCAAAATTCAGTGACTGGGTAAGAGGGCATTAGTCAGAAAAGCAATAAAGAAGCCAATGGGCACCGTGAAGGAGCTGGAGAGATCTACTGTTGAGATTGAAAAAATTGTCCATGGGATGACTGTTGCCTAGGTACTCTGAAAAACGGATTTATGAAAGAATATGACCAGAAGACAGCCATAGCTGAAACAAACCCATATCAGAGTCCGTTGAGAGTTTGCAGAAACATATATAGGAGACACCGCAAACGTGGGAAAAGATTTTCTGGTCTAGTGAGACCAAAATTGAACCTTCGTCCTTGCTTGAAAATTCTTTGTGTGGCACAAAGCCAACAGTGCTCATTGCCCACATTTCCCACTTGACGGCAGAGTGATGGCAGCATTGTATTTTAGGAATGTCTTCTTTAGCAGGAATGAGAAAATGGTCAGGACGGATAGCAAAAATGCAAGGCGCTAATGCAGGGTCCTTTTGGAGCTAGGGAAACCTGCTTCATTATGCAGGGCATGTGGAACAGGATGGAGAGGCTCACCTTCTAGCAGGTTAGTGACCCAAACACACAGCCACAATAACACTGGAATGGTTTAAAAACAAGAATCCAGCTGTCTTAGAATGACCCAGTTAACTCTCACAAGAATGAGCAAAAATTGCAGGATCCATGGTGGATAAGATGCTTACTCAAGGAGACTCACAGCTGCAGTTGCTGCCAAAGATGCTTGGGAGACAGTTTATACTCATTTTCTCCTATGTTTTATCTGCAGTGCTGCTTTTTACTGTTGATGTTTTATAATGTTGTTCCTTAGATTTATGAATAATAGTCAGTTCTAATCTGTACTGCGGAAATAGTACAGTTTGATACCACTTTAACTGCCGTGGTTCAATGTTATGGAGTTCTGGGATTTGTAGTTTATTGTGGCACCAGAGCTATTTGAAAGAAAAGACTAAATAGCTTAATAGAACTACTTATCTCAGAATTCCATGACACTGAGTCATGGCAGTTAAACCGCTGTCAAAATGTACATCTTTCAGTTCCCTAACAAAGTCTTCCAGTAAATCTCCAGTCAAAATAAAAGTGATTTCTGAGCTTTATGCTGACTTGACTTCCAGTTATTTCAATTATTGGAGCATTTGGCAGAATTGCTCAGTTCAGCTCTTGACTTTTCTGGTCTTTGTGTGTGTTTAGGTTCGGCTCTATGACCCCAGCTGCCCACAGCGCCGGCCTGTGTTGGAGGCTACCTTTGGCGAGTACCCACTCACTGCTCTCTCATTGACGCCTGATGCAAAGTGAGTCTCTTTTTCCATGCACAAACCATCCCTTTTAGGGAATATGGGTATCTAATTGGTCCTTACATTTAGTAAGGCCTAAATTCTGTTGTGAAATAGAACAGCAACTGCCCTGTTTTTGTGTGCTCAGAGCAAAGTGCTCTATGTACCAGTGCAAATCTGGAAATACTTTTAAAATGACAAATTCTAATTATTCCCCCTCCCCATTTTTCTTTGTAGTTCTGTTGTAGTTGGAAGTTCACGAGGGGATGTGGCAGTCATAGATCTTCGGCAGGGTAAGGAGTATGACATCATCTAAGGAAAAATCTGGAAGAGTTGTAGAGTTAAGGTGAAGGGCAGAAGGAGGGCATGGTTCTCAGCAGCATTCAGACTGACAGAGCTGGTGTTCTTGGTATGCCTTCAGCACTGCAGGTGGTGCATATTCATTTATTTGTTTCTTTTGTTAATATTATACAGTGAATTCGAGGTTCCCCTCTCCACTTTAATTTCACAATAGCCATGTGAGGTAGGCTAGAATGGCAGTGACTGTTTCAGAGTCACCCACTGAATTGTGTGGCTGCCTGAATTCCACTACAATGCATTGATCCCACTAACCAACACTGGCTGTTGTGTTGTTGATGTTTCTCAATCCTTTTGAATTTGACTTACCATCTCAGTTTATTTTGCATTCTATGAGCCTTTTCTGTACAACTTAATGTAATGCACACACTAACTCTACTCCAGGAACATAAGATTTCAGTAGATTCAGAAAAACTTTAATCAGCAAGCAGAATAGATCACAGTAGATTGTTGTTGTCTGGACTGAAAAATTACAGTATACTTAAAATTCAAACATGTCATCCATTACAAAAGCCTTCACCCATTTGTCAACAATTCAAAACACGTTGTCTTCCCAGATCTCAGTCTTCCTTCTTTGCTCCTTACCAAGCTTCAGCTTTCCCACCAGAACAACATTGTTGATTTACAACTCATTCTTCCTCCCCACACATTTGCTCATTATCCCAGGCAACTACTAATACACAATCTTTCCTTTTCTCTTCCTACCAATAGGGTTACATAACCCATCATCCTCTCTAAACACACATATGCCCAGACCCTGCAATTAAGCATGGCAGGACCGTGTTCCTAAGCACCAGCAATTTGGCTACATAGTCAAATATTCTTGCCATCTGAAAGAATGGGAAGGAGATTGGATCCTTTATCCATGTCTGTCCTTAGTCATGGGACCAGAAGATGCCATCTCTGAACTTTCCTGAAACCATGCACAGTGGGACACCACTGGGACTTGTTCAATATGTGGAAAACTGTCTTCTAAAGTCATGTAAATCCTGTAGCGGAAAGCATCAACTCATTCATATGTCGTCTTGTTAAAGGAGATTCCACCAGCCTGGGGTCCACTTTCCTTTCTGGAATGTTGCATCCTGCATATGGGTCACCTTGCAGGATGAGAATCACAGTTGTTTGCAGTGGACATGAGTTCCATAGTAATTCCATGTAAGCACAGGATATAGTAGTCACACCTTCAGTTCTACCTCTGCAACCATGAGAGCTATTAATATGAGAAGGAGGGGCACTGAATAACATGGTCTGTATATAAGTGGCACAGGGAATACACATCACCCTCATAACCTGGCATTCGTCTTTCAATGGCAGGGCGGTTGCTGAAGTGCCTGAAGGGTTTTGCTGGGAGTGTGCGTGCCATCCAGTGTCACCCTGTGCTCCCTCTGGTAGCTTCATGCGGGCTGGACCGCTTCCTTCGGGTGCACAACCTCCACCACAAGCGCTTGGAGCATAAGGTGAGCTACAGCCAAAAATCCCAGTATGGTGGAAGTGTTACATGTCAATTAAATGGGACCTGCATTGTATTCTCATTTCCTTGTAGGATGTTTTTGGCCAGGGTTCCTGCTAGCCAGCCATATATTCCTCCAGATTATTCTAAGTTGGAAGAAACTCAAATACAGCATTCCAGTTCCACCCTGGCCTTCTCTTTTTCTTTTCCATCTTTGTTCTTCACTTGGTGTGACCCGTAATGTGTATTTAGGCTTACAGAATAGAAACTCTGTTTACAAGGAACCTGATGCTACAATAGCAATAGGAAGAGCATTTACATTTCTATACTGCTTATCAGTGAACTCGGCACTAGGCATTATGATAAAGAAAAAGGACAATTCCAGCTTTGTAATTTTCTCATGGGGAAATTCTTCCAGATTTCCACTCAGTCAACTTTTTGTATCTTGAACAGTAATTTAATGCAGTTCTTTGAGTCTTTTTTTCTTCATGAGAACTAGACAATTTGGTTACCTAAAGCTAAGGTTCCTCTTTTATTTATTATTAGCCAATAACCTCAGTAGTGCTGTTCATGCCTTCATCCCATTAATGGGAAAATGTGTATATTGTTTATAGGTTTATCTGAAATCCCGACTGAACTGTCTGCTGCTGACTAGCCGGGAGAAATGGGAGGTGAGTTGCAAGTAACAGAGAGATGGGATTCTTCTGGGTTTCAGACAAATGTCTCTTGTGATAGCAAGGGCTGAACTTGCATGGAAGGCCTCAGCCCTACATCTCTTCTCTGCTTAGGTTATTATTGAACCTAATACCAAACTGTGCTTCTCCCCTTTCCTCAGGATGAAGCCTTTGACCCTTCTGCTGACCTAGAAAGTGATGTGAAAGAGGAGGAAGATGAAGTCGATGAAATCTGGAACTCCATGGAAGTTGTGGCTGCCAAGCGGAAAGCAGAACCACAACCATCTTCTGACATTGAGCGTGATCAACATCAAAAGCCCAAGGCCCCAAAGAAGCAGAAGCGAATGAAGAAAGCTGACTCTTGATAATGGGCTCAAGGAAGATGGATGGATGACCTCTGCCTTTTTATTTTGGAGAAGGCAGATGCAAAGCGACTGGAACCTTAACCTGGGTTTGCTACAGGAGGAGACCTGTAGGAAGAAGAAAGAAGCAAGGAAAGAGGCCCAGCTGCCTACAGGACAGGCGTTTCATCCACAAAGACTGAGTTTGGCTCTTAGGTGCCATATACTCCTCCATCACTGAAGCTTTGTTTTAAAAGTTGAGGGGAGGAGAGGGTGAAATTCTTCATTTTCTTCTAGCCCCACTTTGACTACTATCTATTTCATTTTTAAATATTTCCTTTTGAAACCGTGCCTTCCCAAAACTTATGCTGACACTACAGCAAGGGTACAGACTGTTTGGAGACGTTTCTGTATATGGGGAAATTGGTCACTAAATATCCAATTTTGCCACTATGAGGAAAAGTTGGTGACTTTCTCTCTTAAATCTCCCTATACTTTCCCCATGCTGTGAAGAATCAGATTACCGATCCTTCCTTCGTCTTTATTTTAAATTCACTTTAATTCTGTATCCATCCGATTCTGCTATCACAAAAAACATACGACAATCTTTGTTGTTGTTTTTAAATTGTTAAACCACACAAAGCACCAGAAAACAGTAGAGGACTGTCAGAGAGTTTAGTACAATTATTTAGAATATAATGGCTATTCTATATAGTCATTCTATTCTATGTAGGACCTTTACAGATTGACAGAAATGATCCAGTTTGAGACCACTTTAACTATCCTGGCTCAGTGCTGAGGAATCATGGGAACTGTAGTTGATTGTGGGATCAGAGCTCTCTGACAGAGAAGGCTCAATGTCTCAGAAAAAAAAAACTACAGTTCCCATGATTCCATAGCACTGAGCCAGGACAGTTAAAGTGGCCTCAAGCTGCATTATTCCTGGCAGTCTGTACAGGCCTCTAGTCATTTTATTCTATATAGTCATTCTATATAGGTAGTGCCAATGTTAAATGATTAACTAATTAAAACTTAACTATGAACTTTATATACTTGGGAGGAGAACAAGAAGAGGCCAGATTTATGGGGAAATTATTCCCATAGAATATTATTCTAAATGTATTTTTCAGGAGCCATCAGCTAAGCATTGCAGCTGTTCACCTTTCCAATAAATCGCTCCAATGCATTTTAGCCCTGGCTTTTCAGATATTCCATAAGATTCGCCATTTTCCCATAAATCTGGCCTCTTCTTGTTCTCCTCCGAAGTATATACGGTTCATAGTTAAGTTTTAGTTAGTTAATAATTTAGCGCAAGATCCAGAATCCCTTGCAACTAAGAGTACAACATCTAAGTGAAATGTGTATTTCCGCTCTTCCAAAAAGATGATAAAAATCTTTCCCGAAAAAAAAAATTATAGCAGTGGGGTATTTTGACACAGGAAAAATGGATTTGGAAAAGCATCTAAAATATTTAAAAATTAAAATTGTTGCCTACTGTAGAGAACTAGAGTTATCAAAGTTGTGGACTATGATTTTAAGGATTCTGTTATATATTTAAGTTTGTTTTCTTTATGGCTTTCTTGGAGATAATTTGGTGGCACCCAGTGTTTTTTGCGTGTTATAAAATGTCCCAGGTTCAAATCCTGGAAGAAGTAGGAAAAAAAACCTTCTGTCTGAGATCCTAAAGAGCTATATTACTAGTCAAGTGTTGATAATATTGAACCAAGCGAACTGGGAGAAAAACACACATTTTCTTTCATTTTTCAAACCTTTATTCAGGGATCTAAAAAAAAAAAATTACCAAATGAAAAAGAATAAAGTTTTCCTCGCTAGGAAGGATTTGCAACTCTAAAATGTCTGTCCTCCCTACATTTTAATTTTTTATATTTTAATAATCCAGTTTGAGACTGCTGTAACTGCCCTGGCTCAATGCTAGGGCATCTTGGGAGCTGTAGTTTTGTGAGACATTGAGCCGTCTCTCCCAGAGACCTCTGGTGCCAGAATAAACTACAATTCCCAGGATTCCCTAGCACTGAGCCAGGGCAGTTACAGCAGTCTCAAACTGTATTATTTCTGCAGTGTGTTGTGGACCATAGGCTGCATCCACAGGGCAGAAATAATCCAGTTTGACACCACTTTTAACTGCCATGGCTCCATTCTGTGGAATTCTATGAATGGTTGTGAGACAATGAGCCTCTGGTGCCACAATAAACTACAATTCCCAGGATCCCCTAGCAGTTAAAGTGGTCTCAAACTGGTATATTTCTGCAGTTTTATGTGGACCTCTATCACTGCTAAAAGGTTCACTGTAGTGTAGAGGACATAGGCAGCATCCGCATGGCAGAAACAATCTGGTTTTGACAGATTAGCTGCCATGGCTTCATGCTATGGAATTCTGGGAACAGTACTTTGTTGTGTTCGGGACTACTCAGGTGAAATTAATCCTGTTTGGCATTGCTTTCACTGCCATGGCTCCGTGCTGTGGAATTCTGGGAACGGTACTTTGTTGAGTTTTGGACTACTGAGGTGAAAATCCTGTTTGCACTGTTTCCACTGCCATGGCTTCGTGCTATGGATTTCTGGGAACGGTACTTTGTTGTGTTTTGGACTACTGAGGTGAAATAGGGAGTTATCTCTTGTCTTTATTTGAAAGTGTAAGGGGGGGGAGAGAACGGGGTCTAAGGAGGCCCCGAGGAGCTTGAAAGCCAAGGCCGCCGGCGCCCGGAGCTGAGGCGAGGCATGACCTCACAAAGCCGGCCGCCTGAGGGAACGGAGGAGGGAGGGCTGGCGGCCTGGTCCCTGGGGCGGCCAGGGGGGCCCCCCTCCAGGCGCCGCGGCGGCGGGCGATGGGCTGCGTCGAATCCAACGAAGCGCTCTCCGCAGACTTGGACGAGGACAAGGAAACCAAGCCCACCGCAGCTCCCCCGGCGGCGGCCGCCGCGGAGAAAGGTGACCACGACGACGCCCTCCGGCGGGAAAGAAGGCCCAAGCCTGAGGGGAAGAAGTCGCCAAAGAACTCCCCTCAGGCTCCCCTTGCGCGCCCTTTTTGTTCTGAGGTTTGACGCCACGAGAGGAGTCCAAATTCTCGCGCTTGGGGAAGATAAATGACACATTTATCTCTCTTACTTATGGCACAGGGAACATTTGAAAACCGTTTCGGGAAAAATGCAGGATTATCAATCCCTCAGGCCCAAAACACACTGCAGAAATCATCCACTTTGAGAGCACTTTAGCTGCCCTGGCTCAGTGCGAGGGAATCCTTGGAGTTGCACCAAAGCTCTCTGGCAGAAAAGTCTCAATGTCTCACAATACTATAGTTCCCAGAATCCTGTAGCATTGAGCCAGGGCAGTTAAAGCGGTCTCAAACTGGAATATTTCTGCAGTGACTCAATGTCTCACAAAACAGCAGTTCCCAGAATTCCCCAGCACTGAGCCAGGGCAGTTAAAGCGGTCTCGAACTGGAATATTTCTGCAGTGACTCAATGTCTCACAAAACTACAGTTCCCAGAATCCCCTAGCACTGAGCCAGGGCAGTTAAAGTGGTCTCAAGATGGATTATTTCTGCAGTGGCTCATAAATATCTCACAAAACTACAGTTCCCAGAATCCTCTAGCACTGAGCCAGGGCAGTTAAAGTGGTCTCAAACTGAATTATTTCTGCAGTGTTTTTTAGACCTAAGGGATTTATATCCTGCCTTTTTCCCCAAATGGGTTTCAGATGTTCACTGTGATATATACACATACACATCTCTCTTTTTGGCTATAAACAAGCAGGTTTGCTCCATCCTCCAGAGGACATCCCTTCAAATACTGAAACAGGGCTATCATGCAGGGTGACCAGATGTTCTCAATGCAAAGGAGGACAAGGCGCCACAAAAATGTAGGACAAGACCAAATAAAAGTGGAAAACCCTTATAGAAATATAAATTCATGCCCCTTAGTTGGGGTCAAAATGGAATTTTTCAGAATTCCTCCTGAACGGAAGGATGAAATGGAGGACAAGTTCTGGAAAAGGAGGGCCTCTGGTCACCCCTTAACCTCTTGGCCAAGCTGAACATACCTAGCTCCCTAAGACTCTCCTCATAGGGCTTTATGGTTTCCAGACCTTTTGGGTTGCCCTCATAGAATAATTGGAAGAGACTCCAAGGGCCATCCAGCCCAACTGCATTCTGCCATGCAGGAACTCACAATCAAAGCACCCCAGAAAGATGGCCACCCAGCCTCTGTTTAAAGACCTCCAAAGAAGGAAACTCCACCAAAATCTCCGAAGGAGCCTGTTCCACTGTCAAACAGCTCTTACTGTCAGGAAGTTCCTCCTAATATTAAGGTGGAATCCCTTTTCCTCTAGCTTACATCCATTGCTCCCTGTCCTATTCTCTGGAGTAGCAGAAAACAAGCTTGCTCCCTCCTCAATATGAAACCTCTTCAAATACTTAAACAGGGCTATCATATCACTTCTTCACCTTCTCTTCTCCCGGCTAAACATACCCAGCTCCCTAAAGTCTCTCCTCATAGGGCATGATTAAACTCTTTGTTTTGTGTGTATGTGTGTTTTGGAGAGGGAAAGACAAATGCTGCATTTTAGACAGTTTTGGCCTTTTTTGGGGGGGGAGGAATTGCTCCCAAATTCCCCCCTCAATTTTTTGAAAGCAATCTTCAAATAGAGGGTGGATGGCCCTCTGTCAGGGGTACTTTGATTGTGAGTTCCTGCATGACAGGGGGGTTGGTCCTTGATGGCTTTTGGGAGGGGGTCTTTTCCAATTCTAGGATGCTGGCAGGTCCCAAATGGTACATGCATCCCATGGGTCACACTTTGCCCTTCCCTATACTATCTGGGAGACCCAGTGTGGTGTAGTGGTTTGAGGATTGGACTATAATTCTGGAGACCAGGGTTCGATTGCCAGCTCAGCCATGGAAACCCACTGGTTGACCTTAGGCAAGCTGCATGCTCTCAGCTTCAAGGGAAGGCAAGGGCAAAGCTCCTCTGAACAAATCTTGCCAATAAAACTTTTATGATAGGTTCGCCTTAGGGTTTCCATAAGTCGGAAACAACTTGAAGGCAAGAAAACACATGCTTATCGGGAGTTCCTCAGCTGAGTGCAGGGCTGGACTTTGTAGTATGAGTATATATATATATATATATATATAAGTATAAGTATATAGCTTGAGTATGGAAATTTTAATATTGTAAGCCACCCTGATTGCTCTGCAGAGGGGCGGGATATAAATAATAATAATAATAATAATAATAATAATAATAATAATTATTATTATTATTATTATTCCATCTAACTTTATGATTCTATCCCAGACCAGCAACATCTTTGGAGTCACCTCTCTGCTTCCCTCCAGGTAGTAAACAGTAGCAGCAGCAGCACCCTCCTAGGATTTGATAGTTAACCCTTGAATCTTTATTTAACGCTGGTAGTGGAAGGGTTCTCCAACACACCTGAGGGCATCAGGCTGGTTTAGGGACTAAAGGAAAAAAACAGCCATGACACACAAATGCTGTTAACTGAGTGGATCATGTCAATCTGTCTGATGGCAGAATGGAGGCAGTAGTGAGTGGAAGCTTGAGTTCACCAGGGTTGCCATCTTAGGTCCAAAACAAACTACAGAAATAATCCAGTTTGAGACCTCTTTAACTGCTCTGGCTCAGTGCTAGGGAGTCCTGGGAACTGTAGCTTTGTGAGACATTTAGCCTTCTCTGTTAGAGAGCTCAGGTGCCACAATAAACAACAACTCCCAGATTCCCTAGCACTGAGCCAGGCAGTTAAAGTGGTCTCAAACTGGATTATTCCTGCAATGTGTTTTGGACCTTAGTCAGGCAGCTACATCAGTACAGAACCAGCGTATTTCAGGAGTAGTAGATACTGCCACTCAGAAACACCCAGTCAGTGGTGACAGAAGTACAGCAACAACAGGCCTGCCAAAGCCTGTTGCCCAACAATGCCTTTGGCTTGTGGAGAAATAAACATCTTACTTTTTTCAACTAAAGTTCCCAATAACCTCTTTCAGTGGGCAAGTTGGGTGTGGGATTCCGGCTGTAATTTACAAACTGATATTTGACAAGCTCTGGGTAGAATGTATCAGGAAAGTTAAAACTCTCTGTGCCGGCTCTTTTCCAGTGCCATAATTGTATAATTCTTGTTTACAGGGAAAAGAAGGAAAAAATCTAGCGTAAAGAGCAGGCGGGCAAGTGGGAAGGAGGACTCCTCAGAGCCAGAAAATCACAAACTGCGATCCGAGAGCACAAAAATCCGAGTGATTTGGCGGCGTTACTCTGCTTTCAGCAGACGCGACTCCATGAAGAGCGGCGTGAGCCAGGACGAAGCAGCTGGCCCCAGCCAGAAACCCCCTGACCAGCTTGAAGCTGCCCCCTCCAGTTCTTAAACCATGGGGGACAGAAGAAAACTGGGAAAAAGGAGGAAAGAGAAACCCTGGACTAAAAAGACAGAGCGGGCAATGGCAACCTTGTTCCAAAGTATGGGCAGTCTTACAGCTTTCAAGGGGAATAAACTTTAATTATCACATATTTTTCTTTCTGCGAAGCTCTCCATTACCTGAAATAGTAAATGTCTGCTTTTGTAATAAAGGTAAAGGTAGTCCCTTGCCATGAATGTCTAGTCGTAACCGATAGTAGCGGGCGGTGTTCATCTCTGTTACTAAGCGAAAGAGCCACGTTGTCCGAGGACTGCTCCAATGGTCGTGTGGCCAGCATGACTGCACCAAATGCGGTTACCTTCCCAACAAAGTGGTACCTGTTTATCTACTTGCATGTGGATGCTTTCGAACTGCTAGGCTGGCAGAAGCTGGGACAGAGGCATGGATCGCTGGAAAAGACAATACTGTTAGGAAAGGTGGAGAGAAGTCGAAAGAGAGGAAGGCCACATGCTTGATGGATGGACTTTATTAAAGTGACCACGAATATGAGTTTGCAGGAGCTGGGCAGAGCAGGAGAGGACAGGGCGGCCTGGAGATGTCTCATCCATAGGGTCGCTATGGGTCAAGACCGCCGTGAAGGCAGTTAACAACAAAAACCTTTCCTACAACAAACCACTTCCCAAAATTCCATAGCACTGAGCCACGGCAGTTAAAGTAGCGCCAAACTGGAGTGTTTCTGCAGTGCGGATGCAGCCAGGGTCACGATGAATTGAGGTCAGCTAACAAGAACTAATCATGGCACCTCTTGACCTTCTCTTCTCTAGGCTAAAGACACCTAGCTCCCCAAATCCCTCCTCATAGGGCAGGGCATCCAGACCTTTCCCATCCTTATTTTGAAAATGGGTGCTGTTCCATTAAAAATCCCCACAAAATAGAGTGGGCCCTTGGTATCTGCAGGGGTTTGGTTCCAGGATCCCTTGTGGATACCAGAATCCATGGATGCTCAAGTCCCATTAAATACAGTGGCATAGTAAAATGGGGTACCTTATATAAAACGGCAAAATCAAGGCTTGCCTTTGGTGTATATATATATATATATATATATATATAAAATGGGAATATTTTCAATCTGTGGATGGTTGAATCCGTGGATCATTAGTCCATGGATATGGAAGCCCAACTATACATAACCTTTTTAATTCGAAGTTGTTGTTGTTAACTGCCCTTGAGTCGGCCCCGATTCATGTTGACCCCATGGATGAGGCAGGCTCACTTCAAAATATGCTGTTGTGTGCCTTCAAGTCATTTCTGACTTATGGCGATCCTAAGGCAAACCTATTACAGGGTTTTCTTGGCAAGTTCCTTCACAAGGGGTTTGCCCTTGCCATCCTCTTGAGGCTGAGAGAGTGTGATTCGCCCAAGCTGTTGTTGTGTGCCTTCAAGTCGTTTCCAACCTATGGAGACCCTATGGCAAACCTATCGTGGGTTCTTCTTGGCAGGTTTCCTCAGAGGGGGCTTGCCTTTGCCATCCTCTGTGGCTGAGAGAGTGTGACTTGTCCATGTTGTTGTTGTTGTGTGCCTTCAAGTCGTTTCCCACTTAGGGCGACCCTATCACTGGGTTTTCTTGGCAAGTTTCCTCAGAGAGGGGGTGCCATGGGCATCCTCTGAGGCTGAGAGAGTGCGACTTGACCAAGGTTACACAAGGGGTCTCCAATGGCCGAGCCGAGATTCGAAACCTGGGATCCAGAGTCTCAGTCCAGCGCTGAAACCACTGAGCCACACTTCGAAATCACCCCACGAAACAAATGTCAATTTACTTGAGGGTCCTTTTGACTCTACTGCGCCTGCGCCTCGTTGTTGCCTGACAACACGACGGAGGATCGCCTCGCCCCGCCCCCTCACTCTCCGCGGGAGGTGGGGCTACCGCCTCAGCGGCCGCCTTAGCCGGTAGCCCCGCCTCCCGCGGCGAGTGACGTCTCAGGACGACCCTCCGTCTTGCGTATGACGTTCTCACTGAGGGGTACGTGGCAGTGACGTCGAAGCCCCGCCCCCTGTTCGGCTTGGTTGGTCCTTCCATTCCGGGGCCGGGTTCGAGGCTGGGAAGTCTGTCAGGCGGCGTCCGGCGCTGGGTTTCGGTCGGCAGGGCCGGTGAGTCGTCGTTTATCCCTCCCCTTCGGAAGCGTTCCCGCTCTTCCCCGGCCTTCCTTCCTTCCTGTGTGCCTCAGCCAAAGGGCTCCCCGGTGCCCTCTCAGCTCCTGTCCGCGCACCGCCTCCCGGCCTTCCCCAAAACCCGCGTTTAAGCCTCTCCCCCGGCAGAGGGTGGCCGGCCGTCCTCACCGCGAAGGAGGACAAGGCACCACAGGAATGGAGGACGTGGGAGGGAAATGGAGGACGTCATGGCCTTCCTCCTGGGCAGAAGGTGGCCAGCCGTCCTCACCGTGAAAGAGGACGAGGCACCACAGGAATGGAGGACGTGGGAGGAAAATGGAGGACATCATGGCCTCCCCTGGGCAGAGGGTGGCCAGCCATCCTCATCGCGAAGGAGAATAAGGCACCACAAGAATGGAGGACACGGGAGGGAAATGGAGGACATCATGGCCTCCCCCCTGGTGAGGTGGATAGACGTCCTCACGCGAAGGAGGACAAGGCACCACACGAATGGAGGACCTTAGAGGAAAATGAAAGGCAGGACCACATAAAAGTTAGAAATTCTAACGTAAATGTAAACTACTGGATCTTATTTATGCTTAAAATGGAGGGCATTTTGATATTCCTCCTGGATAGAAGGTGGAAATGGAGGACGTGTCCTGGAAAAGGAGGACGTCCAGGGTGAAAACAGGTGTCCTGCCCTCAAAGGAGGAGATCAGAAGAAAATTGAGGACAGGAACACATAAAAAGCTAAAACCACTCCTAGAAATATCAATCTGTGGTTCTTAGGCCCAAAACACACTGCAGAAATAATCTAGTTTGAGACCGCTTTGACTGCCCTGGCTCAGCGCTAGGGAATCCTGGGAATTGTAGTTTATTGTGGCACCAGAGTGCTCTCTCTGACCAAAAGGGCTAAATGTCTCACAAAACTACACTTCCCAGAATTCCCTAGCATTGAGCCATGGCAGTTAAAGTGGTGTCAACCTGGATTATTTGTGCAGTGTGGGTGCAGCCTCTCTCTTTCCTTGTTCTTTTCAGGGGGCTCTGTGTGGGGTTCCTGTTGTGTCCAGAAAGTGTAGCTAGTCCAAAGAAATGTGGCAAGATTGCTAAATGGAGCTGGCTATAGGGAACACACAACTCCCCCAACCAGGCAGACCATATTTCCTCCTTTTCCAGGACATGTCCTACATTTCAACCTTCTGTCCTGGAGGAATCCCAAAATGTCCTCCATGTTGAGCATGCCTGAGAAGCATGAATTTATATTTATATGAGTGTTCTTAGCTTTTATTTTGTAATGTCCTATGTTTTTCTTGGAGGTCTTACATTTTGCGGCGCCTTGTCCTCCTTTGCGGTGAGGACAGCTGGTTACCCGGCCCCTGTTGCAACAGCTCTGTTTGTTTCTCAGCACAATTGAAAGTGCCGATAGTGTCTTTAAACTGGATTATGCCACTTAGGTCCAGGTTATCTGAAGAACCAGATGAAGAAGCCAGTGTGACTTTGAAAGCTTGCAACATGTAGTTGTGCATCTTGGTTGGCCCAATAAAGGTATCATTGTTGGGATGTTTTTTGGATTTGACGTTTGAATAGGGTGTCTCACCCAACCTTCCCTTGAGCCCCGGGATTCTTTGAGAGATTGTGATTGGATATAAATAAATATAATGGATGAGGGCAAACAGATTGAAACTTAAGAGAACCTGTAGATTTTCTGAAGTGCTTCTGGTTCACTTGGCTGTCTCTAGAGCTGGATCAGGTCTGATTTGGCCTGATCCAATTGTCCAGACAGCAAATGTGGCACCTAGACTGAGGTCAAAGGTTGACTGAGGTCAGAATGGAGCACTCATGTGATCAATGAGGAGAAGGAAGAACAACCCCATCATTGACCCATAGTGGGGTGCCCTGTTCAGACCTTAGCTGAAGCGATGGCTGGGCTTTCATAAGGAGCTGGTTGGCCAACCAGCGGGGCTGATATAATAATAATAATATATAATAATAAAATTTATTTTTATCCCACCCCGCTGCAACGCAACCGCATGTTTTGATGGCTTGGCTGGTCTATATACATAATAATAATAATAATAATAATAATAATATATTTATTTATTTATTTATTTATATCCCGCCCCTCTGCATGTCACACCAAATTCACCCCAGTACATGGTCAGTACATCATGGTCAGTTGAGGAGCTACATTTGCTATCTGGACAACTGGGTTGGGCCAAATTGGACCTGATACAATTGTCTAGATAGCCAAGAGAGCCAGAGAACTATAGGTTCTCTTAAAATGGATTAATGGCTTAAAACAGTGGTTTTGATGTGGATATGGCTGTACATCATCTGGAGAGATTGTACCGGGATTGAGGTGCATCCATTGTATATCTTTAATATAAGAAGAACCCTTACTTCTTAAAGGATGGATGAGATTCAGGATTTTATGTTCTGTTTAATATATCTGTATGGAAATTGTAATGTTGTAAGCCGCCCCGATTGCTCTGCAGAGGGGCGGGATATAAATTATTATTATTATTATTATTATTATTATTATTATTTAGTGTAACAAGCCCAGGATCACTAGAGTTCCCTTTGTTGTTAGTTGGAGAGGTGTGTGGGGATGGTAGGTTGCTTCTGAAGGCATATGATGTTGTAATCTTTCAGAAGCTAAATAGTTTCTGTTTGGGGGGAAGAAAGTTTAACAACTCCTCTGTCCACATTTTGAATTTCATGAAAGTGAGTGGTGGAAATCATTAACTGATTTTGACCAAATGCTTAGTTACTCAGATTGATTTGAGATATAATAACCTCATGCAGAGGTCTTTATATCATACAGTCAGTACATGTAGTACTCTGTAAAGTAACATGAGCTAAAAGACCAGCTCCAACTATTAGGGACTTGGAATGGAACTTTCCAGATCTCCAGTCTAGGAGATATCTGTAGGGATGAATGGGTTTATCTAACAGTAACTTAGGGTGAAAAGTTTCTTCCACTGCAGGGATGGATACAACAAAAATAATGACCATGGAGGATCTACATAAATTCAATCTAGACAATTAGGAAATTTGAAATCGTTAAAAAAATTCTCGTTCCTTGGATCAAACATTGTTCAGAGCAGAGACTGCAGTCAAGAAAGCAGAAGAAGACTAGGAATGGGAAGAGCAGCTGTGAAAGAATTAGAAAAGATGCTAGTTAGAATTGTCCAGTCCATTGTATTCCTCATCACTGTGTACAGATAGATGTGAGAGCTGGACAGTGAAGAAGGTGGATAAAAAGAAAATTGGTTCATTTGAGATGTGGTGCTGGAGAAGAGTCCTGAAAATGCCTTGGACAGCCAGAAAAGACAATGGGTCCTAGAACAGATCAAGCCTGAAATCTCCCTGGAAGCCAAGATGATAAAATTGAGGCTGTCGTACTTTGGCCATATCATGAGAATGACTTATTGGAAAAGACAGTAATGCTAGGAAAGGTGGAGGACATTAGGAAAAGAGGGGGACCACATGTTAGGTGTATGGACTCAATCAGGGAGGTCACAGGTTTGAATTTACAAGACCTAAGCAAATCAGTGGAGGACAAGAGGTCTTGAAGATGTCTCATCCACAGGGTTGCCATGAGTCATGGTCAACTTGAAGGCAGTTAACAATAACAACAGACCAAGATGAGTTTCCAAACTCTGGATCTAGGAATAATATTATTTGGATCCAGAAGGAAAGCAGTGAGACATAGGAGTATCTTTGGTTTATGCTGATCATTGAGGAGAGTAGACTGGTTTGGGGGCAATGGGCTTGACTTAGGGGATCAAGTACCTTTTAAGCTTGATTTTATCACGTTTCTATGATCTCAGCAGATAGGTTGCTTTGGAGCATCCCAAATTCCACCAACTAGAGCCTGGTGCAAAAAATACACACTTGGACGTGAAAGAATTCTGAGCCTAGTAATTTTATTTTGAGTAAATAGTGCTCTTTTGCACAAATTTGTGTTCCTACTTGCCCTAAGTTTTCTTTATCGCAGGAGCATATTGGGGGCCAAAGGGGTCATTTTATTACAGCTGTTAATTTTTGAAAAATGGCATCAGAAAACTTTGTTGATTTACTGTAAGTCACCCCCACAATAGGTCCCTTGCCCATTCTGGGCTAGATGAAGGCAGGGAACTGATCTATGATGGTTGTAGCAGGGTAGTGGTGGTATTATCTGGGTTCTGTCTCAACCAGCACAGTGTCTTCGGGCAACACTACTGTGTTTGTGTATTGCATTTACATCCCATCTTTCCCTGATGAATTTAAGGGAGCATACATAGATTTCTCATCTCCCCATTTTATCTTTGCAACACTCCCATAAAGTGGATCAGGTTGATGAAGAGTAAGATGGTCTTTTTAGAGTCCACAATGGAAAGGGTTATTTAATTTATTGCTGGCAAAGGTCTAGCTCTTCAGATATTGTTGGCCCACAATTTGCATCATCTCTCACCACTGGCTATGCTGGCTAGAGCGAATGGGAATTACTATGCAGCAACAACCAGTGGGCCTCATATATTCCTTGTCACTGATTTAAGTGTTTTGTGCAGCGGAAAGCTTTCCTGGATTCTTACATTTCTACTGTTGCATGCTGATAGCTCTCTTCCCTTTCTCCTCTAAGCACCAGGTTATGAGCCTCCATGTATACGAGGAGACGCCACGGCTCTAGAAACACCGAGCAAGGCGTTTACCTGGGACCTTCCCAGACACAAGTTCTGCCACCACTTGTAGCATCTGTTAATACTGCCACAACCCCAGTTGTGCCATCCCCACCCCAGTGGGACACCATGTCATGTCAAGATCGCACCCAGGAGTTCCTCTCCGCCTGCAAATCTTTGCAAAGCAGACAGGTGAGTTGTCCTTCATGGGATGCGGCTGGTATTGTCTGATCTAACTTTAGGACCAGTGTAGGACTTCTCCTTGGGCTTGGCAGGGGCTGTTGTAAATCATGGCACGTAAGGTATGCATGTGAGGTATGCTGTAAGCCATTGATACTGAGAATGGTGGTCTGTAGACCACTGCTGGTCTGCAAGCCATCAAATACCAATCCATGGCAAGTTTCTAAGAGAGAAACAATTGTAGCCAAGCAGAATTTGATGGGGAGGAATGCCAATCTCTGACATCAAATAGGCTGCAATATAAGTTAAGGCAGTGCTTCTCAGAGTATCACAGCAGTGCTTTTGGATTAAATAAGATGTGACATTATGCAGTGTGTGTGTAGTAACAGCAACAGTTACAGAGAATGGGCAAGAAAGAGATGGTGGGTAGGGTGATAAGACCTTACCCTGGTCTTACTGGCCCACTCCAGTATTTATGGCTTTTCTTTTTCTATTAGCTATGGTCTGCATCTAACCCAGCAGCAATTGTCTTTATACATCTTTTCATTTCAGAATGGCCTTCAGCTCAACAAACCAGTGCTGAGTGCTGTACGTCAAAGAAGTGAATTCACTGTTATGGCCAAGTAAGTCAAAATTAGTTTGTTTCCTTCACAAGGACCATTCCAGCAAAGGAAACTTTAAAGGACAGGGCACTGTAGGAGAGCTGAAGTGGCCTCTGTTTTTTACTTGTCTCCTGCCTGAAACAAAGGCTTACAGCTGGCAAGGTTTCCCACCCCTCACAGTGAGGTGATAAATGTCTAGAGCAGACAGCTGGCAAAAGACATGAGAACAGAAGAACTCTAGAACTGCTTCCCCTAATCTAGATGTTTTGGCTATGGCTCCAGGTACTCTGAGTGCAGTATAGCCATGAAAGCCTTCGACTTCACAGTCATGGATTATTGATGTCATAGCTGAAAATATCTGGGGATGTTAGATTGGAGAAGGCTGGTTTTATTGCTGCGTGGGGAATCGTTGGCCTTTCATATGCATTGTACTTTCGCTCCCAGAATCTCTGGCTGTCATGACCAAGGGTAAGGAATTGTAGTCCAAACATATGGAGCAACAGAGGTTTTCCAGCCTTATCCAGAGACTTTAGTTAGGAAATAAGTTTTGCTGAGAAAAGACATGCAGCAGATAATAGAACTGCATAAAATGGCGTACAGTTAGTTCTCTGATATGATGCATTTCCCAAGACCATGATTCTAATTTTTATGCCCTGGTCTGGTGTAGCCCTTCAGATGTCCTTGAACTGCAACTTCCACCAGCTGCAGCCATTGTGCCTAGTGGTCAGGGATTGAGAAGAGCTGGTCCAATAACATCTGGAAGGCCATTCATTCTCCATGATTGGTTTAGAGCAGGGGTAGGCAACCTTTCCCCATTAAGGGCCGAGGGACTTCAGCTCCCAGAATCCCAGGAGCTATTGGCCAACATGGGACTATTGGCCAACATGGCTGAGGCTTCTGGGAGCTGAAGTCCCTCGGCCCTTAAAGGGGAAAGGTTGCCTACCCCTGGTTTAGAGTGTCTGGCTGATTGGGAAGAGCTGGGTTCACATGTCATACTGAAGCAGAAAGATCATATTGTGACTTTGTACAAATGAACTGCTGTCAGGCTGATCAACCCCACAGGCTTGTTGTGATGATAAAAGTGTGTAAGGACAGGTCTGTGTGTGCTGTTCTAAGTCCATTGTGGGTAAAGCAAGATAAAAATCTTAACACATGAAGACTTTTTACCAAAGCCCTTGGGAGGGAAGGGAATATGTGTTTGACAGATAGGGTCCCAGTTAGAGTTCCATCATACCCCATCCAAGAATCCACCATGACCAAAATTCCAGAAAAGATTATCTGATCATTATTGTTATTTCTAGTCCTTAGAAGTGAGTAGTGATTCATAACTTGCCGAAATGGAGCCATCGATATACAAATGAGAAAGATCAATAGATTTGGGGGAAAACCTTACATTTGAACAAGTGAAAATAACCTGAGGGCAGATCAGGAATGGAATGAACTACTTTGGAGAAGAAGCTGACTAGTTAAGGAGAACAGGAGAATGCTACACAATGCACCTTCTTCTTGAAAGTCCTACTTCTGTTCTAATTATTGACGGAAGATGCAACTCTGGAATACTTCATTCCATATCTAAACTTAGACTTTCATACTGTGTCCCCAAATGGGCAAAACACATTATCTTGTGGGAGATTCAGTGTCAGATTTTTGGAGGAATACATAGGCACTGTACAGCCTGTGGGCAAAGAAATGTACCCTGAAGAAGGGCACCCTATTCTGCACTGCAGCACCCCTACCCTGATTATTTTTACCCCCAAGCAAATTGCACCTTCCGGAAGCTTCTTGGGGAGTGCAGTTTGCCATGTAAACATAATTTAGCGCTCTGTCATGATTATTTTAAAAATGGGAGTGACCTTTTTTAAAACAAAAGGGCCTGTATGCCTAAAACAGGCCAGGAGGAGAATTATATTTAAGTTGCAAATTTAAGTGGCAAATTATACTCCACCTTTTGGGGGGCAGTTTGCAGTTCTCTTCTAGAACATTTTTTCTAAGTTTCAGAGAGTATATGGTCCTCTAAGGTGTAAGGAAGGGCAACATGTCCCTAGGCTCTCAGAAGATGCCCACCCTGGGATATAGGTCTCAGTGCACTTCATAAACCTTTCCTTTTTCCATTGCTTAACAAAAGCAAATACATTTTCAGATTTACTGGATTCTTACAATTTGACATTCAGAGTTCCAGTAATAATAAACAAACAAACAAATGACATAAGACAGGTAGTAAGTAGTCTTTTCTTTTTATTGTGTTTGATTTGCCTAATCCTTGTGATTCTCAGGCGCATTGGGAAGGACCTCAGCAACACATTTGCCAAGCTAGAGAAGCTAACAATCTGTGAGTATTTGGAACATGGATGAGGCAGACAACAATGGGAAGAGGCACCAAACGTATGTGATTATGGCATCTTTAATGCCATTTGATGTCAGTGAAAAGCTGGAGAGATGTTGGGGCAGGGTAATTAATATAACTAGTTGCTGTCTGTGGATACTGTGTATAAGGTGTGTGTGGCAGGGGACTGAAAAAAGGCCATGGTTGAGAGCAAACTTTCCCTGATGCCTTAGCAGTTCTTGAAAGCCGCTGCTTCTCAGATTGCTGCCTACCAAATGGGGTGGACTATAGCTCCCATCAAGGAACGCTGCTATAGTGATGTTTCATGTTGGCCAGGAAGCCAATGCTGTTTTAAAATGAGCAGTGTTCCAGCTGCTGTTCAGGATTTTTTTTTTTAAAAGCACAAATGCCATTTCTTGGAGAATTTCGAGTCCTAATATGAAAATTGGTAGTGAAAGGAGAAAGTAAGGTTTGGAGCACTTAGGAAAGAACATTAAAGGAGGATTAATGGCTAACACTCTGACTTTTTACATCTTCAGTGGCCAAGCGGAAATCACTATTTGATGACAAGGCAGTGGAGATAGAGGAGCTAACCTATATTGTGAAGCAGGTAAGAGACTCCTTCTGAGGAAGTGAGCAAGGTGGCAATAATGGAGTAATCTATATTTTGTCCTTCCTTTGCTCACTTTCCCCTTCTCCCCCTGCTGTATTGAAAAACTAAGATGTGAATTGGGAAATGTAGCAAGTGGAGGTGGGAAGCTGCCATAGGGGAGTAAGTCATTTGTTTCCTCCACGTCGCCTTCCACTTCAGTATGTCAAGGTTTCTAGTTTCTCTGTCTAGCATCTTTTAGTATCCTGTGTTCTCCTCAAACAATTTCTTTCTCCCAACAGGATATCAACAGCCTGAACAAACAAATCGCACAACTACAGGAGTTTGTCAAGGCCAAAGGCAGCCAGAGCGGGAGACATGTACAAACACACTCAAACACTGTGGTCGTATCGCTGCAGGTCAGGCCTGGGCTGGTGTTTCGAAAACTAGTAACTTGAAAGTGTGAGCTTGGCAGGGAAGGCACAAGGTTTATTACAGAAATGTGCATAAGTTATGCAACTTGCAGAATTCAACTGCTACCTATGCAGAATTCTCATAAACTGGCTTAAAATTTCTATAATCCCTTATTGTTCATGATGGGGGGGGGGGGGCCTGAAAGATAAGACATCTGCAAGACCAAAGGTTACCCAGATGGTTCACTAGGAGCTGATGGAGTAGTGATAGTGTGAGAAGGCTAAGCTGTGTTCTCTGACACAATGACAGAAGAGTCTGACTTCCTTACTATTTTTTCTTCCCTGCTACTCTGTTTTCTTTTTCCAGTCCAAGCTAGCCTCCATGTCCAATGACTTCAAGTCTGTTTTGGAGGTGCGAACAGAGGTAAGTCACTCCTAATCCATTTCTCTCAAACTTTGATCTAGAGAGCTTGTAAGAGCATGCTAGATTTAGCTCCCTGGGGATATCAGTGAGGCAGCTCTTGGCGTCAACCTATACTGAAGACAAAGCATAAGGAGTTTGGCAAATTGTGCACCTTCTATTCTTTTGCTGATTATGTTTTTCTGATTTGTAAAAGAGTAAGCCAATACACATGCCTTTCAGCAAAACAGAAACACAACATAAACTTCTTATGAGAAGAGTCAGAATCTTTGGTAAAGTTAGATCTCTGATGGTCATACTGCTAAAGACGTAAAGATAAGCTAATGATATTCATTGATGTACAATTACTTTGGGATAGTAGGAAAACTAGGCTAACTCATGCATATTTTCACAAGAAGCTGAGCCTTGTAGGCAGTTGCCTCTATAAGGAAGCATCTCTATTGCACACTGAACATAAAGGTTGGGGACTATAGCTTCTGGAAGTCACTGGCCATCCCAATAGGGATTCTTGGAACTGTAGTTCAAAGAAGTAACTTTTCCAAGCTCTGTTTGAACATGAAAGCCATGGTGGAGCAAATTCATCCAGAAATCTGTTCACATGGTGGACATAGTAGTACCCACCCATATGAATTACCTACAATTCATATTCAGAAGCAATGAAAACACCTGATGAGTTGCCTGCCTGCCTTCTCAAGGTGGCTTGTCTTGCCTATTCTCTGCTTTCTTCCTTAGAACCTTAAGCAACAGAAGACTCGTCGAGAACAATTTTCCCGTGTGCCAGTTTCTGCCATGCCCCTCTCTGCAAGTAACATAAGTGAGTCAGTGCATGGAACCCTCTAATGATCCCTCACACAATTGGGAAATGTTACATTTTGGGGGAGATGGGAAGGGCCAAACTCTTTTACCCTACTGGAACTTTGTAAGATAGAATCTGTCTACAGGCTTTGACATCACTGGTTGATTCCACAGGCGGCTCCGCTATGCTTCAGGATGAACCACGGCATTCGGGAGATGTGGCTATTGACATGGACAACCGGACTAGCCAGCAGTTGCAACTCATCAATGAACAGGTATCTTGGGGTGGGGATTCACAGGTATTTATACTGGAAACAAGGGGGACAGAATGGTGGGAGACTGTCTGGTTTTCTTTTAGGGTGGCTTTTTTTTTTATCTGTATTGCGTGGGTTAGTGCCGCGCTTTCCCAAATGCAGACATCTCTTTTTCTCTAAAGTTTGAGCCTGTTGTAATTAAATGATTTGGAAGATAAAGGAGAACAAGGGAATAAAAGGACACTTTTGATAGACACATCTGAGACAAGGCAATTTAATTGACTGCCTATCAGTATTGGTATATTTATGCCAGTATTTATTTTTAAATACATTTAAAATACTATGGCCTACAGGCAGACATTCATCACCAGGCAAAACCAGAGATGAAGTCTCAAAATGCTAAAAAGCAAACCTTTAATTTAGACAAACTGAACACATTTTGATCCAAAATACACTTTGCAGCCCTATTTGGGAGCTTCAAAATAAAATGGAAAACAGGAAGAATTAACTATATATGATAGCTCATGAAAGAAAGAATATAGATACAAATTGCTGTTAGGAGACACAAGTATGCTGTTTTTTGTTTTTACTCTAGAGACCTCTGTATACTTTTTACTGTGTGTATAGAGGCCTTAGGGTAATTTGTGTTTAATCTATATTCTGTATAATTTATCATATACTGTATGTTTATTTTATATAATTTGTAGTCTTGAGGATGTCATACTAAGAAGATGTTGGGCCAAAACATGGCCTGTTAATTTCAAATTAAACTGTTTGCTTTTTGGCATGATGTGGTCTTTCTTTGCTTTTATTTACTTCATACTATGCTGGATCCTCTGGACTGCCTGGTTTGTTATCTTTTCAAAGGACAGCAGATAAGGGAGGAGGCTGTGTCTAAAGTTTGTAGATTATGAAGATGTTTGATGCTTCTTTGGAAACTAAGAAGGATCTTAAGCGCGACTTGGGCAAAGGAGATGGGGGGATTGTGAAATTCCCCCACTTGCAACCATGCTCATATTCCCTTTTTTTTTTTGCAGGATTCATATATCCAGAGTCGGGCAGATACCATGCAGAACATTGAATCTACTATTGTAGAGTTGGGGTCCATATTCCAGCAGCTGGCACACATGGTCAAAGAGCAGGAGGAGACCATCCAGAGGTACAGGCAGAAGGGCCAATGGAGAAATGTTCTCATTGTTGTCTAAATGCAGAAGTTTTGTTGCATTGGTATATTTCAGAGAATGCTTTTGATGGACATACAGTGGGCCCTTGGTGTCTACTGGGGTTTGGTTCCAGGAACCCTCCCCATCCCCATGGATACCAAAATTTGTGAATTGTCATGTCCTCTTGTATACAATGGTGTAGTAAAATGGTCTCCCTTATATAAAATGGCAAGATCAAGGTTTGCTTTTGGGGGGGGGGGGTTAGTGGAAATTGGAACATTTTCTCCAACTCTCTCTTCCTGCAAAGATGGTTTTCCTTTTATATATGAATTTCTTCAATGTGAACAACACTAGAGTTAAGTGCAGCTGGTTGTATGAAAATAACTGTGGAAGTTCAACTTTTCACTGCTAGGAAAAGAAACATTACCTACCTCACCTGTGATAAGTTTATTTCCAGCAGTTAAAGACAAACATTCTCTCCATCCAGCAGAGAGGTTCTTTGGTCACTGCTGGTCTTGGTTCAACATGGGAATGTATTTTTCTTCTAGTGCTATGCCTTTCCTTGTTCTTATTTCCTTTGCCTTTTTGAGTTCATGTTTTTTTGTGGTGGTGGTGGGGGTGGTGGTTTTTAAATTGCGCTTTAGCTGTTAATTTGATTGACCTTACCAGGGACTGTTCTCACTAGAGAGGGCTTTTCAAAGGTCTATACCAGTGGTAGGCAACCTTTCCCCTTTAAGGGCCAAGGGACTTCAGCTCCCAGAATCCCAGGAGCTATTGGCCAACATAGGACTATTGGCCAACATGGCTGAGGCTTCTGGGAGCTGAAGTCCCTCAACCCTTAAAGGGGAAAGGTTGCCTACTCCTGGTCTATACCATTCCTGCCTATCCAGGCAAGAAGTAAGCCATCTCAGGATGTTCATTTTCCCTACAGGAATTGATTATCACAGGTAAAAATGTTTCTATTCCCACCCCCCACCCCCCATGTGACAGCTATACCAGAAAATAACCACTGCAAACTGGTGTATTTGGTTATGTGAAAAATTCCTGCAGGTTTTCTTACGCTGAGGAAAACACTACCTCTGTGTGCTTCATCAGTTCTCCTTTTTTCCCACCCCACAGAATTGACGCCAATGTGGAAGACACTCAGCTTAATGTTGAGGGTGCACACACAGAGATTCTGAAGTACTTCCAGTCTGTCTCCTCCAACCGGTGGCTGATGGTGAAGATCTTTCTTATCCTTATTGTTTTCTTCATCATCTTTGTAGTGTTCCTGGCCTGACAGCAGAGGTGGCTCAAATTTCCATCCCCATCCCCACTCCTCAGAGCTGTGTTGGACACTGGACTCTCCTGTTCTCTGTTATGGCCAGCACATCACCCACATAGGGCCTGGCACAAAAGGGACCCATTCTTGCCCATTGTGACCTTTGCTGTGGCTGCTGGCATGGAGTGGGGCCACCCTGACTGGAG
This sequence comes from Phrynosoma blainvillii, assembly GCA_026167975.1. NCBI lineage: Eukaryota > Metazoa > Chordata > Lepidosauria > Squamata > Phrynosomatidae > Phrynosoma > Phrynosoma blainvillii. Next base: position 10,023,576 of record JANUYF010000016.1, read on the forward strand.
TGCAATATCATTTGGGACTACGCTGTGAAGAGTTTTGCTCCCACCCACCCCTCCATCCCAAATGAGACATGATCCAATGGGTGTGTGTAGTGGGACCAGGATCTGGCAACTCTTTCCTTAACCTATATAATTGGCCTCACTTTGAGACTTAAAAAAGTGTGAACACAACGTCTATCCCACTTCTTTTTTAAACAAAAAAATATTAATACGCTAGTCTCTAGCACCTAACATTCTTCCTATATGGCATGGAGGGAACTGAATCTCTTGGGCTTAATGAGGCTGTAGTAGCTTGTGCCTTTTGCCCTATCCAGAGGGCTATGCAATTTTTTCTTCCTTCTCCTGCTAGCCCATCCCACAGTGGAATATTTAAATCTTTTTCTTGATGCCCTGGTGGGAATTCCTCTATCCCTCTGATCACACAAGTTTGGCTTTTTCAGCCCTGGAGCAATAGATCTCTTGAACAGAGAAGCAAGATATAGTGCTCTTCTCACTCTTGCCCCTGTTTATAGCTAAAAGTAAATTTCTTGCCATAGTAGATATTCAGGCTAAGAATTTCTTCTTTAAGTAACAAAGCCCATGAAGGGTACACAAGGCAAGTCTCTGTTGTCCTTGCCATCCTTCCTGATGCTTGGGCATTTCAGCAGTGTTCTGGCTCTGTAAAAGCACCCCGTATGTTCCTGTCCAAAGCAGATTCACCCCCCCCCCCCATTGCTTCATCTGGGTCTGAAGTACATTAGATTCGGAAAGGTTTCTTCTCTCCCTCCCAGAGAAGAGGGGAAAGTGTTCCTCTTTCTCAAATCACCCCAACAATATTTACACTAACTGATATCAGTACAACAGTGAAACATTAATCCCCCACCTCAGCAATTAAATAGCCTATGCTTAAGGACACATCATCTCCTCTGGTTTGGTTATGGTGGCTGAATTACAAAATCTCTCCCTAACTGAGGTCACTCCCAGCCTTATTTTCTATGTGGTGGGATTCTGAACCCTCAGCTGCAATGGCCTTAACATTCCATTGTTATGTTCTACTCCCTAAGAGCATGCTCTTTCAGAGGAACTGGCATGGGGTGAGGGGGGGGAGATAATCCAGCTATTGTGGATGGTGAGTGGGGTGTTACTTATTCCATGATCTGGAAGAGAGCAGCACTGGTTTATTGCCTGTGCTTTAAAATCTATTAAAATAAGCTTTACTTTAACAAAATAATCAAAGTCTGCTAATTCTTTCTCCTGTATATCAGCCTGGAATGAACCTGTTATAGCAGGGGTGGGGAACTTGTGGCATTCCATATGTTGTTTGACACCGGTTCTGGTGAATCCTAGCCAGGGTGGCCTAGTCCAACAATATCTGGAAGGTTCCATGCTCCCCACTTACCAGCCAAGATGCTCCTCAAAAGAGGCTACATCTGACATTTACATAAAGATGCACTATGAGTGAAAGTGTGTAGGGAAACCTCTTCTGGCACTCTGCCTTTGATAATGCAATCCATGCTTTTCCTTAGATGAATGTGGCAGTAGGAGCTGTATCTGGCAGGCTAGGATGAGACTAAGGACCATCCCCAGAAGTTATGCTTCAACTTAGATGTTGAGCATTCTGATCTGTAAAAAAGAAAAACTAAACTATGGGCCTTTGCAGACTGCCAGAAATAGTGCAAATTGAGTCCACTTTAAAGGTTAGGGTTAGTGCTAGGGAATGATGGGAATGGTGTTTTTTTCTGAGACATTGAGCCTTCTCTGTCAGAGAGCTCTGGTGCCACAATAAAATACAGTTCCCATGATTCCCTAACCCTTAAAGTGGACTCAATTTGTGCTATTTCTAGCAGTCTGCAAAGGCCCTTTGTTAGGCAAAAAGTCTAGCTAATGTGGTACTGAATATTCTACTTGGCAATGGCTTCAAGTATTAGTTAAAAGCAAAGAGGCTTTGCTAACTGAGCCATGCCTGTATTTGGAGTTTGGATCTTCTTTTATCCAATATCTATATGTAGTGGACTGTCATTCTTGTTATATATTTAAGGGTAGCTATGTTGGCCATATAACAAAGTATGATAACATCCGAAGTCCCAGTACTCATCTTGTTGGGGGCAATTGACTTACTGCTTAGGGAGTGCTAGTTCGGTATAGAAATGTACTTGCTGTTGCTAAAATCCACAAAATAGTGATACCTTTATTTGGCCAACCAAAATGTCTTTTATGCATTTTGGTTGGTCGAATAAGTATCACTGCTTTGTGGATTTTGGATGCTATTGTACTTTGCTTATAAACACTCAAGATACTTTCTTTCATTTTTAATGACCATTGGCTTGTTTTGGTTGAGCTGTAAAACTGTGATAGAGACCAAACTAAAAAGAATGCTGGTGTTCTACTGATGGGGAAGGAGAGAGAAGAAAAAAAAAGCCAGATACGGATAAAGACGCAACTCTGGATACCTGTTGAATAGAAATTAGGATATAATTTATGAATCTGTGTATATATATATATATTCAAGGTTAAGATCTTGGAGACCTCATTCACCTGCCCTGTTTGGATCTGGAAGGTAACAGTCCAGGAATCCAAGTTAAGTCATAATTATATGTTTTTCCGTTTCAGCTTGGAAAAGTCCTTATTAATGTAACTCTTTAGGAGGAGCTTAATGATAATGTCTGGGCAGCATTTCCTTTAAAAACCTGCCTACAAACTCTGAATTCAGAAGAATTTACACTTAATGTTTTGTGCTAATGTAACCAATATCATCAGATTACTATTCTGTGTTCCCAGCATACTTCTTCCTTCTCTTTTGAGAGGTCCCACAATTATTATTTTTTAAAAAACAGACTTAATTATCAAATCCTTACCTGTCTAGTTGTTTTGTACTACAACTCACCAGCCCCTTCCTGCATTGTCTGTAGACAAAGTGGGAACTGTAGTTCAGAATAACTAGAAGGCAAAAATATTCTATCCCCACCTTAATTCTAAGTTTCCATCTTTTTGAGTAAATGTGGTTTTGACACATAGTGACATTTTGGTCATAGAGGCCTGTGGTTATCCTTCAGCATAATCACCCAGCAAGACCCTGTAAATTTTCCCTAAGGACACAGACTGTTCTGAAAACAGCTGGATTTTATATTGCAAAAAAATTGAATTATCCACTTTTCCCCCTTTTAGTAACCCATCTGAGGAAGTAGACTTAAGTCTAGGAAAGCTCATGCTACCAACTTCTTTCTTTCAATGAGTCTCAAAGGTGCTTACAAGATCTCTCTACATTCTGGAGATCAGAGTTCAATTCCCAGGTCAGCCTTGAAACCCACTGGGTGACTTTGGGCAAGTCACACTTTCTCAGCCTTAGAGGAAGGCCATGGCAAACCTCCTCTGAATAAATCTTGCCAAGAAAACCCTAGGATTGGTTTGCCTTAGCGTTGCCATAAGTCAGAAATGACTTGGAAGGCACAAAATAGATTTAGTAAGTAGCGAGATCTTGTAGCACCTTTAGATTTAGTAAAGTTGGCAGCAGGAAATTTCATAGACTTAAATCTACTTCCTCAGGTGCATTTAGTCTCAAAGGTGCCACAAGATCTCTATACCTCTGAATTCTATCATTATTAACTGAAAGAAAGAAGCTGGCAGCATGAGTTTTCCTCGACTTAATTCTCCTTTCTCAGATGAATTTAGGGCCTTTACAGACTGCCAGAAATAGTGCAGCTTGAGGCCACTTTTAACTGTCCTGGCTCAGTGCTATGGAATCATGGGAACTGTAGTTTATTGTGACACCAGAGCTCTCTGACAGAGAAGGCTTAATGTCTTAGAAAAAACTACAATTCCCATGATTTCCTAGCATTGAGCCAGGGCAGTTAAAGTGGACTCAAACTGGATTATTTCTGGCAGTCTGTTCAGGCCCTTAGTCTCAAAGGCGTTGCAAGATCTCTTTATCTTTGAATTCTATTATTATTATTATTATTAACTGAAATGCATATTATTTATTATTATTATTATTATTATTATCCTACCTATTGCCATAGTTGTTGATATTATTTCTATTACTATTACTGAAAGCAATTTGGCAGCATGAGCTTTCCTAGACTTTGGTCTCCTTCCTTAGATGCATTTAGTGACAATAGATAGAGCTGAGTTGCGCGCGCATATCTCGCGAGAGGGAAGAGGCGAAGTATCCAAGGGCGCATGCGCGTCGCCTTTCACTTCCGGGGCCACGCTCGCGTGAGTGCGTCCAACTCGGGGCATGCGCAGTGCGTCCTTTGCTTGAGAGTCGGCACTCGACGTCCGTGGCTCGCTCCGACCGATCCTTCCTTCGTTCGTGGAGACGGGAGAAGCGAGGGGCTTCGGGCGGCGTCCGAGAGGGACTCGAGGGAGCGGCCTTGTGGGGTTCACCGTCGCGGTGTCTTTTCCCTCGATGGCGGACGGCGGGAAAGGGGGCTACAACGGTGAGGGGCCTCTGAGGGGAAGGAGGAAGGCGCCTCGGAAGGGCGGGAGGCCTCGGGGACCCGAAACTGGTCCCATTATTGGGGCTGAACTGGGAGGGAGCTGGGGGTTTGTGCTCTTCCTGGCGGAGGCGTCAGACTGTGAGGCTGCGTCCACAGTGGGGAAATGAACCGGTTTGGTACCGCTTTAAAGGCCACGGCTCCATGCTAGGGAATTCTGGGAAGGGTTAGGTTTGTTGTGGCACCAGAGCTCCTGTCCTCTGGTTTTTGGCCCTAAAGAAGCAGGTTTGTTCCATCCTTCAGAGGACATCCCTTCAACTATTGAAACAGGGCTATCGTGCAGGGTTTGAGCCGAGTTCCTCCACGCAAAGGAGGACAAGGTACCCCCAAAACGTAGGACACGACCAAATAAAAGTGGGAAACCCTCATAGAAATATAAATTCGTGCTTCTCAGTCAGGGGTCAAAATGGAGGACGTTTTGGAATATTTGGATATTTTGGATTTTGGAATTCCTCCCGGACAGAAGGTTGAAATGTAGGACATCTGGTCACTCTGCTGTCAGATCACCTTTTAACTTTCTCCAGGCTAAACATACCCAAACGCTAAAAATGTTTAATGTGGAAGGGCCCCAAGAATATTTACAAACAAACATTTAAAAAATATTTTAAAACATTTTAAGAGGGAGAGCCGAGTCAGGACGTTGTTGTAGAGAAAAATCTTCAGTCTCTTTTGGTCACTTGGAGAAGCCCTGATGAATCAAAGCAAAGGTAAATCTTGGCCCAAAACACATGGGAGAAACAATCCAGTTTGAGACTGCTTTATGCTAAGGAAGTTGGGAACTGTAGATTTTGAGGCATTGAGCCTTCTCTGTCAGAGAGCTCTGGTGCAACAATAAACTACAATTCCCAGGATTCCCTAGCCAGGGCAGTTAAAGCAGTCTTAAACTGGATTATTTCTGCCATGTGTTTTGGGCCCTAGTCTGGTATTCTCTTATGGTTTACTTATGGTTTACTTACTCTTATGGCCTCTGGGAAGCAGGGCATGAAAGCAGCAGCATCTGTCTGCTCTTATTCTCTAGCAACTGACATACAGAGGCTTATTATCTTTGAAACTGGATGTGTCAGGTGTGTTTATTTATTTCGTTGCTTTGGTTACGATCTTTTGCATAAGTGAACTACCTGTTGACTACCTGCTTGTTGTTCAATTTATCATCCTTGTGTAGAACATGATGATCGTGTGGGTGGAGGAGGAGGCAACAGAGGCTTCCCTGGCCGGAGGAGAAAAGGCCGGGGGCCCTTCCGAGGAAAAATGTACAGTGAAGTGAACCATTATCAGCGGAACTGGAGCCATGTAGGTCCCAGTCCTCATAACCGGCTAGAGGAAGAAGATGGAGATGTTCTCATGAGCGATGCACATGATGTGCTGCGATCCCGCTAGTGAGTAAAATGTTTTGTTGACAATACTACATATTGTGTGATTCAGCTTGAGAGCAGGTTACCCCTACTTACTCCCAGTTACAATTTATCTGAACATTTTTGAAAAGGAGACTCCAAAAAATAGACTAAATATAAATAAAGCTTTGGAGTGTGTAGCTTTCCCTTTTCTGGGCCTGACTGTCATTTTCATGTGAAACTCAAAATGCTTGTGAATCCTTGCCAAGTTACTAGGGATGCTTGAAGGTTGGGGTGGTCTCATGTTCCAAAGTGAACGCACACTCGACAAATCTTGCAATGTGTAGGTTGGGCTTGGCCCACTTCAGAAGACACATTCCTATATGAATTCTGTATGGCAGTTTGTGAAGTGTTGTTTACCCCTTTCCATGTTTTTTCTATTGAATCTGGCTGTTTAGAGCAGCTGGAAATGGGAATGGCTTAGGAAGCACAAGCAATGATCATGTGCCATCCCTCTTAGCATCAGGAAAAGCAATCATTTACCCATACAGTGTCCCTTTGAGAGAGAATACATTATCCCGTACAATCCCATCTGAGTTATTGTGGTGCCATTTCAACCCTCATGTACCTTCTCTGCTTATTGCTGTCCAGGTGGCTAGATCCCAGTAAAAAAAGGTGAAAGGGGTTAAAATGTACCCTTCAGACTTCCATGCAAAATGTACAGCTTTTTTTCAAAACACTTTTGCCTACACCTGCATGAATCTTACCTATACAATAAGTAAGGGGTAGGCAACCTTTCCCCTTTAAGGGCCGAGGGACTTCAGCTCCCAGAAGCCTCAGCCATGTTGGCCAATAGTCCCATGTTGGCCAATAGCTCCTGGGATTCTGGGAGCTGAAGTCCCTCTGCCCTTAAAGGGGAAAGGTTGCCTACCCCTCAATAAGTCAAAAGTTGACTTGAAGACACACAGCAACAAAGGGCCTTTACAGACTGCCAGAAATAGTGCAGCTTGAGACCACTTTAACTGTCCTGGCTCAGTGCTAAGGAATTATGGGAACTGTAGTTTATTGTGGCACCAGAGCTCTCTGACAGAAGAAAATACAATTCCCATGATTCCTTAGCATTGAGCCAGGACAGTTAAAGTGGCCTCAAGCTGCACTATTTCTGGCAGTCTGTAAAGGCCCAAAGAGGCAATATGATCACATGTTGATCCCTCCAAAAGACATGTGGTGTTTAACCCTCTTTTTAATGCTGTGCTTCATGATGTCACTAAATTGGTGTTTAAGGTTCTTTATAAGCCCTTCCATACAATAGTAAGAATGAGATGGGGTGGTAGTGAGCCTTGTTTGCCTAATCAGGTTCAGGTTTTCAGCTGTAAGGTTTTGCATTTTCCCAAATGGGAAACTTGAGTATCTGATTTATTTGCTAGTATAATACTTAACTGGATGAAGCAATGAGAAAAAAAATAGGAATTCAGTGTATTCATGATTTGGAAAAAAGAGTACAATGCTAATTGATCTATTTTATTAGGAAAGTCTGAGTGTATATTGTCACTGTACTCTCTCTGCATCATTCTCTGGTTGGTGCAAAGAGGAATCCACACAGTTTGGCTTACATCCATCACTACCCAGACAAAGGCAGGGAATCATATGGCCTAAAGCTTTGCTGATAGATTACTTCTTGTGACAGATTACTTCTCCTTCCAGTTTCCCTCCACTTGCACTGTTGTCCAAGCAGTTCATACTGCTGCTTTGTCCAGATAGCTACCCTGTGAAATAGAATAACATGTTATCTCCAAGCCTATTAATGGAGCAGAATCTTGGGGTTTGCATATTGGAATTCAATACTTTGTGTGTGCTCCATACCATTTTCCCATTCTTCAGCACTCCTTATGGGCAGCGTCCAAACCGACCAGATCGGGACCGAGGAGGTCTAAGCCATGTTAATCTCACAGTGAGACAGAATCTGAATATTCCAGACCGGAATGTTCCCAGGAATACCTCCAGCAAGAAGGCCTGGTTTAGGATTACGGTAAGTCATATATGGAAAGGCTATGAAAGCAGAAGTAGCGAGGGATAGTGATAAAAATGCGACAAAGTGCATTTTTAAAAAATCAAGAACAGTAAAATAAAAACATAAGAACATATAAATTCAGAACCAAGAGCTAGAATGAAAATATATTAAGATGAGTCATTCTTTAAGTCCTGTCTAAAAAATTCAAAAATCATCACCTGACAGCAAAAGTGTATGGAAGAAAAGGCTGTGTGGGTCACCATAGAGAATACAGTTCTACAGTTTAGATGTAACCCTTGAAAAATTCCTTTCCTTGTTTCTGCCTGATATGACATGGGTTTTGGCTGCCTGAGGAAAACTCTGGAATTGCTGATCACTAGGGCAGGCTGAAACAGGAAAACACTTTCCTTTGGATAACTTGACTCCAAGCCTTTACGGGTTTGCAGGTAATTGATAGCACCTTTGAGTTGGATGCAGAAACAAACCAGGAACCAGTGCAGCTAGTCAGTTTGGATGGTTTGTAGTAGAGGAGTCATGTGCTTCCTGCACAATAGTCTGTCTACATGGTGGTAGGACTTTTTAAAGAAGGAGCTTTCCACAGCCTGTTTTAGGCACAGTTGAAACAATGTGGACTTTAATGATCTCATTGTTTTCCCTTACCCACTTGGCTCCCTCTGTTGGATATTATAAATCAGAAAGGTTAGAGATTGATGCTATATGTAGTGGATCTCACTTCCCTTAGAATGTTCCAAGTTTAAGGCTTGACCCTTCCAATGTAGGAGAAAGGTTTCGTATCTTTCATGTATTAAAAAAAATTCTAAGCTGCTAATGGATTCAGTTATAAATTGCTTTTCTTTAAAACCTCATTATTACTTATTTAGATGTGCTAGTCTTAACTGGTTCCTCTATTGTTTTTCAGATTCCATACGGAAGAAAATATGAGAAGGCCTGGCTGATTAATGCCATTCAGAACTTGTGTACCATCCCCTTCAATCCTGTAGAGGTAAGGCGAAGCATGAGCATGCTCTTTCCAGATATTTCCTTGTTTTTCACAGGGAGAATGTTTTGTATAGTGATTCCTAATTTTTTGTCTTGAGACTACTGTGTTTGATGCATCTAGATTTGTACACCAGCATTTCTCAAACTGATAGGCCCTTTGGCTATATTGGACTATACCTCCTATCATCCCTGTCCAGCATGAGGGTGATGGGAGTTGTTATCCAACACAACTGGCCAGCTGTAGAAGCCACCCATACCCCACTTGGCAAGAGAAGACATATAGCATCCTCTACCTCTCTCTTCTTCCGTCAGTATTTTGCCAGTGATGGTCTGAGGAGAATGCACTAAGAGGGTTAGAACATGCTGATCGGGGCAGATGTTCTATCTTTTATGGGGTCCCCTTTAACTAACATTGTGGTGGCAGTCATGGCTAGTGGAGTGTATGCATTTTATTAAAAGTTGTTCTCTCTTTCTCCAACCCATGTCAAATAATTCAAGCAACATATGCTAGGACTCCATAGTTTTTAAAATTAGGTTTCTCTTGTGTTTTTTTAAAGCTATTTCACTAATAAGTTTTGTTTCCCTTCGCAGTTTCACTATGCCAATAATCGAGTAGTGTTTTATGTGGATGAAGGGCCTGTGGCGAATGCCCTCAAGCAGGCGTCTAGGAAGATTATTGCACCAGATGGCTACAAGGTTTGTTTGTCATTTGCCATGAAGGGCAGGGTGGTGAGAACAGTAAGGAAGAGTTAGAGGAAGCAGGTCCAAAACAGTGGAATGTTAGTGGTCACTTTCAGATTTGACCCATTATTACCCTTTCTTTGTCCTGTAGCTAAATAGGCATACTTGTCTTGGGCCGAGTGCCCTTTGCTGGCTTAGCCTGCAACATCTCCTCACCAGAGCCTCACACTGTTCATTGTTTCAGGTGGTGATACTCATAAACACATGCACTCAACCCATGAGTATCCAACGTGAACTAAAACCAGAGGAAAATGAGCAACTGAAGGTGAGTAGAATGTGCTGGAGCTTTGTTTTTTACCATTCATTTGCTAGTCAGCCTCATGTTCCTAAACTGGGGTGTATTAAGTGCTTTCTGGGAGCCTGTCTTAAAGTGTTTCAAAGTGTTTGGGTATTCTGTATTTTGGTTTTGTTTATTTATGTGCTCTTCTCTCCTTCATCAGTTTTGTTGCTTTGTTTGCGCCCCCCCCCCATTCTCAATATTCATTAATTCTGTTTTATTTTTCATTCACAAGCATGATTTTATTCACACTTTCAAAACTGCCAGCAGTCTGGACAGCTTGTCCAGTCTGGAACAGGCTCTGAGCCTATTAGGCTTGATATCAGAATTATTGACCACAAACAGATTGGAGGAAGGTTGACCCAGTATCCAAGATGATTCTGATGCCGAAGGGCAGTGAAAAGGTTCACACAGTTTAGTGGGAAGGAGGCAATAATGTCTTTATGAAATGTAGTTGAGAGATGGAGAAAATGGGAAATTATAAGATTTCCAGAAGAAACAGTAGTTTTGGGGAAAACTGAAAAATGCAACATTAGCATCCTTTACAGACTGGAAGTTACCGTATTTTCTGGCATATAAGATGACTGGGCATATAAGATGACTCCCAAGTTTTCCAGTTAAAATATAGATGTACCTTAGCAGTGATTGGCTGGTTGTGAGAACCTGTACAGACTGGCCAAAAGGCTGGCGTTGAATACGTGCATTCTAAAAGCAATTAGTAAAGTTCTTTAGTTTGTAACTAAAACAAATATACTATGTAAAATCCCCAGTTGCTCTAACAGTATTGAAGGGAGGGGTGAGACAGAATGCTTGATTTTTCAACAAGGATGAAGTGAACTGCTTTTCATTTGTGTTGAGAAAGGACGGTTGTTTTCCTGCTTTAGCTTCTGTTTCATCATTCTTATGAAGTTTTCTTTGTGCTTGCAGCTTTGCATGAGTAAAAGATATGATGGATCCCAGCAGGCTTTGGACTTGAAGAATATTCATGCAGATTCAGGTAAATCATGATACCTATTTTCTTTTTCTTTTTTTTCACTGCTGGGGCTGTTTTTCCTCTGTGTACTAGAAAACTAGAATTAAAATTGGCTTTCTCTTTCATGTAAAATGGGTAAGCAATCCACAGCCTATGAGCCTCATGGTTTTGTGGCTTCTAGGGTTAGTAGCATGAAATTTTGGTAACTTGACAATAAAATAAAGGTTCCTCAAGTGCCTTGTTCTAGCAAGTAAAATCTGATTTTGGAGTTGGAAGTAATTTTCCCCCAACATTTCATTGTTGTACACCTTAAAGTGCAGCTTGTAGTGGGATCCAGGGGCCCAAAATTTGCTGTGGAGCCACTGAAGTCCCCATCCTCCCACTTAAGAGTGAAACCCTATGGCCAGAGAAAACAGAATAATCCCTCCCCTGGTCCAGAATTTACTTTTCTTAGGGCAAAGATCTGGTCCTAGACTCCGGTTGAAGACAGCATCTTATCTCTGCTGGGTTTCCAGGGCATGTGGCTGGAAAGATGTAAAATTAATACTTCTGTTTTGTTCTTCAGATCTAGTAGCACAAAATATTGATGTGGTGTTGAATCGCCGATCCTGCATGCTAGCTGTGCTGCAGATCATCCAAGAGAATATCCCTGAGGTCAGCTATTTTCCTTCCTTCCTTCTTTACATTCCATCTAATAATGCCTGATCTTCTGAAATGAAAAGCTACAAAGTTTCCATTTAAAGAATATAGGTCTTTTCAGGAAGTTCTCCATTGTTACAACCTGTACACTAAACTCCATGGAAGCTGTTTCTAAAATTGATGATCTTACATAGTTGAGCATTATTGGAACAGAATCTTAAACCAGAGAGTGGCTTTTTGTTTGATCCAGCATTATAGCTCTTACGTTTTCTGCTTAAAACATTCTGGAATGTTCCAGTTGCTTTGCCCTGTCATACCTGTGACACTTTATATGGGACATTTTATTGGTGTGGCAGCAAAGGAGCATTCACTGAAGCAAGAAGCCTCTAGTTTGTTCTCTGAACAACACTTTGAAACTGTTTTTCCCATTAGCACAGGCCCTAGATTTCTAATCTCTCCACTATGTTTTACTGTAACTAATGCTAAGTATGCATAACTAAACCAATTCACAATCCTTTCCCCCCAAATTTAAGCTTCAAAATGGTTAATTTGTTGCTTCCCTTTGTTGAATTTTCAGTTGTACGTTTCTGTGGGCAGGACTCTTTCCCATTGTGGTTGTACAGTAACATGTACGCTGGTGACACTATATAAAATACTTGCATCAACCTCTTACAAAATGTCCTGAATTGAAGAGTGCAGGGTTTGTTTGTTTTTTGGAGCTTTTACCTCTTCTCCATTTAGTTCCCCTCTCCACCAGTTCCCAGTCCTAATCTGGAGAGCAGTCTCTTTCTTTATGGTCCATAGGCTGTTTGTTAACCCTGAGGATTGTCATATATTTATAATCTAAAAAAAAATCTATCTTAATCTAACCTGTGTTCTGTAATGTTGAATAGTGAGACTAGACTAATGAGCAGCAATAGCAGTTTTTCTGAGGTCCATAGAGACATATTGTGAGTGTGACGTGACAGGGCTGGGATAAAAATGTCTGATTTTCAAATTTTCTGAAAAGAAAATTCTCAGGCAAATTCTTTTATCTTCTTATTTTGCCAGTGACAGTTATTGGAGTTGATCTTAGTGAATTCCTATTTTCCCTTGCATTTTATTGGCTTAAACTCCAATGTATGGATTGTAATAATTTTTAGCTTTGTGTGTTTTGAAGCAAGAAACCCCCCCCCTTTTTTTTTTTCATTGTAGGTTTCTTTTACTGAATTGTAATACCTGGAGTAAATATGTTCATAATATCTTGGCAGCATTAAAGACGAGGGATGAATTTGTCAAAGAGGGTAGAAGAGGGAATAGGATACAAAAGAATTGTGTGTAAGGATCTACATGTTTGAAGTGATCCAAATTTAATAGTACAATAACTTTAGTTGAACAGTTAAAATGGCACAGAGTACTGGGTTTTTTCCCAAACTCCTTTTTAACATTTTTATCTGTATGTTTTAAATTATTTATAAAATGTTCTTCATAATTTAATTCCAATTTAATTTTGATCTTCTGTACTATTTAAGTGCATTTTAATTGTAAGCTTTCTAGAGTCTCGTTTTTGTAGTGGTGGTGATGGTGAAATAATAGATCTTTTCCTTCCTTCTATTCTCTGCCTTGTCTCCGTTGTCTTCACCTTTATAGCTCCTTTCTCTGAACTTGAGTGAGAACAAGCTCTATCGGCTGGATGATATGACTGACCTGCCCCAGAAGGCTCCTAACCTGAAGATCCTCAATTTATCTTGCAACCAAGTGAGCCCTATTATGTTCATCAGTTCAGATTGATCCTCTGTTTTGAAAAAAGTACCATCTTTTACTCAATTCTCTCTTTGTACCTCTCTTATTCGATTCAGTTGAAGTCAGAACGTGAGCTTGACAAGTTGAAAGGCTTGAAGCTCGAAGAACTGTGGCTGGATAGCAACCCACTGTGTGATATCTTTCGGGACCAGTCCACTTACATCAGGTGAGGTGCAGCTCAAGACTGCTTTAGCTGACTGGACTGACACACTCCATCCTGCATTTGGCCCCATCTTACTCAAAGGACAGCAAGACACAATGAAGATGTGCCAGCTACTTGTCAGGAGACAATCTCCCACATAATTTGTGCTGGATTGATTGATTTGTTGCCATCTGCCTTTGCCATGGCAACTTTTCTTTGAGCTTGCCCAAAGTACACTCTGGATTCTTGATTCTGATTTGTGATACTTGTGACAACAGTTTCATTTTAACTAGATTGGAGTATTGCCCCACTCTTCTCTCCCCTAAATATTAGCATTATCAAGTTATTAGCTAAATTTTTTGATTTGTTTTTTTTCAAGTGATCTCCCATATACTACCATCCTCCTTCCCATTCTGCCCTGCTTTTCCTCTCATAAAACCTTGCTGTTTTTTCCTCTTCCCCTGCTATTTCCTGTCCTTTCATATCACCCTCTACTTTCAGGCTCTAGTGACCTCGGGATGTACAGCCTTTTCCATCCTCTTCAGTTCCCCTTTTACACACCACCACTCCTCCTGTTCAAGTTTGCCTTGCTCTGCCAACTTGATGTGGCCTTGCCTTTCTAATTTGTACTGAGAGAGCTCTCACGCCATACCAGAAGGTAACATATTGCTCAGAGGCACAGAAAGCATATATTTTGGAATTCAGCTCAACCTGCCAAATCCTGAGGTACCTTTTGATGATGCCTTTGGCCCTTACAGATGGCTGGTTAGCCAATGACGGGTAAGATTCCTTGTGAGAGGAACAACCTAAGACAGGCACAGTCACACAGTGGCCAGACAAGCCCTTCCACCTGCCTCCGGGGAAGATGGCAGAAAAGGCAAAGGAACCTCATTATATGGTTATTTCTCAGCAGGGAACATTTGGACGGCCTAGTGCTGTTCCCAGAGAGGCGACATTTGTTTCTTGATGAACAGGAGCAAAGATTGTGCTACCTCTGAGCTGGAGCAGAAGCAGACTGAAAAGAATAAACTTGTTGCATGGAAAATCCTCTTTCTTTTCAAGTTATATGTTTGAGGTCCTGTAGGCATGGGCAAGGCACTTATATATCTTTAGGGTGGTTGTAGGTCTTGTAGGCATGGACAAGGCACTTGTATCTCCTTAGGGTGGATGTAAGAGGGGTGACACTGAGGATGGATGGGACTGTGCAGGGGTTTCTAGGCCTTTTCTTCATTTCCCTTCAGTTTCTGGCGTCCCCTGCTTCTCACCCCAACTGTCTTCCACATTCATTAATTAGATTTGGGCCTTGATACAGGAACCCTCCCAAAGCTGTTTTAAGTTGAGTACCAGGAAGTTGGCTCAGCCATCTCCATGACCAGTGGGAGTTCTTGTCCATTCCCCCCTACTTCCCCTTCCCTTCCCCTGGTCCCTGTGGAGCACTTCTATAAATGAGCCATGTGGGTGAGTATAAGCTCAGGTAAGTGCAGAGGGAACCCTTCAGCAGTGTGACTTTTTGACACATCTGCATCTCATGCTTCTGAGCATGTGTAAAACTACCATGGGAAAGAACAAGATTTTGAGCAATTACTTTACTTACCTAATATTTTCTGCTCTGATCCAAAACTGTAATATGTTAGATGCTAAATGGTGGAGCAGGCTGTCAGTGTTATTCTTGTTCTACATCAAGGAGCAGAACTGTAGTAATGAACCTGATCTATATATCTTATATTCACAACTGACTGGAAAAGTGACTTAATATTTCCCTATAATGTCAGATTCCAGTACATAGAGGAAAGAATATCAGTTTGCATCAGACTGATCTTCAGCATGGATTGTAGAAGTTAATCTCAATATAAACTATGTAATTAATGCCCCAAAAAGCCAAACCTAATGCACTGCTGTACAAAATGAATCCACACTCCTTATTTTGTGGCCTTGTTTAAAATGCTTGTGTGTGAAAATTTCTTAGGCTTTCAAAGAAACACAGAATTTGACAGCCTTTAATGGGGCTTTCATTTAAAGATTCTGGTGAGTAATGCCACCACTTTCTTAGCCTTATGTGATGCTTTTTTTTTTAAACTTAGAAGGCCCGATTAAGTGGGATGAACAGTACCTGCTTATTGCAGAATTCTCACTTTGTTTAAAGATGTCACATTTTTGGTGTTGGCTGCTGTAGAATCCAGGCAGTGAGATGTTATAACTGCTAATCTGTAGGCTTGCAGAGTAATAAATATGAACCCTCTTATTCTTGAGAGGGGTTGAATGAGCATCTCACTCCTGTCCACCACCAGTATCCTGATTTTAAGGCCCAGAGGGGAGGCTGTTGCATTGGAGGAAGATGCAAGTGCCCAGGAATATAACAGAGATAGGGTTGAATTAGGAAGACAAGAGGCCACCAAGGCAGGCAGGCAGGCCATGTATAGGGGCATGAACTGTCCTTGGGACACAAAACTGTTTCACTTCTTTTCCCTTTCTGACAGTGCCATCCGAGCACGGTTTCCGAAACTACTGAGACTGGTGAGTTGAACTGTAGAAATGTCAAGTGGGAAGTTTGGTCATGAATTCACTGCTGTGCATTTGACATCACAGATATGTTACAAGTGTGCTTCTCTTTTCATAGGATGGTCATGAACTCCCTCCTCCTATCACCTTTGATGTTGAAACACCAACCACCCTCCCTCCAAGCAAGGTACAGAAACAAAGGTGGAAGGGAGAAAGGGCAGGTGTTGCTATTAAAGTGAGAAAGCTAACACCTTTTGAGTTTTGGCATTAGCAACTTTGCATGGTCTAGATCAGGGGTAGGCAACCTTTCCCCTTTAAGGGCCGAGGGACTTCAGCTCCCAGAATCCCAGGAGCTATTGGCCAACATAGGACTATTGGCCAACATGGCTGAGGCTTCTGGGAGCTGAAGTCCCTCAGCCCTTAAAGGGGAAAGGTTGCCTACCCCTGGTCTAGATAGATTCATTGGAAGAGCAACAGTATGGTTAGGGCTTGGGAAATGTTTGGAAGGCTGGGGTGTGGATAAGGTTAACTGGTCTCTCTTTTTTATTACTTATTATTTATTACTTTTTTATCTCCTACTCAGGGCAGTTATTTTTGCTCTGAAGGACTGAAAGCGCTGATTGTACAGTTTCTGCAACAGTAAGTATCCAACTGTTAAATCATGTTTTTGCAATAGCTAGTTATTCTCTGTTTTAAAAAGATTCTGAAGGACTAGATTCACACAGGAGGGGGAGCTAGAGAAAAAAGGTAGAAGGAAATTTCAGGTCTTATGCTGGAGGAAGGCATATCCGAGTCAGGCTTCAGCATTACACCCCAGTGGTTAAATGACTTAATGTCTCTATATAGTAACTAAAACAAATGATCTATTGAGATACAGAAGCCTCAGTACTGATATAATGCAGCTAAAGCATAAAAAAAAAATAATAAAGTACAGCCTTGCTTCATCTTGCATACCATCTATCCAGCCTGTCTACTTATAAGCTAATTCATGCTTTTTTAACATTAGTTCAGAACTCAGTTAATGTCTGTTGATATCAATAGATCTAGCGATCTTTTTCCCCCAGTTTCTGGAGAGTAATAATGCTCCTACTTTTCCCTGTGAGGTTTTTATACTGACTGAGGTGGGAGGTGGTGTTTTTAATGTCTAGTGTTCTTGTTTTTCCTTCTCAGCCTCTCTCTCACCTTTGTTATAACTGTTTCATCTTGTCACTATTTAAAATTTTCTCCAAAATTCATTTTTCCCAGTGCTGCCTGATTCCTCATTTCAGCCAAGGTTACACTTGCCTAGCTTCTCAGTGTCTCTACAAACAAAGATTATACAGATCCAAATTTATCTGTTACACTCACCACCAAGATTTATCTTGGGGCTTGTTTTGCTTAATCACTTTGGTTTGGCTAGCTCACATAACAGCATAGAATTGCAGATTTGTTGATTGGAACTAATGAATGAGCCTTGGTCACTGCTACATTTTAGGACCAAGAAGTAATTGTCTGTTCCCTTCTGCCTCCCCTTCTGGACTATATTGGCTCGTGTCCTTGGGGCATTTACTGTTTCTGTGAAAGCATATTGCTTAATTGAGTCTTCTAGAGCAATTTGCTGTGCCAATATTTTTCTGCAGTGTACTTGTTCTCTCCTGGTTGGCAAGCAATATAGAAAGGGTTGGATTCAAGCTCTGATATTTAGGATTCAGCTTTGATTTCTGTGAAACTGTGGCTAGGGTATCATCATCTCACTGAGGTCTAAGGGAAGAATGAATGAATCAGTAGATCTGGAAATTCATCTTTTTTCACTGTCCATTGTGACTGCTTGGCTGTTTGCCCCATCCTACTTCAGTTGCAATGGTGGCCTACTCCACACTTTTGAGCATAGTTCTCATTGTCAGTAAGTCTGTGTTTGGCTGTACCACTACAGAATGAAAGTAGGGATGGCATACCATGCCCCTCAGTACAGAGAGAAGATAGAAAATCCCCAAATGCAAAAATATAATGTTGGGCTAGAATCCTTGACATGCTACCTTTCTTTGTGAAGGGAGCTTTTTGTTATATGGAAATGTTCAGTGTAGGAGCCAGTGTGGTGCAGTGGCTTGAGCGTTGGACTATGACTCTGGGCAGCAGGGTTCAAATTCCAGCTGGGCCATAGAAGCCCACTGGGTGACCTTGGGCAAGTCACACTCTCTCAGCCTCAGAGGAAGGCAGTCGCAAACCCCCTCTGAAGGAACATGCCAAGAAAACCCTATGATAGAGTCACCATAGGTTGGAAATGAAGGCACACAACAACAACAACAAAGTTCAGTGTACAGTATCCTCCTGCTTTTTCTCTGAAGTGATATAGCATAGATATTTAATAGGTATACCAGATCACCTAGAACTAAGCTTAAAGCAAATATACTTTCTTACATCTTTTATTTATTGGGAGAGCTTTTACAAATTAAGTCTGTGTTTCCCCCTACAGATATTACACCATCTATGACTCTGCGGACCGACAAGGGTTATTGGATGCCTATCACGAGGGAGCGTGTTGCTCCTTGAGTATTCCCTCAGCAAACCCTTCCAGGTATGTTGCTGTTTCCAAGCTGTCATTAGCAGTATGCATTGGCTTAGCATAATAGACTCTCGATTTTGATATGGTGTGGGGTAGTGGCTTTGTAAACATAACTAAGCTGTTTAGAGCAAAGGGATATGTATACCTCCATTCCCTATTGGCAGAGAAGGCCACCCTGGGAAGGCAAAGGATCATATGATCTAAATTAAGTCTTTTTCCTTGGATCCCTAGCTCCCCTGTGCAGTTCTTTTGCCTTGCTTTGCCCAAAACAAGGCATATCAGGGCTCCTCTGCTATTTCCTGCCTATTTAACTCCATATTTTCTTTCTTTCCCACTCTGTATTTCTTTGGTTGCTACTAACCCCTACAAAAGGCCCTTCAGTTCTTTCCTTTCTTTCTCTTCAACTTGTTTTCCCTCCCCCCCCCCAAAAAAAAAATTGATTAAGCCATGTTCCTTAAACTGCCTTTTTCTTTGCTCCCTTTTGTTATTTATAAGTATGGGGAAGGTTTCTGGGGCATCAGGAAAGCCCAATATCCCCTCTTGTGATTCCAAGCCAGTACCTAAGCATGTCCATGTTATGAGGGATGTTGGAGCCCTCTTACTGCCTCCTCCAGGAGCCACAAAGAGGCATATCCATTCATTTGCTTCACTGTTGCAGCTGCCTTCTTCAGAGCTGTGTGCCCCAGTAATGCAAGTCCTCTGTTTCCCCTGTTGTTGAGGCTGCCTCTACCGGAGCCGTCTGTGCTCTTCTTTGCCACCTTCTGTCTCCCAACACATGTAGAAGCTTGGGTGTCTCCTATTCCTGGATGGTTCCTTCTCCATTAGCAAAGAATAGTACATTGGTAACTTACCATGAAGGTCCATTCTTGCCAAAGAGAAGGAGACATCCCACCCATTGTGGTGGCAAGCTTTTCTTTTTCTGACACTGCCTTTCCATTTTCTGTCTCTGGCTTTTTTATAGAGCTGCACGAAGCAGCTAGGGATCCAATGGAAAAAAAAATTAATCACTTGGTCCCTTGCCTTGCCAATAACTCGTTATTGTCATAATATTCAAAAAAAGGTCTGGGGAATGTTCCAAGTGGGATGTTAAGTGTGTTTTGTTTTGCTTTGCTTACAGGAGCACTTTGGCTGACTACTTCAAAGGCAGCAGAAATGTGAAGAAACTGAAGGATCCACGTAAGCAATAGCATCTAACTGCAAAATGGTTGGGATGAGGAAGCAGGTGGATGGATAGCAGAAGAGTCTTAGGAAGTGCAGATTGCAGTTGGACCATCCTTGAACACCACCATGCAGAATGTTGCCTGGAAGATGAATCCTACTGTTTTCAAGTACAGTTGTCCCTCTGTTTTCACTGGGGATCTGTTCCGGGACCCCCTTCCGTGAAAATAGAAAACTGCAAATATTCAAGCCCCATAGGCCTGAATCACACCCCATTTTCCCCCTTCCATTTGCCGCCTGCAAACGGGCGAGGGACGCAAACTTCAGTTCTGCGAAAATGGAGGGGTGACTGTAGTTCTTTTTGGTTGAAGCATTATGCTTCATGGCCGGGGGTGCTCTGCTCAAGAAAGAGAGCTATACTCTTGAAAGGATTTGAGACAATATGCAAATTCACAAAAAGCTATTATAATTCCTTCATTTACAATTCCTTACAGCTCTGTGTGTTCCAGGTTGTGAAAAGATCTGAGGAATAAGAAAGCTCTTTATGTCTACAAAGATTTTAAGTGGAGGGAGTAAGCGGATCTCTTCACCGAGACCGGAAAACATTCACTTTGTATGTTTTCATTATATTATCTTGCTAAATGAGGGAAACAGAAACTGACCCCAGATTAGATGGAATCAATTTGCCATTTCATGTAGCTGAGTTTTTAAAGAATTTGGCTGTTAATTAATTGTAGACTTTTACTAAAGCAAGATTTAATGCTTTTCCCTCCGAAATGCTAGATTTGCTGGGGACCCTTACACCACAAAGTTATATCCCTGCAGTAACCAGGAAGTAGAATCTATGAAGTACATTATCTTGTGCTTGTCTTGTGAATTTCACAAGTAGATTCAGCAACATATGATTAATCCAGTAATAGTGAGCCTACCAGAACAGTTGGCCCACTTTTATGTCAAATTCTTATTAGAAGATCAAAATCCCAGTATGACTTTGGTTGTTGCCAGTTTTTTGTCTTGAGGTGATCAGGATTAGAAAACAATCAACTTCTGTATTGGGGAAAATGTCTGAAATAAGCCCTGCCTGTATGTTTTGACCTAATCGCTCCTTACATTCCTAATTTATTTTATATGTTGTGAACCTGAACTTTCTGGATGGTAATAAAATGTTGTTGTTGTAGCTAAACAATAAAATTGAAAAAACAAACACCACTTCAGGATAAACATAGAACCTAGTAGAAAAACAGTCATAACAAGAAGAGTGTTAAAAGGAGAGGAAGACAGGACCATGATGGAGCACCACATGAAGGAAGACCAGGTCCCTGATCTCAGCCCTTCTAATCCTCCCTAATGATTAGCCAGAAAATAAAACTTGTAAAGCTGTCTTGGGGCTTTGGCAAGTTTTTTTCCTCCTCTGTGCCTTGCATAGTTGTTGAGATCTGTAATTTGTTTCCTAACCATGCCATCTTCAATTGTTGTTGGAGGGCATCTCCTTCATGGAGACATTTGTAGGAAGTGCCCCCTCCCAGAGGTCCTAGTGTCTCTCTGCCTTGGACTGCTTTGGAAATAAACAGTTGACCTTCTCTGTTATCTACTTTTTACCCTCCAGACATGCGCTTCAGGCTTCTCAAGCACACAAAGCTGAGTGTTGTGGCTTTCCTCAGTGAGCTTCCCAAGACTCAACATGATATTAATTCCTTTGTGGTGGATGTCTGTGCACAAACGGTGAGTGAGAAGGAGGAACTAGCCAAAAGCATACCCCCATCAGGGGGCAGGTGGAATCCATGATCCAAGTGTGGTTGGATAATGGGGAGAGAGGGTTGGCTTCCCTTGAAGGTTGGTAGTTGGAAGCCTTCCTAATTGCCCTCTACCACTGAGTCAACTATGTGCTCTGTCTGAAACACTTGGAAGTCTGTAATGAAAAAAATTGAATCCTGTAATAAAGTTTTCCTTTGTTACCCAATATATAGCCCCCCCTCATGCTGCTCACTTTCAGATAGGCTGTGGAAATAGTTTTATTCAAGTAAGCTTTTCCAGAATTTCTTTAGATATTTTTTATGTTGCTAATGTTTTTTTAACAGTCCAAAACACACTGCAGAAATAATCCAGTTGGAGACCACTTTGGCTGCCCTGGCTCAATGCTAGGGAATCCTGGAAATGATAGTTTATTGTGGCACCAGAGTTCTGACAAAGAAGGCTCAATGTCTCACAAAACTACAGTTCCTAGAATTCCCTAGCATTGAGCCAGCGCAGTTAAAGTGGTCTCAAACTGCATTATTTCTGCAGTGTGTTTTAGACCTTAGTCTTTTGAACAAAACCTGTTTCAATTGGTAAAGTTGTAAATATTTCTTGTTATGGTAAACTGCAGGATCCATATTTTGATGACAGATTAATTTAACATCTGGGAGGGTTGCTGCCATAGGCCTCTTTTGTCTTAAAGCCTTGGTGTTTTTTTAAATTTCAGAGCACACTGCTGTGTTTCACACTGAATGGGATTTTCAAGGAAGGTGAGTATGCTCTTAACATCCCTTTGTGCCAGATCCTGCACTGCTGGCTATCTAGTGTATGTTCACACAGTGGCCACATTGAAAATTCTGTTCTGCTCTTTTTAAATTTTACAGTGGATGGCAAGTGTCGGGATTCAGTGCGAGCCTTCACCCGTGTATTCATTGCTGTGCCTGTTGGCCACAGTGGGTAAGGAAATTAGATTTAAACCAATTCTGGGACCACATGGCACATGTGTATGTAAAAGAACAGGTATTGTCAATTGGAGAAACAATGTAATATTGGAGATGGCTACTTGTTTTCAGGAGCTGGGGAAGTCAGATACAATTAAAAGAACTCAAGTGTGGTGGCCTATCCTAGTCATTAGTTCCTCCAAATTATGTTTCATATATATTGCAGGAATGGGTGGAGTTTGGATCTTAGTTTACTAATGGCTTGGATTTTTGCAAAACAAAAATGCTGAACTAAATGTCTCAGCTTTTCTGTGTCTGCAGGAAAGGCACCATCCAGCAAAGCACCTGAGTCTATAAGGAAGAAGATGAGAGGTTGCTTTAACTTTTACAAGATCTCAATCTCTTAAAAATCTTCATTTCCACCATTTAAAACCTGATTGTTGGGGCACACAAAGTTTAAGGAATATAGACCATAAGACTGAGATCAGTTCTTATCCTGGCTGGAATGGAAGCCAAGTCCCCTAATTCCTGTACAGTCTAGTTGGCTTTATATAGGAACAGTGGCAGTTGGTCAAAGAACACCTTGCTGGAGTATCTCACTTTTGCTGTGATTTTAGGACCCCTTTTCCAGAACATTTTTTAAAATGTTTGAAGCACTTTTGGATATATCTGTCATCTACTTCTAGGTTACCTAGGACCCTGAAAAACAGAAGTTAGTCCTTTTGCAGCTTCTGTTATGTATGGGAGGATTTTGCAGTGCTACAAGGGCAAGAAAGTTTCAGGAGAGCTGTGATATGTTAACTCCTGTTTCTCAGACTCCTGCCAGAGAATTCTGGCCATTGCATTCTCACCTTCCCCCCCCCCCCCCCCCAGCTGAACAGCATTTGGGTTTGCATCCTGCTCACTACCTCTTTCCTCCTCCTGCAGGCTGTGCATTGTGAATGATCAGCTGTTCATTCGTAAGGCCACCAACATAGAAATCCGCAAAGCTTTTGTCATGCCAGCACCCACACCTTCTTCCAGCCCTGTGCCCACACTCACAGCAGAACAACAGGAAATGCTGCAAAATTTCTCTCTGCAGTCTGGAATGAACCTCGAGTGGTCTCAGAAGTGAGTAGGGGTGAGCCTGTAGGAGGAGGGGGAACTTAATCTGGTGTGGCAGAGAGGAGAAAGAATGGTGGTAAACTGAGGATAAGGAGATAACTCATGGCTTTGTGATCTGTTTCTCCCTCCAACTGCCAAGGTGCCTTTTGGACAACGATTGGGACTATGCTAAAGCAGCCCATGCCTACGGCCAGCTCAAGGTGAGTACCCTTCTACAAATTCAGTCAGCCCTCTTATATAGTTACACTATCTCTCAAAAAGGAGTTGCTAAGATCTTCTTGCTCATGTTTGTCCTTGATTTGATGGGATGTGGATTATGAGGAAATGATGCTCCATACTAGTTAAAGGCCAACACTGCATTTGTACCAGATTTTGTTGCTCCTGCTGGTGCAAGGTGAGTTTGGGTATAGTCCTTGCTACTGTTCAGTGAGAACTGACAGAAGTGATGGTTTATTCATGCAAACCTGTGAAATGAATATGTCTGAAATGCTTGGCCTTTCTGTAATGTGTGTGCATGCATTGGGAATTATTTAGAGTTGTGGGATTTGCTAGCAGGTTGTTAAAATGCAAGCTGTTAGCTCCTATGTTTTTGCTTTCCTTACAGTGTTGTTGGTTAATATGGGAAGGATGTGTAGCAGATCCTGTTTTAGCACAGGAGGTGGGACCACTAATGTTTTCTCCTTGTGTTGTTCCCTTATTTGATGAACAGATTTTCATGAATAGGTATGAATTAGAAGTCTGGAATTCTGCCATGGCTTAGGAAATTGAGGCATCCATGCACTTGAAATGGAACATTTCTAATTTTCATAAATACAGGATTTTCTGAAAATAAATAAACTTGAGGAATGAACAGTGAGATAGCTTGAAGAAGACACTTTAACCATGGTAGAACTGGAAATTCATATGGAGAGCCTCACTTCCTTGTTTCTCAATCAAAAAGATGCCACTGTGTTTTTCAGATTTAATATCCCAGACTTGGAACTGCATCATAATGCATATCTATTGACTCAAATAATTTACAACTATGGCCTAATTCAGATACTCCTCCTTGGGTAATCTTAGAATCAGTTTAGTTTGGAAATTCCCTTTTGGATGGACTGCCTTAAGTTCTTTTTATTTAAGGAAGACAGGAATTGCCTCCTGCAACTTCTGCAGCTAATTCATGTTAATTGTATTTTGACCCATATAATCATGCTAAATTAACTCTATGGGATAATCCTAAACGGAATAGTGTGAGGCAGTCTTTCCTATGTGGAATTTATACTTTGAATGAATTCACATTAAGAAGCTTCTGACATTATCAATATTGTGATCTACTTATTGGCAACTCATGACAATACTAACCTGTGACCCATGGTAAATGTTGTATTGTGGCTTTATTTATGATTTCAAAAATTGTTATCTATCTGGGTCATCAACTTCGAATGCTTCAGCCACTCCTACTGTGCAGGAAGCATTAATTCAATCTTCAAGAGAAACTCAAACTAATACAACTAGTTGGTAAATATTTGTTGGAAAGTACTAAAATTAATATTAGAATAGAAGGGAATGCAAAGTTGGATCATCCTGTAGAAGTAAACCAATAGAAAACTGCTCTCACATCAGTGTCTAAAATTTATTTAGATTTAAAACTTTGGTTCGGCAAAAATGGATGCTTCAGATATACTAGGCATCATTACACTTATTTAGAAAGAAATTGTCTACTTCACCTTAAAGTTGGCAACGTGTCATATGATGTGGGCATGTTCTGTAGTCATCCTATTAGGATGTATTGCAGCATTTCAGTTCTGTATTTAAAAAAATCTTACTTTGTAGCTACACATTTGTTTATACACATATTCATTATATCCCTGAGACTTGGAATTTGTGGGGTTAAATCCTGTGTTCACTTTGTTGTTGTTAACTGCCATCAAGTTGACTCTGACTCATGCCAACTCTATGAATGATGGACCTCCAAGTCACCCCTTCATCAACAGCCCTGGTCAATTTTTGCAAACTAAGGGCTGTGGCTTCCTTGACTTATCCATCTGCAGTGCATTCTTCCTATTTTCCTACTGCCTTCCATTTTGCCAAGCATTATTCTTTTTTCTAGTGAATCTTGTCTTCTCATTATATGTCCAAAGTGCGACATGCCCAGTTTAGTTATTTTGGCTTTCTTGCTAGGAAGGGCCCAGTCCTTATTAGCTCTAGGAGCCATTTATTTTTCTTTTTGACAGTCCACAGTATCTCCAGAACTCTCCTCCAATACTACATCTCAAATGAGGTCATTTTCTTCTTATCAGCCTTCTTCACTGTCCAGCTTTCACAACTATTCATAGAAACTGGAAATAGAGTGGCACTGACAATCCTGACTTTGGTATTCAATGATATATCTTTACACTTGAGGATTTTGTTCAGTTCCTTCATAGCTGCCTTTCCAGGTCTTCTGATTTCTTGACTGCATTCTTAATTTTGATTAATGACTGAGCCAAGGTATACGAAGTCTTTGACTGTCCCAATGTCTTCATTGTCAGCTTTGAAGTTATGTAAATCATCATTTTCCTAATGTTCAGCTGTAAACCTGGCTTTGCACTTTCTTCCTTGGCGTTCTTCAGTAGTTGTTCCAAGTCTTTGGGCCTGTACAGACTGCCAGGAATAATCCAGTTTAAGGCCACTTTAATTGTCCTGGCTGAATGCTAGGGAATCATGGGAATTGTCGTTTTTTTCTGAGTCATTGAGCCTTCTCTGTCAAAGAGCTCTGGTGCCACAATAAACTACAGTTCCCGTGATTCCCTAGCACTGAGTCAGAGCAGTTAAAGTGGTCTCAAGCTGGATTATTTCTGGCAGTCTGTATAGGCCCTTAGTTATTTTCTGCTGGTAGTATGGTGTGCACTTACTGTTGCCCAAAGACTTGTACTTCAAGGTATATGCTCCATCCCTTCTCTTTTTTTCTTCTGCTTTTTCTTTTCGTTCTTTGTAATCATCACATTCCTCCATGTGTTCCACATGCAGAACAGATTTCTGCAGAAGGAATTCTTATGTGTGTACAGCTGATACACACCATACAAACTGGAAGCCTGTACTGTTGGGGAGATAGCTCAAATGGAGGCTATACATGTTGGCTTCCTTTTGCAAGTATTTGTGCCAGATGTCATAACCTACATAATGCTATGGTATGTCACGCTGACATGATTGAATGCTTGAAGAGATCCTAGGTCCATTTGAGAGCCTCGTGTCTAGTCTGTGTCTTGGAAGAAAGATGGCAGAGATGGTTAACCTCTTGCTCATTTTCTCCCTTCAACAGGCGGAGCAGAAGATTCCAGAAGTGGCGTTCATCCACTGAACATTGTCCTCACTTCCCTGACCAGCATTTTATTTTGAGATACTGATTTTGTAAATAAAGTTTCGCTGTGTAAATTAAAGAGACTCCCACCCTATTGGATTAGAAAGACTGTAAGCCATGTCTTTCGCCGTTGGGATAGAGGCAAAGGCTACGACAGACTCAATGAAGATGTAGCATCTCCCACCTCTGGTGACAGAAGATGACAGAAGAATTGCTGTGTAATCTTTTTTACGAGGACAGAATTGACCCTGTGTGGGAATATGGAGCCCTAAGAGGGAAGGGTCTCCATCCTGGTATCCTTCCCCCCCCCCCCTTTAATTTGGAAATATTTCTTTTGACATTGTTATCCGTTCAGTTGTCTGCCACAGCTGTCTCGAGTGTCAAGTTTTGTACACTTAGATTAAGAAAGGGCCACAGAAGCTGGCCGTAGTGGGCAAGGCAGCAAACTTTATGGCACAATTTATCTTTGGGTTAGTGCCAGAAACATTGGGTTTCCTAGTTCTAGGTTGTTGCTGAATGGTTTTCAACATGGGGAATGGGGTCCAGGTGACTGGTTTCCAGAGCTTATGGAACATTGGTTCCTCCTCTTCCCAATTCCTAGAAGTCTGCTATTGCTCATCACTGAAGTGAGAGCTGGCATAAAGTTGGCATGCTCAGCAAGCAATGGCTTCTGTGTTTCTCTTCCACCTCTAGTTCTTGAAAACACTGTGCTTAGTAAAATTATTATTAAAACCCTATGCTCTGTGTGTGTGTGTGTGTGATGTTTGAAGCAAACAGGATCGCTTCCACATACAATTTTGATTTCCGTACAGTTTTCACTGTCCAGGGTTGTCCATAGAAGACTTTTGCTTCCTACTTTCACTTTAATACTTTTACATTGTATTAAAGACAATTTAGAGAAATAATGTCTGGTGCTCTGGAGGGGAATCCAATGTTTCTTCTTAAACTCCCCTCTCAGAAGTGATGGTAGTTGCTGCTTCCATGTCAGTGATAAGATAAATACCTATAAGAAATACAACTTTGTAAGAGATTAATATAACAACTAGGTATTGTGCTTGAGCCAAATCTTGTATGGGGTATATTTTTAATGTCGGTGGCTCATTTGATGTATAAATTACTATTATTCTTGCAGTTATCCCAATTCATATCCCATGGTATGACTAGTAATGGAGTGGTAGAAGAACAGTATGTCTAACCGCCAAGGAAACTACTTTCTCAAGCAGATCTGCTTATCAGTGGCGGTCTTGGTAGAGGTCTGTTTCAGGTCCAAACACTGCAGAAATAATCCAGTTTGAGACCACTTTAAGTGCCCTGGCTCAATGCTAGGGAATACTAGTAACTATATTCAGCTGAAGACATTCAGCCTTCTCTATCAGAGAGCTCCGGTGCCACAATTCCCTAGTACTGAGCCAGGGCAGTTAAAGTGGTCTCAAACTGGATTATTTCTGCAGTGTGTTTTGGGCCTCAGTCTCAAGGGTGGTTGTGAGCTTTAAAAATAGGACTAGGGCTAAGAATGCAATAAAAAGCTTGCATAGAACATTAACATTATCATAGAAATCAGGAGAAGAGAAAGTTATATTTATATAAAAGGGCCAGTAAAATCCAGAGTACACCTTTCCCATGGTATTACTTGTAATACAGGGATGGGCAATGTGTGGCTCCCTAGGGCTGTTTTTATGGCTCTCAGTGGTTAACAATGCTGTTTTTTTTGTGGGGGGTGGACGTTGCATCAGAATGCCCCCAAATATTTTTTAATTTTATTTTTATATCTAAAAGCTAGCTACCCTAGAAGAAAACCTGCAAAATATATATCATCTAAGCTTATATACATATAAATGTAAATGCACCAAAACTGCATTTCTAACCTCTGAGTCGTAAGATCAGCCCTAGGGAGCCACACATTGCCCATCCCTATATTGTCATACCATCAAAAAGGTGTACTCTGGATTTTACTGGCCCTTTTATTTAAATATAGCTTCCTCTTCTCTTGATTTAGGATAGATAGATAGGGTGATTTAAAAAAATGGTGCAAAAGTAAGGCTGTTCTTTATAGTTTCTGGATTTATATATGTGTGTATAAATATATATGGGAAAGGTACTCTGGATATATGTGTGTGTGTGAGAGAGAGAGGTGCATACACACACATGGGAAGGGTGTACTTGAGATATATGGGAAAAGTGTAGGATGTATCTCCAGAGTATACCTTTCCCATATATATATATATATATATATACACACACACACACATATATATAATATGCGACTTTCCCATATATATATATATATATATATATATATATATGGGAAAGTCGCATATTATAATATATATATGGGAAAGTCGCATATATATGTGTGTGTGTGTGTGTGTGTGTATATATATATAATATATATATGGGAAAGGTACTCTGGAGATAGATATGGGGAAGCTACTGTGGAGAGAGAGAGATTACAGTATATGTATATATACTGTATATATACATATATATTATAAATAATACATATATTACAGTATATGTACATTGCCCGCCAAAAACCGCCAATTTGCGGCGGCCTCCTCCTTTGTGGAGAGACCGGAAGTCTTTATGGTGAGGCGCTGAGGCGACGGACTACAATTCCCAGGAGCCTCTGCGCCGTGGCCGATTTTCCCCCCCCCCTCACCCCCCGGCGAGATTCCAGCATGCTGCCTTCCTTCCGCTGTGGCCCCCGGCTGAGGTGCTGTTGGGCCTCTCTGTGGCCCCGCTTTAGGAGCTGGGCCTCTGAGGGCCGGTCTTCCTCCGCGTTCCCTCTGGAGGCCGCCGCCGCCGCGCCTCGGGACGTGCTCCTCTTCCAGCACGAGAGAGGCCGCTTCTTCCGGCTCCTGGGCCTCTTCTGCGCCGGGCAGTTCGTCTTCTGGGCCTCCTTGGCCCACCTGGCCTTCCAGACCTTGAGGGCCCCGCGGGCGGAGGAGGAGGGAGGAGGAGGAGGCCCAGAAGCCCGAGCCCCGGAGGGAGGCCGGCCGTTGCCCGCCACGCTGCCCGGAGGAGCCTCCCTCAACCTGGGCTCCAATAAGTGGCGCTTCGGGTTCACCGCCTCCTGCCTGACTGCGGGTAAGGAAGGGCCGGAGCCGCCTCCTCGCGGTCGCTGTGGGCCTTGGAGGCCTTTCCCACTTGGGGCCGCCCTGAGGAGAACCTTTCGGGGGGGGGGCGGTTCTTTTGAAGTTTCCTCAGAAGGGGCTTGCCATTGACTTCCTCTGAGGCTGAGAGAGTGTGACTTGCCCTGAGGAGAACCTTTCGGGGGGGGTTTCTTTTGAAGTTTCCTCAGAAGGGGCTTGCCATGGACTTCCTCTGAAGCTGAGAGAGTGTGACTTGCCCTGAGGAGAACCTTTCGGGGGGGTTTCTTTTGAAGTTTCCTCAGAAGGGGCTTGCCATGGCCTTCCTCTGAGGCTGAGAGAGTGTGACTTGCCCTGAGGATAACCTTTCAGGGGTTTTTTTTGGCAGGTTTCCTCAGAAAGTGCTTGCCATGGCCTTTCTCTGAGGCTGAGAGAGTGTGACTTGTTCTGAGGAGAACCTGTGGGGTTTTCTTGGAAAGTTTCCTCAGAGGGGGCTTGTCATGTTTTTCCTCTGAGGCTGAGAGAGTGTGACTCGCCCTGAGGAGAACCTGTCGTGGGGTTTTCTTGGAAAGTTTCCTCAGAGGGGGCTTGTCATGTTTTTCCTCTGAGGCTGAGAGAGTGTGACAGTTGTTGTGTGCCTTCAAGTCCTTTCTGATTTACGGTCACCCTGAAGTGAATCTATTACAGGGTTTTCTTGAGAAGTTTCTTCAGGGGCTGAGAGTGTGTGATTTGCCCTGAGGAGATCCTATCCTGGGGTTTTCTTTACATTTTTCTTCAGAGAAGGTTTGCCATGGCCTTCCTCTGAGGCTGAGAGAGTGTGACTTGCCCTGAGGAGAACCTGTCGTGGGGATTTGGCAAGTGTCCTCAGAGGGGGCTTGTCATGGTCTTCCCCTGGGACTGAGGGCCTTTGCAGACTGCCAGAAATAGTGCAAATTGAGTCCACTTTAACTGCCCTGACTCAGTGCTAGGGAATCATGGGAACTGTAGTTTATTGTGGCACCAGAGCTCTCTGACAGAGAAGGCTCAATGTCTCGGGAAAAAATACAAGTCCCATGATTCCCTAGCACTAAGCCAGGGCAGTTAAAGTGGCAGTCTGCAAAAGCCCTGAGAGAGCTGGCTTGCCTGAGTTATTGTGTCCCTTCATGTCCTTTCTGATTTATGGCAGCTCTTAAGGAGAACCTGTCAAATTCCCCCTAGACAATAAGGAAATAAAAATCATAGAATCATAGAGTTGGAAGAGACCAGAAGGGCCATCTAGTCCAACTCCCAAATAATAAAAGACTTATCATTACCTGCAATCAGACATTGATAGGAATGGGGATTGCAGTCAGGAAATCATAAGGAGGCTAAGAATGGGGAGGGCAGCTATGAAAGAACTAGAAAAGATCCTCAAAGGCAAAGATGTAATACAACTGAGTATGGAAGTTAAAATTGTACAAGCCATTGTATTCCCTATTGCCATGGAAGGATGTGAGAGCTGGACAGTGAAGAAAGCAGATAGGAAGAAAATCGGTGCATTTGAGATGTGATGCTGGAGAAGAGTGCTGAGGAAACCATGGACAGCCAAAAAGACAAATAATTGGGCCCTTGAACAGACCAAACCAGAAATCTCCCTGGAAGCTAAGGTGATTCAGTTGAGGCTGTTGTATTTTGGACATATCATGAGAAGGCATGACTCATTGGAAAAGACAATAATGCTAGGAAAGGTAGAAGGAAGTAGAAAGAGAAGAAGATGGATAGACTCTGTTATGGAGGTCACAGATACGAATTTGCAGGAACTAAGTGTAGTAGAGGACAGGGAGTCTTGGAGATGTCTCATCCACAGGGTTGCCATGGGTCGAGATTGACTCGAGGGTGGATAACAACAATGAAGGCAAACCTATCACAGGGTTTTCTTGACAAGTTTCTTCGGAGGGGTTTGCCGTGGCCTTCCCCAGAGGCTGAGAGAGTGTGACTTGCCCAGGGTCGCCTAGTTAGTTTACATGGCAGAGCTGGGATTCAAACCCCATTTTCCAGAGTTCTCAAAAATAAATGCTGGGCAATTATTTCTGAGAAAAGCATTTAACAACTGGAGTGCCATCACCAAAATACCCTTTCATTGGTAACTCTTTCTTGGACCCCAGACTGTAGGCTTCTGTTGAGCGCTGCTGTTGTTGTTATTGTGATCCCGACTCATGGCAACCCTATGGATGAGATATCTCCAAAGCTCCCTATCCTCCACAGCTCTGCTTAAGTCCTGTAAATTCATGCCCTTGTAGAGGCAAATACTTATGGATGCTGAAGCACTCTAAAAGTAAAAATTTTCACTTTGGGCTCAGAAACAGATTGGCAGCCAGTGCAATTGACAAAATGGTATTTCTTGCACAATACAATAAAGTGATTAAAAAGAAGCAGCTCATACTGGAGACTGGTTTGACAATGAATAGCTGCCAATAAACTGTTAAATGTTTGAATTCAAACAGACATCGTTCCAGTAAGGGTTGGAAAATAGTAATAATAGCCAGACATTTTTAAAAAAATTTAAAACCAGGCGTGCATTTTTAAAAAAAGTCATTTGGTTTAAAATCTCTGGAAACAAACACCTGGGCATTTTCCAAACCATCTTCAGAGGTAGTCCTCTGTAAGAAAGCATTACAGAAAATCAGTAACTGATGCTAGGCCAACTGTATGGCTTCAGTGGGCCTCCAGATGCTGTTAGACTGCAGCTCCCATCATACTGGACCATTAATTGTATTGGCAAAGGCAGATGGGAGCTGGAGTCGCAACAACATCTGGCAAGTTTCAGGTTTCCCATTCTTGTAGTAGGTAGGCTCTTTCCAGGATGAAATGTTATATGTGCATCTGTTTTCTTCTTCTCTGTAGGGTCTCTGATCTTGGTAGCGGGCTTTGTTTTTTCTCGACGATCCGTCTGCAGGGTCTTGCTGCATCGTGGTGGGCAAAATGTGACTCTTACCACCTATTACCCCTTTGGCTTCACTTCATCCTTCACAGTGCCCCTGCGTCACATCTCCTGCATGTCCCATCGCTTGGAAGTTCCTGCCATGATTCCACTCAAGATTAAGGGGAAGCCTTTCTATTTCCTGTTGGACAAACAGGGACGGATTACCAACACCCAACTTTTTGACATCACCGTAGGCGCCTATCGCAAACTATAAGCCACATGTTGCCAGAGGAGAAGAGGATCCCTGAAACTAATGCAAAGAGGAAGGACAAAAGTTGGCTGTGTAAACTTCACCTGAAGAATGTGCCACCTGAGCTAAGAGCAATTTTTAAAACCTTCCTCTCTCTATCCCTCAAGTTAAACAATTTTTGAGCCGGTTTGGAGCTGTGATTGTATTGGATCTTAAATATGCTGACATTGGACTGGATTCTTTGTGATTGCTTAATGAGTAAAACAAAATGTAAAAAGTACCAGCATGGTTTAGCTGTTCCTTCATTCCCTCTCAGATATGTCTTCTCAGATTCTCATAAATGCAGCTGAAAGAGAGCGACAGCAAATAGGCAGCTATGTCTTGCTAGAAGAAATTTTGATTGTTGGGATGCCCAGGTGGTTGTGATTTCCAAGATATTGAAAGTGGGCTAGATCATACCTTCCAAAGTCTTGAATCTCCCAATTTCCTCTATGTTAGAGGTGCCTATGCTTTTTAACTGCTGCGCAAGTAAGAAATGCTAATGAAAACAATAAAAATAATTGCCTTTTTTGCTTGGAGAATTTCACCTGTTTGGTTTTGTTTCATCTTTCAGTTGTTTAATCTACAAGAGTTAAACTAGACACTGTACTGCATCAGCGGAAGTATAGCGTCTAGATTGAGGGAAGTAATAGAGCCTTCTATTCTGCTTTGGTCAGGCCTCACCTGGAATACTGTGTCCAGAACCACAATTCAGAAAGGATGTTGAGAAGCTGGAGCGTGTCCAGAGGAGGACAAACGAAATGGTGACGGGTCTGGAAACTGTAAAGCCCTATGAGGAGAGACTTAGGGAACTGGGAATGTTTAGCCTGGAGAATAGAAGGTTAAGAGGTGATATTATAGCCCTGTTGAAATAATTGAAAAGATGTCATATAGAGGACAGAGCAAGCTTGTTTTCTGCACCTCCAGAGAATAGGACATGGAACAATGGATTTAAACTATAGGAAAAGAGATTCCACCTCAACATTAGGAAGAACCTCCTGACAGTAAGAGCTGTTCAACAATGGTATACATTCCCTCGGAGTTTGGTGGAGTCTCCTTCTTTGTGGGGTTTTAAACAGAGGCTGGATGGCCATCTGTCAAGGGTGCTTTGCATGACAGAATGGGGTTGGACTGGACAACCCTTGAGATCTCTTCCAAGTCTATGATTCTATGAGTTTCATGTGGGTGGGGGGCTGGAGGGGAAAGTATCAGCTTTATTCCCTTTTTTCCTTCCTTCCTTGCCCATTTGGTTTTCAGATCTTACATTCAGGACAACCAGATGTCATAATGGCAAAGGACAAGGCACTGCAAAATGTAGCACATCCAGGAAAAATATAGGACATAACCAAATAAAAGCTAAAAGTAAATGCATGCTTCTTAGTCATGCTCAAAATGGAGGGGGTTGAAACGTAGGACATGTCCTGGAAAATGAGGGCCTCTGGTCACCCTACTTACATTTCCTTTACCCTCTTCTAGTGGGTTTCCTCCCAGCTGCCGTTGCCACGGAAACATCCATCCTTGCCGCAGTTAGCTAAAATGGCTGCCCCAAAGACAGAGGAGCTGGGAGCCGGGGAGACTCCCACAATGGTGCAAGGAAGAGTAGACCTTGAGAAGAAAGGAAACCGAGGTAAGCTGGGACACCCCATCAATCACCCCCTCATTTTGGAAAGAGTGTGCTTGTAACTTAAATAGATGCTCCCTTGGTAAACCTGTATTTTCAGCTTCATGGCAGAAGCCTGTTCCCTTCACCTTAATTTCTAAAAGAGATGGTTTGTGAGATGCACATCTTTCTTACAATCTTAGAAATGTACCATTATCCAGGAAGCAATTTTTCCTTCCCCCTGGTTAATGTTCAGTTATTTTTATGGTTTATTTTTATGGTCTTGACAGATGTCCCAATGATGACAACAACACAATAGCTTTAGACACCTCATTTATTCATCAATATGTGCACTGTTTTCATAAGAAAAATCACATCTATGTTTTAGTTTTTCCTTTGTTAAACTTACTGTTTGCATTGTTTGAACATCTTTAATAAAAATAACAAAAAAAGTTAAAATATTTGTATGGTTCATGATAGCCTTCTCCAGCTTGGCACCTTGACAGATGTCCCAATAATGACAACAACACAATAATCTCAGGATTTGTAGTCTCAGGATTCTGTTTACAGTTGTTGTTGTTTTGTTTGTGTGATTGTTTTATTTTAACAAGATTTCCCAGGCCTGCCTCAAGACTCAGAGCATTGACCCTCATCTGCAGTCCTCAGGGTGGGGAGAAAATATCTCATTATAGGAGTACTGTTCTGAAAAGAACATATATGTATCTCCTATTGTGTGTTTCTGGCCCCTTGGCCCACTCTGCTCCTTCCTTTCATTTTCAACAAGGACAGATTTGGCACTAGGGTGCAACATGGGGGAACACTGATCTCCCTCCGTATTAGCTGCCTCAAGAGTCACAGAAAATATGTGACTACAGGATTGCTGTTTTATGGCTTTCTCCTCTGCCCTCCTCCCTGTCTTTCTCATTTCTAACTCATATAATTGGAGGTGTAGTGCCATTTCCTTGTGGCTTGTGTAAGAGTTTGGAGTTTCCTGAAAGATAGGCAAGGAGTGTAGGCAATGATAGGCAAGGGGTGTAGGCAAGGCAACCCTAACCACAAAGGAGGACAAGGCACCACAAAATGAAGGATGTTCAAGAAAAATGGAGGATATTAAAACATATAAAAGCCAAAAACAATAGTATAAACTTACAGTAATTTCATATGGTTTAGTTACAGGTATATTACATATACTATATTACATCATCCTTTTATTATTCTTATTTTATTATATTGCCCAGGAGTGCTACTGCCACCCAGCAACCCCTTCAGGGACTGGCAAGGTTGCTGTGGGCAGGAAAGGGATAGTAATGGTGGCAGGGAAAGTGGAGGACTCTGGTGCCGCTGGATCCTCTCTGGTTCGGACAGCAGCAGCAACAACATGGGAGATGGCTGGGGGTGAGGTCCTGGGATAGATGGCAAGGGGACAGACTGACATTAAACCCCCCCCCCCAGGTGTCACCTGGTGTGATCTGCATGCCCTAAACCCCTAATGACATCCCTGGTCCCATAGAATCACAGAATCAGAGTTGGAAGAGACCACAGGGGATATAGAGTCCAATCCCCTTCTGCCAAGCAGGAACACTAGTCACAAAACCCCCAACAGAGGTGCAGAAAATGGTCATCCATTCTGTTTAAAAAACAGCCTCCAAAGAAGGAGACTCCACCACACTCCAAGGCAGCATATTCCACTGTCAAACAGCTCTGACCATCAGGAAGTTCCTCCTGAGATTTAGGTGGAATCTCTTTTCCTGTAGTTTGAACCCATTGCTCCTTGTCCTAGTCTCTGGAGTGATGGAAAACAAGTCTGTTCCCTCTTTGATCTGGCGTCTCTTCAAATATTTAAACATGACTATCATGTGCTCTCTTAACCTTCTTTTCTCCAGACTAAACATATCCAGCTCCCTAAGCTGCTTCTCATAGGGCATGGCTTCCAGACCGTTCACCATTTTGGTTGCCTTCCTCTGGACACGTTCCATCTTCAGCCCCCAGTATTTCGAGCAGCAGCCTGAAAGGGATATCTACCTGATGTCTTGGAGAGTCATCACCACCCATAGTATATCCAGATGGCTAATAGATGTAAACCTTGTGTAAGGGAGCCCTGTATGGATTGTGTCAAGGAATCGTATGTCCTGACACCTGAGATAAGCAGAGTGTCCTTGCTGGATGTCTCAGCATTCCTCCCATGTAACCCAAGATACCTTGTCTGATTAGCATGGCTGCTTATGAAAGTCCAGTATTGCACTCCTTCATAATTTCTTCCACCAGAAGTAGCTGCTTTTTTTCCCTTCAAGGTAGGGAGCCCATGCTCTGATTTTGGTTCTTGACATGCTACATAATTCCAATTGCACTAAAATCTCTGGCAAAGGCCTGATTTTAATTTTGAACATATTTAGCCATTGGTGGTGTGTTTCCAGATCGGTACAGAAACCCAAATACCAAACTTTGGTGCAAAGTCTCTACTTGTCTAGTTTTAAACTGTGTTTGTTCCCCCCACCCTATTTTTAAAAATCAATTGTTTTGTGCCTACTAGGGTTCCTAAGACAATGTACAGTAAAATGCAATTCCTTCCTTCCTTTTTTTCCATCCCAATTTTATTTTAATTATTTATTTCAATAAATGCACCTTTAGTCAGTGGCCTTAATTAGACACATTGAATGAGTAGACATTACATTAGTTTGACATAGCAAGATTTCATTGATCCAGCACGTTTGTTGTTGTTATGTCAATGCATTGGGTTTATACCAATAAATACAGAAGTGTAAATCATTTTATTTTTGTGTGTGATTAAATTGGCGAACTTAATTAGTGATAAGACTTACAACTTTTAAGAAAGAATGGAATTTAGTTATGGAATATGTGAACAAGAATTGGGGAAGCTTGGTAGCTTTTATGATTTGAAGAACTAGTAGGATGAAATAATGAAACAAGTACTATTTATTAATAATTTTCATATAAATGTAAGTTACAAGAAGTTGAATTCTTTGACAATGACATTCACCAGCTGTTAAGTGGGAAATCCTGTGTATGTTTTTGTAGGATATATTTGTAGATGTAGCTTAGTTATACAGATTCTCTCCCTTATCCAAGATGCTTGGGACCAGACACATTTTGGATTTTGGATATTATTATTATTATTATTATTGTTTGGATTTTGGAATATTTGCATATACTTAAAGAGAAATCTTGGAGACTAAGAGCCTGAACAGGCTGCCAGAAATAATCCAGTTTGAGACCACTTTAACTGCCCTGGCTCAGTGCTAGGGAATCATGGGAACTGTAGTTTATTGTGGCACCAGAGCTCTCTGACAGAGAAGGCTCAATGCCTCAGAAAAAACTAGAATTCCCAGATTCCCTAGCATTGAGCCAGGATAATTAAAGTGGTCTCAAGATGGATTATTTCTTGTAGTCTGTTCAAGCCCTAAGTCTAAATACAAAATTCATTTATGTTTCATATACACCTTATACTTTGTTATATACATAGCTTGAAGGTAATTTTATAAAATATTTTAAATAATTTTGTGCACAAAACAAAGTTTGTGTACACTGAACCATCAGAAAGCAAATGTGTCACTATCTTAGACACTCATGAAAAAAGTTTTGAATTTTGGAGTATTTTGGATCTTGGCATTCTGGATTAGAGAGATCAGGTTAGATCAATTTTGTGTTTATGATTTTGCCTTAAAAGTTGTTTTATAATATTGAAATTATGTGTTCAGTATCTTTTTTTGTTTAAGTATTGAGGAGAAACTTTTCATCACATGAGTTTACACTGCTGTCTGAAGTGATATGAATCCAGGCTGGGTGTTTATACCCATCGCTACCTTTGGAGGATCACTAGAAGAGAGAAAGCAACATTTCGTGTCTGTTCTGTTTCTCTTACTTTGGATTCTGAGAACTCTTAGTACATCTTGGCAGGACAGGAGGAACCTGAGTTGCTCTATTCATTGGCACCGTGCCCAACCCAGTGTAAAATGGAGCCTTGGGACACTCAGCACCCTTGCGGTGGTATGCCAAACAGTCTTGGCAATGATGGCACAAAGGAAGGAGCCATGCAAGACTAAACACATGCGGGACTGGAATTCAAATTGAGGCATCCCAAGCTTGGCTTTGTTCAAGAATTGAGACATAATGCCTGCCACATGCTAGCAATACATACTGCTTTCCTCTTGTTCTGTTCTGTGGTAGCAGAGGCCAAAGTTCACAGACTGCAATTCTGTGTCAGTAACCTTGTGTGCAAGCTTTGATTCTGCAGTCCTTATTAATCATGTAAGTCAGAACTGGAGCACAATTACCGATCCAAAGGTCAAGCAGACCTCAGGTTGGCATGGGGAGGGCATGTGCCAGCCAGCAGTGTCACCTCTGGTGCAGGGTGGGAGTGTACACATTTTCTCACAGACACACACAGATCTCTGACATGCAACACACTCACCTATTACCATGTTCATTCACACAGAGATACCCCACTCTCTCTGTCTCTCTCACATTTGTAAAAGAAACTGATTTTCTTGTATGTTTTATTTGCTTTAACTTGTACCTTTTCACAGTATTTTGCTTCTGCTTGAAATAGGGCAGGGAAAGAACCATGTAAAGTAACATTATTGTGTATCTTCAAGCTATTTCCGACTTATGGCAACCCTAAGGCCCCTATCGTCGGGTGTTCTTGATAAGATTTGTTCAGAGGAGGTTTGCCATGGACATCCTCTGAGGCTGAGAGAGTCTGACTTGCCCAAGGTAGGTTTCCATGGCCAGACCAGGATTCAAACCCAGTTCTCCAGAGTCATAGTCCAGACTCAAACCACTATGGCACACTGGCTCTCTTCAGTCCTGATAAGTAACATTACAGTCCTAATAAGTCTTACTCAGCAGCTTCTCTGGACCATTGCAGTCCTGTCTTGGTATTCTTAAAGACTAGAATCTTGTTTTAATTATTAATTTATTTAGCAATCCTGGGTTTCCCACCCCGGAATAACCAGCCGTTGATGTTACAAAACAGCTGAAGCGATTGTGTTTTTATCTTCACTACATTTATTCAAGCAAACAAGGGAACCAATTTGCCTTCCTACAGCAAAATTCACAGGGAGGCAACATCTCTGCTAGAGATAAAAGTTCAAAGTTTGTTTACAGCCGCAAGCATTTTGAAACCGTTTTAAGATTGGCAGCCCTATCAGGCAGCTATTGTCTGTTCCCTGGCAAGCTGCGTCTTTGGGTGAGCTCCAGACGATCTCGGAGGGATCATGCAATTGTGATATTACATACATACTGTCTTCTATCAGACAAACATGTGGCAGTTAACAGGCAGCTTTTAATATTTCCCAGCAGGGATCTAACCTGGCAAGAATCCAGGCATATCCTTGTGAATAACATTGGGCAGTTCCATTTCGCTTCACAACAACAACAGGGGAAAGAATTCTGGGAATTGGAGAGAGAGCACAGCGTAAACACTTGGGAGGAAAGAGAACATTAAATGTTGAAAACACGGACACCAGGCATGGACACTGGATATGATTACAGGTTTTGTTTTTTGTATTTACCAGCCTCCCTCCCGCCTCTACTTTTAAAAGAGATTCAACAGATGAAGATTGCTAACCACTTAACTCTTATGTGTCAGGTTGATGTTAAAACAACCACCATAGTGGGGTCACTGGAAAAAGAAGCAGACAAGAAGATCTATATGAATTCATCCCAGATGACTAAAGAAGTTGAAATAGTCAAAGATTTCCCACACCTTAGATCAAACATTGATCGGAACTGAGACTGCAGTCGAGAAATCAGAAGAAGACGAGGAATGGGAACAATTATTTCATTTCATTTTTATGCCACCTTTCTAACAGAAGGGACCCAAAACGGCTCACAGGGTAACCATGAAAGAACTAGACAAGAGCCTAAAGTGCAAAAAATATATAACTGAACAGCAAAGTTAGGATCACCCAAGCCATGGTATTCCCACTCATCCTGGATGGTGGATGTGAGAGCTGGACAGTGAAGAAAGTGGATAGAAAGAAAATCAGCTTGTGCCTGAAAAGAATGCTGAGGATGGTGACTAAAATGGTGAAAGGTCTGTAAACCATGCCCTATGAGGAGAGACTTAGGGAGCTGGGTATGTTTAGCCTGGAGAAGAGGAGGACACTGGGAAACCAGGATTTGAATCCCTGCTTGGGCATGGAAATCCACAGGACGACCTTGGGCAAGTCTCACTCTCTCAGCCTCAGGGGGAGGGACAGGCAAAAAAACCTCTCAAACAAATTCTGCCAAGAAAACCCAGTGACCCTGCCTTACGGTCACCATAAGTTGACTTGAAGGCACACAACAACAACAACAACAATGGCTGCTAGGCCTTTAGATAACGGTTGGAAAGCATGGTCTTCTTCAATATGAGACATATGAGCACTCCAGTGTGATTTCAGATGCAGGCCTCCAGCTGGCTTTGAGCTTAGACCTTTTTGGAGACAACATGATCTGTCCTGCAGATCTGGCTCATGCCCAGCTCGCTGGCAACGTGGGGTGAGAGGCACATGGAGCTGTTTTTTTGGCTCTGTGGCAGCAGCGTTGCCCCTGCTGAGCTTGCCTCCTCCGGACTTGAGCAAACTACACGCCTGAACACGATGAAAACCTACCCAGATTTTGGATTGCAATGTGCTGAAAGACAAAAATGGCACGGTTGGAGTTTAAAGAAACATAGAAGCGAGAGCATTTGACAGTGAAGGTCCTTAGGATGCTGGGAGAGAGCGTAACTAAAGAGAGAAAGGCTCTCACTTCGCTTGCATAAAATGGCTGTGTGTAAACTGTGCCAACCAAGTTCGAGTGAAATCTGAAATCCTAGAGTTTGGGAGTCCTCTCTCCCCCACAATCTCAAGTTTATTGCTCTGCAGTTATTCAGTCATTAGGGGAAAGGTACACTCACCTTTGCAAATACTTTGCTTCAATTTCTAAAGTTGGCACAGAAAACAGACACTGTGGCTGCATCCGCAATGCAGAAATAATCCAGTTTAACACCACTTTAACTGACGTAGCTCGATGCTATGGAATTCTGGGCAGGTTGATCAGACATCTCCTTTTCCAGGACATGTCCGACATTTCAACCTTCTGCTCAGGAGGAATTCCAAAATGTCCTCCATTTCGAGCATGACTTAGAAGCATGCCTTTATATTCATATGAGTGTTTTTAGCTTTTATTTTGCAATGCTCTGCATTTTTATTGAGCGCCCTACATTTTATGATTCCTTGTCCTCCTTTTACAGTTAAGACATCTGGTCACCCTGATTCTGGGAATGGTAGTTTGTTGTGGCACCAGAGCTCTGCTACAAACCACCATTCCATAGTCTTGAGCCATGGCAGTTAAAGCGGTGTCAAACTGGATTATTTCTACAGTGTGGATGCAGCTGCTGGTGCAAATTAAACGCCAGAAATAGAGTGGTCACTTAAAACAAATAGACCCTATTCTTGTGCTTTAACAATAGGCAGAATGTTCTTATGGTAAAGTATTAGGAAAAGTCTCTGCTGTGTATATGGGGATGGGCTATTGAACAGAACAGGACAAATGTGGCAACCCTTTATGTTGGGAATAAGTAATGGAGCCAAACTGGGAGAAGTTTGGGTGTTTAACTGAGGAGTGCTAGGGTGGGAGTTGCTCTAATTTTAGATTACATTCTGAGATGTATAGTTTCAAGCTCTGATTTCAGTGCTACACTACACTACATGCTGGAAGACTGTGCTGCCCACGAATGGAGGCTCTGGATGTTGACCCTGATACAGATGCAAGGATATTTTTGCAGGAGAGGA
This sequence comes from Phrynosoma blainvillii, assembly GCA_026167975.1. Taxonomy (NCBI): domain Eukaryota; kingdom Metazoa; phylum Chordata; class Lepidosauria; order Squamata; family Phrynosomatidae; genus Phrynosoma; species Phrynosoma blainvillii. Next base: position 10,065,877 of record JANUYF010000016.1, read on the forward strand.
AATGTCCTTTTAGCTTTAGGGGTCAGTGTGGGAGTCAAAGTCTGGTTTTCCTTGCCTGGGAGTTGTTTATCCCCCCCTTGCGCTTAAACCTGGGGAAAGAGATGGGGGTTGGAAGGTGAAAAACAGAGAGAGGGATTGAAACTTTGGCAAGTTTCGCTGAGTCAGGCGATTACAGCTTAAGGTGGAAAAATCAGAAGGGCTGATATATGTTTCTTGTTGCCAAAGGAAACTGAGATCAGCTTAGTCTATAGAGAGATCTTGTAGCACCTTTGAGACTAACTGAAAGAAAGAAGTTGGCATCATAAGCTTTAATGGACATAAATCTACTTCGTCAGCGATACAGGGCTTAAGTTAACCAGTTTGTGCCCCAGCTGAACTGAACTGAAAGCAGTTTGCTAGCAATTTATGGTGGCAACCAAAATTATTTGGAGTTGCAGCACCTTTTCCACCATGAGGTTATTATTTTTTTTAATGGACCAGCATTGCTACTTAATATTTTTAAAGCAACCATGCTGGCTCATGCTGGTTCAAAAACCCCTAAGGGTAATTCCTTCTGTAGGGTGGATCAAAAAGCCACAAAAATGCAGGCTGTTGAGTTTCTTTGAACCTTCACAAGACCACATGTTTTTTTTAAAAAAAGGGAAGGTCTGGAAGAAACAGAAAACCAAGCAAGACCAGAAGTGCTTGTGAGATCTACAGTTAAACCCAGTCTTATGTGAAGTTGTAGGCTTTCATGGCCGGCATCCATAGTTTTTTGTGGTTTTTTTCAGGCGATGTGGCCCTGTTCTAGAAGAGTTTATTCCTGACATTTTGCCACCATCTGTTGCTGGCATCTTCAGAGAATGCTTTGCTTGCTGGGGTGTATTTGGGATGAATATGTGGGGTAGCTGGATCTAATCATCTTTTCTGGCCATTTATTGCTGGAAGGGGGAAAGATGATCATTGCAGTCTACACCAACTCATTTCCTCCGACTCAGGAGGACCCAACCTTCTTGTTGGGCGCCTTCAAGTCTGCTTTGGTCAGGCCTCACCTGGAATCCTGTGTCCAGTTCTGGGGACCACAATTCAAAAAGGATATTGACAAGCTTGAGCATCTCCAAAGGAGGGCAACCAAAATGGTGAAGGGACCGGAAACTGTGCTCTATGAGGAGAGACTTAAGGTTAAGAGGCGAAATGATAGCCTTGTTTAAATATTTGAAAGGGTGTCATATTGAAGATGGAGCAAACTTGTTTTCTGCTGCTCCAGAGGACAGGACCTGAAACAATGGATGCAAGCTACAAGAAAAGAGTTTCCACCTCAACATTAGGATGAACTTCCTGACAGTAAGAGCTGTTCGACAGTGGAACGCACTCCCTCGGAGTGTGGTGGAGTCTCCTTCTTTGGAGGTCTTTAAACAGAGGATGGATGGCCATCTGTTGGGGTTGCTTTGATTGTCAGTTCCTGCATGGCAGAATGGGGTTGGACTGGATGGCTCTTGGGAGTCTCTTCCAACTCTATCCCAAAGGCTATCATGGGGTTTTCTTGGCAAAATTTGTTCAGAGGAATCTGGATTTACAGCAGAATGATAAGACTCCTGAGATGCCGTAAAAACCAGATTGCAGGCAAAGGATCATTTTTAGAATACTCCTGTATGTTAAAAACCAGCCAACCATCCCCACAATGCTTTTCTTGCCATAGAAAACTATCACACCATTGGAATAAGTTCTAGACCCTCCCTCCTGGTCTAGTTTTCTGCCTGCGGGGTATTTCACAAATTTAAGTACTGTATCTTCTCCATTTTACAAGTAAAGAAAATGGATGAAGCACTGATGCTGTTTTTGGCTCTCGCAATATCTGCAATATGGCATTTTGCAGCACCTAATCCATTCTTCCTCCATTCGGTTTTAACATTCTATCCATACAGACTTCATTGCTTTAACATCAGATGCCTCTCTTTTTTTCCCTACCCCTTTTTCCCTCTCAGCCCAACGTTTAACCTTGATGAAAGAGAACTGTAGCTCTCAGCACCATGCAAACGTTTTTGTGTACGTTTCGTTGGGCCTAATAAAGGCATTCCCTGACTGTGGATATGACTTTTTTTCTCCCCTTTTACTGCCCAACTGGATTTAACGTTTTACGCTTAAAAAATAGTTACCCATTTGAAGTGGTACACTTTGTTTCCCCATTTCAGGACTGCACACCTTATTCTGACATATTTAGATTTAGTTCACATTCTGTAGGATTTCATGCCAAGTGCCCACCCCACAAAAGGCGCATTGTTTACAGCTCACAAAGTAAGTCATTTAAGGCAGAGAACAATCAACCGCTTCTTGCAATTGTCCAAAGCGGGTGGCGTCTACTTTTGATCTCTCCATAAATATTGCTACAGGACCCTTACGCAAGCAGGACTCCTTTTCTAGCATAGTTATATCAAAGAGATGAAATGGCAAGGGACTAACATGACTTAATGGCTTGGAGGCTACAAAGAAAATGAAACTGATCCAAGGCTTTTATGTTTGGATAAAGTGAGGTTAAAACCGAATGGGAACATGGCACGACAGCAGCTTATACAATAAGTAGACCCATACTGAGTGGATGTATCTGTTAACTTGGCCCAAGGTCCTAAGGTTGCCCACAAGTAACATGCATTCAGTTAACAGACAAGAGAATTCAAAGATATAGCCATGTTAGTCTCTAGAATCAGTATGCAGTAGTAGTAAAAACATTTATTGTACATGACCGTCGGTCGTCACACACAAAAACAGGCCTAGTAAAAATGGAAGTAAATGAGAGATTATAATATCACAATAGATATATCTTTAAAACCAGATTAGATTCCAAAACCTTCTTAAGTTTCAGTGACGCAGATGGGCCAAACATTATAGGAGTGCATAGTTCATTCTGTGTCATTTAGGGTAACTTCATTTCAGGTTTCTAGACTTTTCTGTTCAGACTGCTTGCTTGATGGACAATGACTGGCCTGGGCCTTAGCTAAGGTTAACAGGAAAGTTGCGGCTCTTCTAAATATAATGCGTTCATTACTGTCAAGTACAAATTTAATTTTTTGACTTGATGTCCAGAAGTCTTTAACTTGTAGGGGACCTGAAAGGAATTTTTTCCAAATTTCCGATGACAGGGGACAGGTAAATAAATAATGGGGAAGATCTTCCATTTCATTTTGATCACAGTATCAGAGTTTTGGCAAATCTACCCTCTGTATGTAAAGAGTCCTTGTGGACAAGAGAGCTAGAGCTTTTTCAGTGGTGGTCCTACTTTTAGAAGTGGCTTATAACTTTAGTTGCAGCTGTGTATTTTAATTTATCCTCTTTTCTTTTAAGTGTAGTTTATCCTGTATTGCAGTTTATCTGGCATCCTTGTATGAAATGCCTTGGGCATAGCTCAAATAAATTCTTAATAACTCCTGCCCTCAAGAATACCATCTCCGTCCCGGCATCATACAGTTTAGAGTCCTCCTGATCCGGCTTTTTACACTTTGAGCAAAAATGTTCCTGGCGACTGCTATGAGGTGTAACCCATCACTTGGAACAACCACAACAGGAAGGGTTCACAAACAATACCAAAGATAGAAGGGAGAAACTAACAAAGTGCTGAGATATGGTATGTTAACTAAATACTATAGATCCCAAAATAGATGAAACCACCACTTAAGCATGATACTGAATTATATTTTACAATGACACCATGTAGCTAACAGTGAAGACCATCAAATCCCCATACAAAATATTAAATAAAACAAAGTTGCTCAATTTCACTGTTAGCTACATGGTGTCATTGTAAAATATAATTCAGTATCATGTTCCTGCATGGCAGAAAGGGGTTGGACTGGATGGTCCTTGTGGTCCCTTCCACCTCTATGATTCTGTGATTCTATGTTCAAGTGGTGGTTTCATTTATTTGGGATATATAGTATTTACCAGTAGTTAACATCCCGTATCTCAGTACTTTGTTAGTTTCTCCCTTCTATCTTTGGTAACCCATCACTTGCCAGAAGTCCATGCACATGAATCCACAGATCATAATCCAAGAAGTTGGGCCAAAGCTAACAAAGTGAATTTCAACAGGGAGAAACGTCAGGTACTGCAGTTAGGCAGAAAAAAAGAAATGCATAGATATAGGATGAGGGGAAATGAGATGCATAGATATTTTGTTGTTGTTAACTGCCCTCGAGTCTATCTCGACCCGTGGTGACCCTCCAAGAAGACCTTCTGTCCTTTATTCTTCTGCTTAAATCCTGCAGCCCCTTAATAAATCCCCATCGTGACCTCCTTAATAATAGAGTCCCTCCATCTCTAGCATGTGGCCTTTCTTCCTCTCTTCCTCCTTCCTTCCCTCCATCTTCCCCAGCATTATTGTCTTTTCCAAAGAGTCCTTCCTTCTCATGATGTCTCCAAAGTAGGACAGTCAAAGTCTTCTCATCTTGGCTTCTAGGGATATCTTTGGCTTGATCTGCTCTAGGACCCCTTTCTTTGTCCTTTTGGCTCTCCATGGGATCCTCAGCACTCTTCTCCAGCCCCACATTCTCTCAAATACATTGATTTTCTTCCTATCTTTTTTCTTAACTTTCCAGCTCTCACATCCATCCATGGGAATAGGGAATACAATGGCTTGTATGATTCTGACTTTTGTGTTGAGTTGTCTATCTTTGCATTTTAGGATCTTTTCTACTTCTTTCATAGGGTTTAAAACATGGCAGCCAGGCTTATTTCTGGAACATCTAGGAGGGATCACATCACTCCAGTTTTGAGGTCCCTCCACTGGTTGCCTATCAGCTTCCGGGCCCAGTACAAGGTGTTGGTTATTACCTTTAAAGCCCTAAATGGCTTGGGTCCAAGCTATCTCAGGGATCACCTCCTTCCATACAATCCTCCCTGCGATCTCCGGTCCTCTGGGAGGAATTTGCTGCAGCCTCAAAAATCTAGGCTTGCGGCGACCTCCCAGAGGGCTTTTTCAGTTGTCGCCCCCGAACTCTGGAACGGCCTGCCGGACGAGATCCGTCAGTTGACATCACTGGACAGCTTTAAAAAAGCTGTCAAGACGGATCTCTTTCGGCAGGCCTTCCCAGACTGATCACCCCGGCCTTGGGTTCCTTGACTCCTGCGTTCCTCTCGTGGCCCCATCCGTTGTTGATGGATGAGGAACGCAGTGGAGGTTGATCAGGGGGTGGGTTGGTTTTTCTTTTTGGAGATATGTTATACGGGTTGTATTGTAAGCTGCTTGGATTGTCTGGCAATAAGCGGGATACAAATAAACATCATTATTATTATTATTATTATTATTATTATTATTATTATTGCCCCCCTCCCCATTCTGAGTCTTCTTCTGATTTCCGGACTACAGCCCCAATTTCTATCAGTGTTTGATTCCAGGTATGGGAATCCTTTTACTATTTCTATTTCTTCATTGTCTAGGTTGAAGTTTGGGTAAAAATGAAATGAAATGCATAGATATAGGATGGGGAGAAAATGAAATGCATAGGCATAGGTGTATAGGTATAGGTGTAGGTGTATAGGTGTAGGTGTATAGGTATAGGTGTATAGGTATAGGTGTATAGGTATAGGTATAGGTGTATAGGTGTAGGTGTATAGGTATAGGTATAGGTGTATAGGTATAGGTGTATGTGTATAGGTATAGGTGTATAGGTATAGGTGTATAGGTATAGGTGTATAGGTATAGGTATAGGACGGGGGGGGGGAGATGAAAGCATAGATATAGGATGAGGGGAAAATGAAATGCCTAGGTATAGGATGAGGGACCCCTGGCTTAACAAGGCAACATGTGAAAGGGATTTAGGATCCTAGCAGACCACAAGTTGGACATGAGTCTACACTGTGTAGCATGAATGCCACAATCAGCTCCAATCCCCAGAATTGCGTAGCATGGAGCCACGGCAGTTCAAGCGGTCTCAACCCGGATTATTTCTGCAGTGCGGATGCAGTCTGGAACGCTCCCTTTGCGAGCTTAAAGCCTGCAGAGAAAGGGGATTTCTTCGTTCCACCTTAAGGGCTGGATGGGGCGGAGGCAGCTGCTTTGCTAGGGCTGCCGGCCGGCGAGCTCCGCCAGTCGAACCGGATTGCAAGCGAAAGCGGAGCGAAAGCGGAGCAGCGCCGGATCAGAGCAGCCAGAGCCTGGAGAGGAACCCTTGAGTAAGTTTAGGGCTTCATCACCCTGGCCCCTTTTATGCCCAACCTGGACATTGACTCTGAAACATCATGTTGTTTGCCATTTCAGGATATTCATTTCCAGAATGCTCAAAATCAATTTATTTCCAGCTATTCAGGGGTTTTAAAGATGCTGCCTTACTTTGAAATGAAATCCAAATTGAAGGCACATTGTATTACTAATGTTGACCCTCTTATAAACTGTCTCCCCCCCCCAAGAATTGTAGAAGACATATTTATCATATAGTGCAACACTTAAATTTACTTATAGCTTGGTGCTGATGTTCAGAAATTGAAATTGCATGCTGTATGCCTCCCTCCCCTGTATTATTATTATTATTATTATTATTATTATTATTATTTGAGTAAACCTGGCCCTTCGGGGGAGAATCTTGGAGCCATTGAGTTGGAAGGGGTCCTCAAAGGTTATCTAGTCAAGCCCCGAGTCCAGCCAGAAATACACAACCTAAGTCCTCCTAACCAGGAGTCCTCACTCAAAGGAGGGCCAGGCACTGCAAAATGTAGGACATTCCAGAAAAATGTAAGACATGACCCAATTCCTGCTTCTTAGTTCTGACCAAAATGGAATGCCTCCTGGACAGAAGGTTGAAAAGGGGGGCCTCTGGTCACCTTGCCTCTATGAGGGTGGCCAGATGTCCTAACCACAAAGGAGAACAAGGTACCGCAAAACGTAGGACAGCCCAGAAAAATGCAGGGTCATCACAGCATATAAAAACTAAAAACACTAATAGGTAAATTCATGCGTCTGAGTCCTGCTCAAAATGGCGGATGGTTTGGAATTCCTCCAGGACAGAAGGGTAAAATATGGGACATGTCCTGGAAAAGGAGGACATCTGGTCACCCTGCTTCTGAAATATGGGTCGGTTGGGTAGGAGTTACAGTGAGGATTGCCAAATAGCTCAGGAAGTAGATAGCTGTAGTGAATTTGGGACTGTGACCTGGGGTCTTTTCTTTTTTTAGGGGGGAAGTTTGGCGTCTTCCCCCCCTTGTATGGTGTTTTTGTGGTGGGTGGTGCAAATTCCTGAGCCTTTGGATCCGGAAGGTTTTCTCGCTCCCCATGAAGGTAGTTCTTGATTTACAGGAATACAAAAGGAATGCTTGCTCTCTTGGACTTTGCTGTTTGTTCTTGTGTGCCTTCAAGTTGTTTCCAGCTTATGACGACCCTAAAGTGAACCTCTCATGGGGTTTTCTCGGCATGTTTCTTCAGAGGGGGTCCTTCCTCTGAGGCTGAGAGTGTGTGATTTGCCTAAGGTCACCCAGTGGGTTTCCATGGCCAAGCCAAGATTGAAACCCTGGTCTCCAGAGCTGTCGTGCAACACTGAAACCACTGTGCCACACTGGCTCTTTCTCTCTTGGACTAAAAAACATGAATTCTAAAACATGAGGCCCTGTGGCTTTGTTCCTTTACTCAGGCGCCTTCCATCCCAGCTCTATGGGGTTTGGGGTGGTTCCATGGGAAGCTGCTTTGACCATGCTTGGCTGTGGAAGGCGCACCTATAATGGGCTCTAGGATTATGACTTGTTGAGCCCCCCATTCAACTGAACTTTTGGTAGGAATAGGTAAGTCAGTAGGGTAGTTCTAGTCCAAATGTAACATTTTCAAGCTGTGAGAGGTACAGTTGGCCCTCCGTATCTTCGGTGTGGAAAAGAAGAGTATGATAGGAAAGTGATATATTAAAATAGAATTACATTATTACACTATTAAAATAAACACCCATACACTGGAGTCCTGTATCCAGCAGATAACAAAAACTGTAATTGATTATAGTTTCCAATGCTTTTGTTCACAGCGTCCATGGTTTAAACTGGACTTGCCACTTCATTTCCATACACAAAAGGATTTTGAATTTGAATTGACATTCTCACATACCAGTGGCATATATAGGTCTGTCTTTGGCTTTCCACTCCACCAAACGCACCTGAGGAAGTAGACTGAAGTCTATGAAAGCTCATGCTGCCAACTACTTTCTTTCGCTGAGTCTCAAAGGTGCTACAAGATCTCTCTACATACTGATTTTACGGACTAACATGGCTATATCTTTGAATTGTACTTGACAATGTTCCCAAAGCAGCTCAAATTGAAATTTAAGGATCTCTTCTTTCCTTTCTGATTATTTGCTTGCCTCCTTTTCCAGGTGACATCATGAGCACCCCAGGAGTAACCTCTGATGTGGAGCTGGACATGAAAGATGTGGAGCTGAACGAGATGGACACGGAGAAGCAGCCCATGAATGCCTCTTCCCCCTTGGCTAGCTCCCCGGGCAGCCTGGGGGAGAAGAACGGGGCTGTGATGGTGAAGGTGGCGGAAGAGAAGGACCGCGATGCATCAGCCAAGTTCACTGGCCTTTCCAAGGAAGAGCTTCTGGAGGTGGCCAGCACTCCCGCATGGGTGCGCACCCGGTGGGCCCTCCTCATCCTTTTCTGGCTGGGCTGGCTGGGCATGTTGGCCGGGGCCATTGTCATCATCGTCCAGGCCCCCCGCTGCAAGGACCTGCCCAAGCAGGAATGGTGGCAAAAAGGGGGCATCTATCGCATCCAGAAGGTGGAGGGGTTCCAGGATTCAACTTCCGATGGTGTTGGTGACCTGGCAGGTGAGAAGGTGTGGGTGAGGAGGAACAGCGACGGCATTCCAGAATTTGGGGGCTTCACCTTCAGGGGCTACAGGGCAGCCTTCCCAATTGGTGTGTGTGTGTGGGGGGGGTTTGAGATGTATGGGAATGAAGCCAGCATCATTGGCTATCACATTGACTTGAGTAATGGGAGTTGCAGTCTGACATATCTGGAGGTCCCTCAGGTTAGAGGAGACAAATATAGGATATATCCCAAGCCAGATAATTTTCAGCACTCCGTCATGAAGGTGGGGATAATGATGTGGCTTCACTGTGGGAAGCAGCCAGCTTTGTTTTCCCTAGTACTTCATGGAGGCATTTTGAGAATTGTGTTATTCTCCTGATTGTGGTTTCTTTTTAGTGTCCCCCTTTGCTTTTTTTTCCTCCAGGACACCACAAACACTGTACTTATTCATATGAGATTCCCCCCTGCCTCTTCTCATACTGAGACTTGCTTCTGATTTTCATCCTCATTCACCCTCCCCAGTCATAATGCAGCACAAAATAGTCCATTAATTAATCCAGAGAAAAGACCTTTTCTGTATTTTATTCACAATTATAAACCAGCTCTTTCTATTTCTCCAGTGGCCAGCCTTTGAGCAGTTTGGGAACCTGTTCAAGGTTTCTATCCTGTAGTGTATGCCAGGATAGTGGTTGAGGTATTGTGTGTGCCTTTAAGTCATTTCCGACTTATGGCGACCCTAAAGAGTTTTTTGGGGACAAGATTTGCCAGGATAGTGGTTGAAGTATAACAGTGGTAATCTGCTGGTATCCTTGGTCTCTGCTGGGTTTTGCTTCCAGGACCACCTGTGGATACCAAAATCCGTCAAGTCCCAATATTTTCAAGCCATGAAAAAAGAATCCATAGATACGGAAGGCTGGCTGTACTAAGGGGTAATGGCTTTAAGTGAATTTGAGGAAGCTCCAAAATATAACTCCAGCACTTTGATAGCCTACCTAATCTTAATTCTCTAGATCTGTTCCTCCCATTCTCCCCTTCTCATCTCCTTATTTTTGCAAAACAGAATCTGTGGGCTCTGGCCATGGATGTTAGCTGCAAAGTAAACAGGAAAGGGGCTTAAGAATATAGCATGACCTCGAGACTGGGTCACAATCCCCTTTGGACCTCTTTCTCCCTGATGCTCAGTAGTATTTTGGGGGCATGTGACGATCAGCTGCCTTTTCTTTTCCTGCTGCAAAAGAAACACTGGCCAGCTCTACCAGCCAGATTTTCTTGCGCCAAGCAGCGGCAGCCGGTTTTAGCCAGCTTTATTTTCCCCAAGCAACCGTTGGTCTTTGTTTCATCAGATCCTGATGTCAGTGAACCAGTGCTGACTCAGCTGGGAGGGAAAGTAACTGGGTAAAGGGCAGATGATGATTCATTTCCTCCCTTCTTTCTTCTTTACTCTTCCTTTTTTGAAACTTCCTCCATTCACACGTGGTGGACATGAGGTGGATGGGGGCGAGACGTCTAATGCAGTTTGCAGCATTTCTTGCAGCTGCCTGTTAGATCCATGCTTTGCTGCAAGAAATCATGCTTTTAACTAAACATTTGAGGTGCTTTGGTGATGACTTTGAGCTCTGCAGCTGAGAGGGCTGGAAGTTCTCTAGATAACCTGAGTAAGGATGCATCTACACTGTAGAAATAATGCAGTTTGACACTGCTTTAACTGCCATGGTTCCATCCAACAGAATCCTGCAATTTGTAGTTTGGTGAGGCACCGGCACTCTTTGGCAGAGAAGACGAAAGACCCTGTAAAACTACACAACCCAGGATTCCACAGCACTGAACTGTGACAATTCAAGTAGTGTCAAACTGCATTATTTCTACAGTGTAGATGCACCCTGAGAAAAGAGGGGGCTTTATTCTCCTCCAAAAAAAGCAGGCTTCCCCAAGTACCATATATACTTCAGATGTGTTTGATGATATCTCCTATCATCCCCCAGCGATTCTCACAGGGTTATTGTGGGGATGGAGGAAAAGTGCCATGTATTGAGCTCACTGGAGGAAATATAGCCGATATATTTTTTCATGTACAAATTAATGCAGATTTGATTGTTTAACAACTATATACAGTCGACCCTCCATATCTACGGATTCTTTATCTGCTTGAAAATATTAAAAAAAAAAACTACATAAATTCCCAAACCTTGATTTTGCCATTTTATATAAGGACACCATTTGACTATGCCATTGCATTGAAACTTGAGCATCCCTGGAACCAAACCCCAGCAGACGCCAAGGGCCCACTGTACTGTCACAATTAATCTACAATGATATGTTTTAATTTGGTGACAGCCTAACCATGGTTAATGGAGACATTTGTCTAATTCAAGAGGGTGTACACATTCAGAAATGTATTAATTTAATAATTTTATCCTCCCACATTAAAAAATGCAAGCATATCTAATAACAGTTTACAGCAACAAGTTGAATAGCTACAAGACACAATAAAGAGTTAAATAAATAAAAAGACAATTGCACTCAGATTATAATTTGTGATAGCAATTTACAAGCTTTCTTGAGCTGGCTTGCATAATAATCTGATGGAATAAGCAATTATTAATGCCTCTGCCCTCATCCCATTACAGGAGGAGGCTGAGAGTCAAGGATAAAGCATGCAAAACCTCTGTCTTTGACATGGAGACATCCAACTCTGCTGACCTAGATCTAAGGCCTATTTTCTGCACTGGCTCCGGAATTGGAATTCTCTTATCTTGCCAAAAAAGCAGGGATTCCAGTCTGTAGAGTACCCAGAAGTCTTGTTTTGCTATCTTCCACTTGAAAGACTGCCCAGTTTTAACAATAAGGAACCCTTTTATTGTTATTGTGTGCCTTCAAGTTGTTTTCAACTTATGGCAACCCTAAAGTGAACCTATCATGGGGTTTTCTGGGCAAGTTTTGTTCAGAGGAGGTCTTCAACTGAGGCTGAGAGGCTGTGACTTGCCCACGGTCATGTAGAGAAAATCCAAAGATCCTGAAGTTCCCCATTCACAATTAGCATTGCCTGGACAGTAGACTGAACAGCAAGCACCTAGATCAAGTGGTCAGTCTTTCCCAGTGTGGTGGTTTTACGCTGAATTTCCCTTTAAATGATTTCTAAATTCGTATATACACATATATAAATGACCTCATTCAAATATGCTTATTTTGTTCTCTTTTTTTGTGATGACACATTTCTTTTTTGTAGTGATTCTAAGGTTGCGTCCACACTTCAGAAATAATCCAGTTTGACACCACCTTTTAACTGCCATGGCTCAATGCTATGGAATTCTAGGAATTGTATTTTTTGAGAGACATTTCACATTCTGTGTCAGAGAGTTCTGGTGCCCCAGCAAAATGCAGTTCCCAAAAATCCATAGCATGGAGCCATGGGAGTTAAAGAGATGTCAAACTGGATTATATCTGCAGTGCAGATACAGCCTAAGTAGCTCCCCTACCATTGGTGAGCCCCAATTTATTTTCAGTAGCTGAGAACTCTTTGCCTGAGTGTGCTAGTTTTTTATTCTTTCCCCCCAACTCATCTTCCTTTTGTGTTGTGCCATCCAGACTATAAACCTGAAGGACAGGATTTCCCCCCCTTTGCTCATAACCCATACTATTTTCCCCTTCCATTTCAGGTTTAAAGCAGCGAATGGATTATTTAAGTTCTCTCAAAGTGAAAGGTTTGGTGCTTGGGCCCCTCCATGTCAATCCCAAAGATGACCAGGCTGGAACTAACCTCCAAGAGGTCAACAGCAGTTTGGGGACATTGGCGGAGTTCCGGGATGTCCTGCAAGCAGCAAAGAAAAAGAGTAAGAAGGGCATGCATAGGGGGGCAGAGTCCCTTCTTGAGGACTGGCTTCCTTGGCAGTGCCAAGGAACTTGCTGCAGTCTTCAAGGAGCTGCTTTTTGACCTGTGCAATGTGCTATGTCTCTCTTTCCAGGCCTGAAGGTCATCTTAGATCTGACACCCAACTATCAGGGTGAATCCCCCTGGTTCAACCAACAGATCCAACTGAACAATGATCTCCAAGAGAAAATGAGGGTGAGTAGAGGAGGAGAGGAGATTTCAAAGGGAAGAAAAAGCCCCAAATGGAAGTTGGACCTATTTAAGATTTCCTGTATCAGCAAGAGACCGGATTACGTACCCCTAAGATTTCCTCCCACCTCTGTCTTTTTATGTTTCTGGCTGCATCTACACTGTAGAAATAATCCACTTTGACACCACTTTAACTGCCATGGTTCAATGCTATGGAATTCTGAGAACTGTAATTTATTGTAGCACCATATATTTCTGACAATGAAGGCTAAATGTTTCACAAAACTACAGTTCCCACAATTCCATAGCATTAAGCCATGGCAGTTAAAGTAATATCAAACTGATTTATTTCTGCAGTGTGGAGGCAGCCTATGTGAATTTTAAAAAACACACATTTCCTGTTTCTATGCCTCTTTTTTTGTAATTGATCACTTACATTTATATCCTGTCTTTCCTCCAATGAGCTCAAGGCAGCATATATAGTTCTCCTGACCACTAACCATCACTGTAGAATTTCTGTTTATCAGGTGGCTATCAAAGGCATAGGACCTGAGACAGGTTTTTTCAATTGGCAAGATTAAGTCTGAATGAGTTTATCAGCAGTGTAAGCAAAAATCAGCTTTGTCTCAACCAACAAGAAAGTACAGGGCTGTTCTTTTTATAAAATCTATATAGAATAATAGAATTGGAAGGGACATAAATGGTCACTTAGTCTGCCCTCTGTCAATGTAGGAAACAGTGGAGTAGGAGAAAGCAAATTTGCTCCATCATCTATGTGACAGTCTTTCAAATATCTGAAGATGATTATTGTATAAGATCAGAAATAAAAACCTTTTTCAAGAACTGGCACATAGATGATGGAACAAATTTGTTTTCCCTTACTTCAGGGAGTAGGACCCAAACCAGTGGTTTCAAATTACAAGAACACTGATTTCACCAAAACATTAAGCAAAACTTTCAAAGGGTATAACTCACATTTATTACAGGTACAATTGGCCCTGCACATTTGCAGTTTTGACTATTGTGGTTTTTATTATTTGTGGATTTGATTAATATGTTCTCTCTAAGAATATTTAGGTCCTCTAGAGAAATTCTGCTGGAAATTGACCAAAGAGTAACACTGGAGGATCTAGAGATTACTAGAGAAAACAACTTCTCTATACATTTGTAGGTCCTCCAGCATGATTCCGTGGTCAATTTTTGGCAGATGTTGACCATAAAGTTACTGTGGAGCACCTAGAGATTTCTAGACAGGTGGTCTCTCATGTAAATAAGTAGGTTTTTAAAATTTGCATTTTTTCCGCTTTCACAAGGGTCTTGTGCCCCTAACCCCAGTGAATGTGGAGGGCCTACTGTATTTAGACTGAGATTAGTTGGCCATTGGGATGTTGTAGCAAGAGTTTCCTACACTGACAGATATATGTTTGTTTGTGTGTACTTCAAAGAACCATAGGATTGTTATCCTCTAAACAACCTTGTGAGGTATGCTGGGTCAAAAGAGAATGTTTTCGCATATCCAATCCAGCGTGTTTCATGGCTGAAAGACAAAACTGAGCCAGATTATGTCTAACTCAAAGCTAACACTTTCTTCCTTAATCCACATAGGTGTATTTATTTTTTCCTTATAAGAAAAATGAATTGAGAACTAGTTGACTGATGGGCAGGAGAAGACCAACCCAAATGGAATTAAGCTTTCTAGTGATGCACTGAGGGCTAACAGCTCTCTTGTTGTCTGTTCTCAGGACGCAATTGAATTCTGGCTGAAAGAAGGTGTGTCTGGGATCCAGATTGGAAGCATTGAGAATTTAAATGTAAGTAGTGAGCCCATCCCAGTCCTAGGAGGCCTCTGTACCACCATATGTATTGCTGATCCTTTTGTGGGCATGTGTCTGAAGCACTTTGGTCACCTCAGACTCGGGGGCTAAATCTCCCGAAGCCTCCTTCCCCATAGCACCCTTGGATCCATCTTTTGTATGCCTCCCTACCCCAGACTATTCTAAAGGCTTTCCCCTATTCTAAATGTTTAAAATGCCTTTCATAAGGCTTAGGGACTGGTACTAGGAGCACTAAGCTAAAATATGCTGATATTTTTGGTCCAGTGCTTTTGCCCTATCCACTACTGAAATGAAACCCTGAACTTTTCTGAAATTAAAGTTGGCCCTCAGGATAAAAGAGGTTCCCTACCCTTGGTTTGCTTTACATATTAAAAAGGGGTGACCTGCTTTCAGGGGAAGGAAATTTGTAGTCTTCAGGGATGGGAGTGTGGGAGTATGCTAAGCTTCTGGTGCCTCAATCCTATTCCTCCAACATGTTCCTTCCTCAGGACACTCAGATCTTGAACACCTGGAAGAACCTGACAGAACAATATGTTGAAGACCAAGCCAGGTAGGTATCCACTGTGTAATGCAGCCTTCTCCAACCTAATGCCCTTGACCACATTTATTATAAATCACACAATCCCTCGGTGCAATTGCCTCCATGTCCTACTTGGAGGATTTCAAACACATCTGGATGAGAGAGGTCAACAGGAGCCTTCTTAATCCACACAAAATCATTTATTAGGTAAAGCTGGATTCCATGGCTGCTACGATTTCTTGGACACAACATTAGTTTTCATAACTGTGAAATGCACTGTTTTCCTTAATTGTGGTCTTGCTAATGTCAGGAAAGATTAATTCCTTGGGAGCTGTATGGAAATCTAAAACAGCCACTCTACCTTTTGAAAGTCTCCCAAGTATCTTAGGAGACTCCCAAGGATTATCTGTCCTAGGCCCTTAAAGACTAGAACCATGCCAGTATTTTTTAAAATGAAAGTTTAGCTTTTCCGAAAATTTAGTCAGTGGCCGGTACTAATTTAATGCTTCCTGTTAAATGAAATCCAGGACTTTTTCTTGCTCCTCTAGAATCATGCCACGCTTGCAGCCTTGCTTGTGTCCCTTTGTCTCAGGGTGTTGCTCAGCTGCCTTTCATTGCGATATGAACCAGTTCAAGAATTTGCTCTTTTCTCTTCCTACAGGGTGTTGATTGCAGTGACAAAGAAACAGGATGCCCCCAGCATTTTTTCCCTTCTCAATGAGACAATGGGTGTGGACGTGCTAACTAGCGATTACCTTATCGGTCTGGTGAAAAGTGGCCAGGAGGACACCACAAGGGGAGAGGCTGCTTCCAATATGATAACAAACTACATCAGAGCAGCTGGAGACAAGTGGGCTGGATGGAGTGTGAGTAACAAGCCTTGGGATTAGATGGAGGAATGTGTATCGGTGAATCATAGAATCATAGAAGAGTTGGAAGAGACCCAAAGGGCCATCCAGTCCAACCCCATTGCCATGCAGGAACTCAAAATCAAAGCAACCCTGACAGATGGCCAACCAGTCTCTGTTTAAAGACCTCCAAAGAAGGAGACTTCACCACTCTCCAAGGGCGTGTCTTCTACTATCTGTCAGAAAGTTCCTCCTAATATTGAGGTGGAAACTCTTTTCTTGTAGCTTGCATCCATTGTTTCCTATCTCTGGAGCAGCAAAAAACAAGTTTGTTCCATCCTCAATATGACATCCCTTCAGATACCTAAACGGGGCTACCATAACACTTCTTAACCTTCTCTTCTCCAGGCTAAACATACTCAGTTTCCTAAGTCGTTCCTCATAGGGCATGGTTTCCAGACCCTTCACCATTTTAGTTGCCCTCCTTTGGACACACTTGAGTTTCTCAACATCCTTAATTCAATTGTGGTGCCCAGACTTGGACACAGGATTCCAGAGCAGAATATGGTGACACTATTACTTCCCTTGATCTAGACACTATACTTCTATTGCTGCAGCCTAAAATCACATTGGCCTTTTTAGCTGCCACATCACACTGTTGACTCATGTTCAACTTGTACTACTACGACTCCTAGATCTCTTTCACACATAGTTGCGTTAAGCCAGGTGTCCCCCATTTTATATCTATACATTTCATTTTTTCCGCCCTACGTGCAGTATCTTACATTTCTCTTTCTTGAAATTCATTTTGTTAGCTTTGGCCCAGCTTTCTAATCTATTAAGGTCATTTTGAATTTTCATTGTCCTCTGGGGGTATTAGCTACTCCTCCTAATTTAGTGTCATCTGCAAATTTGATAAGTATGTCCCCATCCTTTCATCCAAGTCAATGATAAAGATGTTGAATAGCCCTGAGCCCAGGACAGAACCCCATTGGACACCCCACTGGTCACTTCTCTCCAGGATGAAGAAGAGGAGCCATTGCTGAGCACCCTTTGGGTTGATAGAAATGGGAACAGAACTCAAGTTGACAATAAACTCTTAGAAGATTTGGCCCATTGGCTACCAATAAGTGATCCCTACCATTGTCCCAAGTTGCGCTTCTTTCACAGGCCATTCTCAGTTAGTTCTCCAGTACATAAATATTAGTATTAAGTATTATTTTGCAAACTGCTTGCCTTTCTGCAGGTGGCGAGACCCTATTTTGGGCGTTTGGACAATTTGAGGGGCGAGGAATTTCTACGCTTATATCACATGCTCCTGTACACATTGCCAGGGACTCCTTTCACAGACTATGGTGATGAGATTGGGCTGCGTGACCTTCCTGGACAGGTAATAATGCCAGGGGATGTAGTGGTGGAAGAGAGCATGGTTGAAATATGCAGAAGCCAGACAATTTTAAGGATGCTGTGTAAAATAAGAAGGGAAAGTAATGCCCACTGACAGAAGGGGCTAAATAAACATTGGCCATGTTTTTTTTTAATTCTTACATTGAATGAACAAATACACCGGTGCATTCATCTCAATTGCCCCTGCTTGGTTCTCCCTGCCAGTAGGCCTTGTAAATAAGCCAGAGACTCTCCATGTTTGTTTAATGTGATGTCCCAACTGAAATCTCTTGCTTGTTGCTCTCCTAACAAGCCATAGTCATGAACCAGGTTTATTCATGGCTTATGATATTGGCTTGTAAGGATACTTCAGTTTGGACCACATAGTTAGCAAACTCTGGGTGGAGAGGTTGTGAATTGTTCTCCAACCAAGTGATAGAGCAGCAGACCCAATACACTTGCTTGTTTGAGATAATCTAGATTTACACACACACACACATATACACACATATATACAGACATGACTGGCTTACCATGATGTCTGGCCATGTACAAATTAAGCACTTTTTTCTCCCTACTCCAGGTATAAAATGCAGTTATTGTTGCTTTAATGTCAAAGGATATGACAATTTTTCTGTACAGACTTGAGGTCTGTCAGGATTAGGTATGTCAGACTGAGTCTCCAGATAAATCTGGCAGAGGTTCAGCAATCCATAGTATATGATTCTATGCTATGGATTTCCTGCATCAGTATAATGTTGGACTATTGGGGTACTTTTCAGCTCTACAATTCTGTTATTCTGTTTTTAAGAACATGTAAAAGCCCTTTTGCTTGCAGCAATAAGCTTGAATATATGGGAATAAAAGGTACTTGCCACTCTAAAGTACTTGCAGAGTTTCCATTGTTCTCTTGGTGGACCTTAAAAGAACAACATCTCAAGTCATTTGGGGGATTTTTCCATGGGAAGCAGAAATTACATTGGAAACTGTCAAGACCTATGTGGAAACTGGTAGCAGATATTCTAAACCTTTGGTCCATCAGATGTTTTGGACTTCAAGTCCCAGAATCCCTGACCATTGGCTAAGCTCCTTTGTGCTTCTGAAAGCTGAAGTCCTAAACTTCTAAAGTACCATACCTTTAGAACTACTGTTGTCAGTGATTAGTTTTGGCTGAATAGTCTCCATGTGTGCCCCAACCTCTTCTGAAAATGTAAACATTCAAACTCTCATGTAGAATGTGTGGAAAATTGAACGGACAGGGTAAAACCTCATGAAAATGTACTTTATGTTATCATAAGTTTTGACTTGAGGATTTTAACTTTCCATACTGCAAAATGATTACTGTATATACTCAACTGTAAATCAACCTCATGTAGAAGTTGAGGGCAAGTTTTGGGGCTGAAATTGTAGATTTTGATATGACCCATGGATAAGTCAAGGGTAAAACGTAGGGGCATATAGCAAAGGATCTAAAGGATGAAGCAAAGCAAAACAATGTCAAAGAACTTTGTGCTCACTCTTAAGGATGGATGGATGAGAGAGTAGAGGGGATTGGTGCTTCCAGAACAGATTATACTCTTGCTTTTTACCCGGAGAAGGTTCCTTCTTTTAAATAAGAGCTAAGATAACACTGGATCCGTGGATAAGTCAACCCAGGTTTTTGGGATCAAATTTTTGATCTACACATGATTATATACAGTATTTTGTTGGGGTACATTGTTTTCTGTGTTTGAATTTGGCTCATTTCCTAGCCATGCTAACCATATCCTCTTATCTTTCCATCCAGCCTGCAGCATCCAATATCACTCGCATGCAATGGGACAATTCAGCAAACTTTGGCTTCTCAAAAGGGCCTGAGCAACTGGGCAGTCAGACATCTAGTAATGCTACAGTACAGGTGAGAGGCTGGAGAAGGAGGGCAAATTGAGTCACTGTGCTTAGATAGGAGAATGTAAGAAAGGGGCAATATAGCTTGCATTAGTAAATCTTCAAACTGTGTAGGGCAAACAACAATAGCAATAGCAGCTTCATTTATATACCACTTCATACCACACTGAGCAGTCTCTAAGTGGTTTACAACAGTAAGCTAATTGCCCCCAACAAGCTTGGTACTCCTTTTAGTAACCTGCGGAAGGATGCAAGGCTGAGCCGACCCTAAACCCCTGGCTGGGTTTGAACTCACAACCTTGTGGTGTGTGAATGAGTGGCTGCAGTACTGGCATTTAAGCACTGTGCTACCAGGGATTCTCGACAATAACAACAACTGATAGGCTGCATGTCCCCCAGCCCTTTTGTAATAATTGAAATGTCCTTTCCCTTCCCATTTTTTCTGAAACTAAGAACTATGCCTTGGATATGAGAGGTTTAGGAACTGGCAGTTTGTAGGAAGTCAGTGAGCCTAGTAGGTGGTTTCGGTACCTACTAAAGTGGGGAAATTCAGTTTTAAATTTCTGCTTAGTCTTGGACCATGGATCAGATACTTTCTCTCAGTGTAGCCTGTCTCACATAGTTGTGAGGGAGAAGAATTTTGAAGCTACTACTGGGCTTCTTGGAGGAATTTGGATAAAGGTGCAGTAAATAAAAAATAAGACTAGAAAGACAGTAGCTAGATAATTGGGTAGGTGGTGATAGTTCTTGGGGTAGGATCACAGTTTCATTTCCATAGCTGAGTTCCGTAACAATTTTATGTAAAGCATTTCCCCCTTGTTATCAGCTGAAAATGTTTGCAGAAAGTAGGCTTATAGGGTCATATAGAAGAAGGCATAGAATCTACAAGTAGGACACAAAAGGAAAAAAGGGTGGGCAAATGTAGCAAAAAGGAAACTCAAGCAGGAGTTGGCAAACCTACAGTTCTGTGATGAAAACATTTTGTGTAATCTGGTGGAATGGCTACTTCTTAATGGGAATTGAAGGTGAAAAAAGTATCTTGCTCATCCCTGTTAATTTCTTGTACTTTTAAGCATTACTAGTTATATCAGTAATCCTAATTAATTTTTTCCTTTCCCTCTCCCAACAGTTACAGAGTGGCAACAAGGATTCAGTCCTGACGCTCTTCCAGCAGCTGAGCGATCTGCGGGGCAAGGAGCGTTCTCTTCTTCATGGCGAATTTTCACAAGCCCACAGCACCAGCCCAAGTGTCTTCTCCTACTTGAGAATCTGGGATCAGAACAAGCGCTTTGTTGTGGTGCTCAACTTTGCTGCCCAAGAGAGCACCGTTTCCATAACACACCCTCACCTCCCTCCAGAAGTCACAGTGGAGCTCAGCACAAATCCCAGCCGGGAGGAGAATCAGCTGAGTTTACAGGACCTCAAGTTGGGTCCCTTAGAAGGGCTTTTGCTTAGTTACATATACGTGGCCTAGCTTCAAGTTCCTCCTCCTCTTCCTTCTGGCGGAGGGCAGCAGGAGGGTTTCTGTGCTACTGCCCTTAGAAGGAAGCAGTGTTTGAGTTCTTAAGAGAAAGCAGTATTCTCTTCCTGTCTCTTATTTTGCCTGAACTCTCTAACTCATTGTTTCATCTCTTCACTCGCCTGCCTAATTCCTTATACATTCCTGCCAGCGATCGCTGGTGTTGGAGGCACTTGTTCAACAGGGGAAACTGTATCCCTCCAGATGTTGTTAAGACTTCAGCTTTATTGGTCTCCCAGTTATTGGCCATGCTTGTTTAGGCAATGGGTGTTGGGAGTCCAGCAATGTCTGGAAGAACACAAGGCCCCACTCTTGAATTTAGACTTAGATATCATTCCCTTCCCCACATACAGTTCTGAAGACCAGTAGGGGAAACTGGTTATTTCCACCCGCTGTGTGCTTGTGTTGCCATTTGGTCAGTACTTGCCAAACTCCCCAAAGTCTTGACATGGTGCATCCAAACTACATACCTTTACCACTTCTTAGCTTTTTGTACTGATCTCCATCGACATTACAGGAGTATAGAGTGGGTGCGGGGGTGTCTTGTTCCCCAATAGTGTTGAAGGCTGGCCTGGAATAAGTTTAATAAATTTCTCTTTTTCTCTGCTTTTTGACTTCTGTGGCTTTCTATTCACTTTGGGAGTGTATTGCTTTCATCAGCGTACTTCTTAAATCCCATCCCCGTACAGGAGTGTAACATCTTTTGGAGGTGGATGCAAAACAGGTATCGTATTCATTCATTCCTACTTCCTTTCTTAGGAAAGCACAGTTGGGTTGGAGTACTCAGTTAATCAGAAACGCTTTGAAGGCACACAACAACAACAAGAACACCACTACATGCCTTCACATAGGATTAGCAGCAATACTACATATTTTTGGTCAAGAGAAACAAAAGTCCACTCTTTTAAACAACTTTGCTCTTTTTAAACAGTTCATACCCTTCACTCTTTTAAACAACAATCCCACATGCATATAGTTATGAACAAGAAGCACAACTCTGAAAACTGCCTGACCTCAAGGACTGATCAAGCCGGTTTTTTGCGCCTCCATTTATGTCAATATAGCATTAGAGTTTATAATGCTATTATATAATAATAATAACAATAATAATAATAATAATATAGTATAGTTTCCATATAGTATTGTAAACTATATATATTATAGTTTACAATACTATATATCATAGAATAATTATATATATATATATATATATGTGTGTTTTCTTATTATATATCTGTATAGTATTTATATATACAGTATATTTTATAATACTATTCCATATTTTATATATATATATATATATATATAGTATTATGGTCTCATATACATATATAGTATTGATATATATAGTATTATGGTTTATAATATTATAGCTTGCATATAATATCTATATAGTATTATAGTTTATAATACTATTAAGAGATTATTATATATCTGCAGCATTATAGAGTCCTTTACCTCCCCTTTAAGTCCCTCTTAAAATACAGCCGACAGTATTTCTCTTCCGCGACCCCAAACACGCCCCTCCTCTTCCTCCTCCTAAAAAAATCCCTTACTTAATCCAATTAACTTCCCTCATCCCTCTTTTTTTTTTTTTTTTAAATATTTTGCAGCCACATACAAACACACCCCTACTGCCCCTCCCCTCTCTCCCTTCCCCTTTAAGCAGCCTCCCCTGACGCAATGCAGGTGAGGCTGGGCCAATGGGGCGCCGGAAGGTCCTCCACGTGACGCCAGGGTGGGCGGGGCCGTGGGGGGGTCTTTAAGGGGTCGTGGCGTAAAGGGCTTTGGAAGGGGAGTGTGGTCAGAGGAGGTGGGGGCGGAGGGATGTGCGTGCGTACGTACGTACGTAAAAGGGAGGGAGTGAGGCGTCGTGGAGGACCGTTGGGCGTCTGCGGGGGAAGGAAGGAAGGAAGGGAAGAAGGAAGGAGGGCGGCGGCAGCAGCGTCGGGGCGGAGGGAGACACTCGAGAGAGAGAGAGGAGCCGAGGCCCCGCAGCGCTACTTCCCCTCCCTCCCCGTTGCCATGGTGAGCGGCGGCGGGCCTAGTTGGGCGGGAGAGGCCTAGAGGGATTACTGAGGGGCTCCAGTGGGGCCTTGAGGGGAGTTTCCCTCAGGACGGCCTCGGCGCCTGGGGCCTTTCCCCGCCCTCGCCGTGGCGCCTCAGCCTCCCTTGGGGCGGGAAGGAGGCGAGCGTCCCCTCCTGAGTCCTGAGGGAAACTCTCTTCGTCTGCCCTAAAAGCCGGGTCTTCATGGGGGGGGGGGCGGGAAGGGGAGGAAGAGGCTCTCCTGGTTTCGTGGTTTCAGTGCTGGACTGTGACTCGGGAGACCAGGGTTCGATTCTCAGCTCGGCCATGAAGCCCACTGGGTGACCTTGGGCAAGTCACACACTCTCAGCCTCAGGGGAAGGCCATGGCAAGCCGCCTCTGAAGAAACCATGCCAAGAAAACTCCACGTTAGGGTCGCCAGAAGTCAGGAACGACTTGAAGGCACGACATCTGGGGCAAGTCACATTTTCTCAGCCTCAGGGGAAGGGCGTGGCAAACCTGCTCTGAACAAATCTGGCCAATAAGACCCCGTGATATAGTTGCCTTAGGGTCGCCATAGCATAGAACACACTGCCCAAATAATCCAGTTTGAGACTGCTTCTCAGTGCTAGGGAATCCTGGGAATTGTAGTCTTGTGAGACATTGCGCCGACAAACTACAATTCCAGCATTCCCCAGGAGTATAAGCTTCCTCCCTGAAGAAAAATTTCCTCTTGTGGGAGAAGATGTTTAGGGGATGGGAAGGGGGCTGAAAACAGGCTTGGTGGTGTAGTATGGGAAAGAATATACCTCCTTGCACCTCACCTCCCTTACCTGCGTTGTTTTCTTGTCAAAATTTAGGTAATAACATGGAGGGAGAGGCTTTCTTGCTTTCACTGGTTTTATTTTGCAAAGCATCAATAGATGTCCATAAATCTCAAATGGATTATTGGCACAAAAACCTGAAGCTGGGGATACCAATGCTAGCTAAGGAAGGACAGAGGGACTTTTAGTAGTATGTATGGGAAGACAAGACAAGGATGGCTGCATCCACACTGCAGAAGTAATGCAGTTTGACACCGCTTTAACTGCCATGGCTCCATGCTGTGGAATTCTGGGAATGGTAGTTTGTTGGGACCCCAGGTTTTGATGTAGGCGGATGTGAGCACTGCAGAAAGGGTGAAATGGTGCCCATCTCTAAATGGGAGAGTTTTATGTAGGGGACAGAGGTCCTGTTTTTGCAGTTCTGGGAACAGAAGCCCTAATCAAACCTAGGGCAGGAGTCTTTACAATTATTTCCAGGCTTTGAACACAGTTTTAGTATGATACTCAGGAGAGGAGGAATTTTCCTCAGTTGCATAGGGCAGAAGTCTGTTTTATTTCCAATACAGTTATTGTATTTATAAATATGTGCCTTCTGGAAAGTGTATGAGCCACATTTGGATGGAGGTGTAAAGTGTGTGCGCGCGTGTGTGTGGCTCTTGGGGTACAAAAACAGGAGTGCAAAAATAATTTATTTTCTTCTTTTCCCACTGCAGGCTGACCAGCTGACGGAGGAACAGATTGCAGGTGAGAGTTTTCTTGGCTCCTAAGCATGGAAATAGTGGCAGAATTGGCCAGAATCTGCAGAGCTCATATTAATGAATGGCTGATAGAAGAGCCAACAGTTAGCACTGACCTAGGTCCTTGGTCTAGAACAGGGGTAGGCAACCTAAGGCCCGGGGGCCAGATGCGGCCCCCCGAGGCCTTTGGACCGGCCCCAGGCCGATCCTGCTGCCGCCTGCCATGATGATATTATTGTTGTTATTACTTGTTCTTGGGGGTTTTTTTTGGCAAAATCTCCACAGGGGTTTTGCCATGGCTTTTCGGGCTGAGAGAATGTGCATGCATTTATTTATTTTTTAATTTTTAAATTTTTTTAAAATTTTTAAAATTATTTATTTATTTATTCGTTTATTTTTGGTGCTTCGGCCCCCCAGTTGTCTGAGGGACAGCAACCTGGCCCCCGGCTCAAAAAGGTTGCCTACCCCTGGTCTAGAAGATGACTCCTTGGCTATAAAGCATCTCACTGGGAGAACTTGGAAGAGGCTTCTCTGCCACGGTCCCTCAGCTTCTTTGAATGTGGATGCTCTCCCACCTCAAAAGGGCTGCTGTGATGATGAACATGGACTGAAATACTCATGTCACTGTATCTACTCTACTGAGTAAAGCTGTCAAAACTAGTTGAGCCACCACTGACTTCTGCCTAGAGGGACTATAGATGGAGACCTGAGTACCTTGTGTAGCCTTCCTTTCAGGAGGAGAAAAAACAAGGTTGAGTAGGTGTACTTTCAGCTTTCTCCTAAAACTAGTTAAAGTAGACTTCAAAAATATAGCAGTCTTGATCTGTAGAATCAGTATGTAGAGAGCTCTTGTAGGACCTTTGGGACTAACTGAAAGAAAAAAGTTGGCAGCATGAGTTTTGTAAACTTAAGTTACTTCCTCAGGTGCATTAGGTCCTACAAGACATCTCTACATACTAGTACTTCATGTTTGGACCTAGAGGCTTTTAAGGGAGTGAAGTGTTTTGATGATCCCGTTATTCTTCTTCAGAAGCACTGGTGTTCTGCCTTGAAACACAGTGTTGATACACTGTATTCTCTTTCCAGCCTTTAAAGGAGATCAGTAGAAGAGGAGCCTTGGGTCATTTTGCAAATATATGTAGTCAGCCCTGTTTAACCTTCTAGGTTTAGTTGGCTAGGGTTTGTAGAATGAAGTTGAAGGAGGTATCCGAGATGTTCAGCTTGCTGCATTTTTCCCCCCCTCTCAGAGTTCAAAGAGGCCTTTTCCCTCTTTGACAAGGATGGGGATGGCACCATCACCACCAAGGAGCTTGGCACCGTGATGCGCTCTCTGGGCCAGAATCCCACAGAAGCTGAATTGCAAGACATGATCAACGAGGTGGATGCAGATGGTGAGCAGGACCTGGGTTGCTGACTGAAAGGCTCTCAGAGAATAGATGATGGTGATGAAATCGGGAGGGCAATCCAGATCTTCCACTTTATAGGCCCTACAATCTGGACAGGTTTTTCAGTGTGTTTGGGGGCAGAAAGCACATATTCATTGAAGATAGTACAGTTCACCCTGCTAGAAAGTTTTAGGTGTGTGTAACAGCAGTTGAACACTAATGGTGGATGCTTTGCTCTCATTAGGTTCATGGTCATAAATACTGGCTGAACCAAAACAAGAAATTAGCAATTTATTTGTGGTTCTTAGCAAAACATCTTGGTTTTTTCACTTGTAGGGGCAAGGTGTTCTCTTGAGTACAAAGAGTCGTGTTTTTTATTTGCGGTTTTTCCACTTTCATGGGGGTCCTTCGCCCCTAACCCCAGCAAATGTGGAGGGACTACTGTAATGCCATTTGCATTCTTTTGTGGGTCTTGCTCCATTTCCCCTTTGTGTCCACCACATCTTTGAAACATTTCCCCCATCTATGTCTGTGGATGCCCAGGCTAGATCTCCCCAGGATGTATTTGCTGGTCCCTTGGGAACAGGAAAGCAGTTCCAGTGGAAATCACTGTTAGATGGGAAAAGAGGCAGATAGGCAAGACTCATGTATTCCTGGGTTGGTGATACCAGCAGACTTGTTTAGGCAAATACTAAAGAGCTGATCTTTCCCTAGGAAATGGCACCATTGATTTCCCTGAATTTCTCACCATGATGGCCCGAAAGATGAAGGATACAGACAGCGAGGAAGAAATCCGTGAGGCCTTTCGTGTCTTTGACAAGGTAAAGGTCACTTGATTCTGTGAAAAACAGAGGCTTGCATCATTCTAACCATCTTGGGAGCCTTGTTCATTCATGAGAAGGAAGGAGAATGGCATTCTCCCATGCTTACCCTCTTTCTCTATTGGGCATTATGAGGGAGCAGGATGTTGTTCTGTCTTTTCATTGGGTGGCTGCATCTGCAATGCAGAATTAATGCAGTTTGGCATTTCTTTAACTGCTGTGGCTCAATACTATGGAATTCTGAGATTTGTAGTTTTGTTAGATATTTAGCCTTCTCTATCAGAGAGCCCTGGTGCCACAACAAACTACAAATCTCAGGATTCCATAGGATGGAGTCATGACAGTTAAAGCGGTGTCAAGCTGCATTAATTCTGCAGTGTGGCCTGCATCCTTCCGAGGTCGCTAAAATGAGTACCCAACTGTTGGGGGGCAATGAGCTTACAGTTGTAAACCGCTTAGACATCCCATAGCACGATACGAAACGGTATATAAATGAAGCTGCTTTTGCTAGCTGCTTTGCATCCTGGGATTCAGAAGTAAATTCTGAATAGCTTGATGATGGGAAATCTTTGAGCTGAAACAGAACATATAAACTAGTTAGATTTACTGTTAGGTGTTGAACTGGCATAATATTATGTTTCTGAATAGGTTTCATTCTGTCTGGGTAGAGAGCAGCCTTTAAGATAAATAATCCAGTCTTTCTTCACTTTAGTTTCTTTGGAACAAATATAAGCCCTCTTTTTGACTTCTTAGAAAAGCAGCTGAACTTTAGTTGGAAATTGAAAACTAATTGTGAACAGTCTTCTGGGAACTCTGGAAAAATTCTGCACAAAGCTTATCTAAGCTTTCATGGCATCAGGTTCAGGAATGGCAACCTGATGGTCATTGGTCAGCCATTGTGACCGACATGCACGCCATCCTAATATCAAGAGGGATGAATTGCAAGATACTCTTAAATCACTTGGGGAAACAGGGAAGTCCTATGTGAACTGGCAGAGCCCTTGGAAGACCACCCCACGTTCTTCTGTAGTTTTCAAGACCTCTGAGTATAAGATACCAGAACTGCCACAGGCTCAGACAGAGGCATTTAATTATTATTTCTTTTTATTTCACATTTTCTTTTGTGAGCCTTAAAGTCTCTTTTTTGGGAGAAAGGCGGCATAAAAATGAAGTAATTAATAAATAAATGTAACATCCCACTGCACACCTGGGCCTTAGTGTGGGCTTTAAAAAAGCTCTGGTAGTATGGATCCATATTCCACATTTTTTTTTTAAAGCTTGGTGATATAAATCCACACCTCTAACTCAGCAGGCTGTGCACAGAGAATGTATTTCCAGTCATAATGGATGCGTCCCCAACCATTTATCACTTTGATACTGAGCCCAGTTTGCTTTAAAATTGCAGTTTTAAATAAACATTAATTTGGGATGTGTGTCCCATAATGTATAGCATGAGTGAAAGAGAAGGAAGAAGAGAGGGACTGAATCTAGGAAGAGTAGAGCTTGTTTAGCTGTGGGGTGACTGCTTTATATCTGAGAAGATAAGTGTTTTAAGCAGGCATAGAGCAGAAGTACGGTCTTCCTTGAGACCTGCCCTCCCTTTGGGGGCCTGAGACATGGCAGATCAAATATAAAATAAAATATAATATAAAATAGTGGAGTGTGTAGTAACTCTGAAGATATCAGCGTCCCTTAAAAATCTTTACAAGAGAATGTGGTCCTTTCAGCAGAAATAAAATTCCATAGCCTTGACGTAGGTCCAAAACACACTGCAGAAATAATCCAGTTTGAGACCGGTTTAACTGCCTTGGCTCAATGCTAGGGAATTCTGGGCACTGTGGTCTTGTGAAACATTAAGCCTTCTCTGTCAGAGCTCTGGTGCCACAATAAATTACAATTCCCAGGATTCCTTAGCACTGAGCCAGGGCAGGTAAAGCAGTCTCAAACTAGATTAGTTCTGCAGTGTGTTTTGGACCATAGTTTCCACTGAGAGGGTATTTGTTGTACGAGCCCATTTTGTTGAGAGACCATCTTCTTGGTGCTTCTTTCAGAAATGTAGGTGGACAAGCCACTTCCTACAAAGGAAAGGATGGCTAAGCCTGCTGCTGCTGAAGCATAGCTTCCCCTCAGGGCTGATATTCCATTCCTCCTGTTCCCTGTGGCCCACTGTTTTGCAGCCTTTTGAGCTCTACTGAGGGAGAGGACATGACTGGGCTTCTCTTCTTAATCACTCTTCTTTCCACATCCAGGATGGCAATGGCTACATTAGTGCTGCAGAGCTACGTCACGTCATGACCAATCTCGGTGAGAAGCTAACGGATGAGGAAGTGGATGAAATGATCCGAGAAGCTGACATAGATGGAGATGGACAGGTCAATTATGAAGGTGAGGAGACATAGATCCAGTGGGACCTTTGTGGGTCTAGGGTTGGAACGCAGCAGTAGCATTCTGAGACCTGGGGATGTGGTTTTTGCATGGAGCTTCATATAGAATCATAAAGTTGGAAGAGACCCCATTCTGTTCAACCCCATTCTGCCATGCAAGAATACACAATCAAAACACCCCCAACAGATGGCCATCCAGCCTCTGTTTAAGGACCTCCGAAGAAGGAGAATCCACCACTCTCCAAGGGAGTGTGTTCCACTGTTGAACAGCTCTTACTGTCAGGAAGTTCCTCCTAATGTTTAGGTGAAATCTCTTTCCTGTAGCAAATCCAAATAGTTTCAGTTATCAGTGTGCAGGAATTATCTTGTTCAGTAAAGACAACAAATTTGTACTTGGTGCTTCTCAGAACAATGGGGAACTAGAAATCAATGTATTAAGATCTGAGAAACTGTAAATGTACTAACACTCTTCACTCATTCACATTGATGAGGGTGCATTGCCTCTCCTAATGTCAGGGGAATCACTTGTGTAAACCCAGCCTAATTCACATGTTTGGGATGGCGCTGGGAACAGTGGTTACCTTAAACATTCCCGATTTCCTCCATGTCTTCTCTCTTTCAGAATTTGTACAGATGATGACTGCCAAATAAGGCAAGCAGCTTTGAGCCTCCCCTTCCCTGTACAGAATGGAAGGATGGTCTGCTTACCACAGGGATCTTAATCCAGCCCCATCTATGTAGGACTTGTTCCATTGATGCTTTAGCAGTTTGTGGCCATTCTCTGCTCTCTCTCTTCCACCTTCCCCTCTTCTTGGTTTCTGTGCTAGAGTCCCGTTGGTGGGTGAAGCCAGGAGGGTAAGAACTTGTTTTTAAAGTCCTGGTGAGGAAAGGGTGAAACTAGGGCTAAATTCCTAGCATTGACCAGCCCTGGGGATGGGCAGGAGAGGGGAAAGGGTCCTTCTTCTTTGGCTCTATCCCTGCCTTGCATTTGCTCTGTGTCTCCAAAGACTGCACCCCAGCCAGTGCATAACCTTTGCATTCATGGACTGTTTTGTGTGTGGCTGCCTCCTTCTGCCATCTGCACTTGTCTTCCTGGGAATATCTGCATATCTTGGGTATATTGTAACTATTAACCTCCTAATAATTGCCATACCCCCATCCCTCCTCTTCCCTTTCAGTGGCTTCAGGGAATGCTTCTATTCCATTCCAGGTGGTGTAAGGTTTATTTTCTTCTTTTGAATAAAGTACGTGTTTCAAAATGGTAGGATCTGTCTGTTGTGTAGTGCTGCTTCTCTTTTTTTAGGGAGAAAAGCAGCCCAGAGTGGGTTCTTCCCAATCTTTGGAACTCTTCTTACAACTCAAGAGTGCTGTTTTTGCACTGCTCCTGCCTCTTGCAAGCCTGTGAGTCATAACTGGGGACCATTTCTGGTTCTTTTGGGTTTTCCAGGTTGGGGGTGGCTTAGGAATGGGCAGAAAACTAACATTATAGTTCTGACTGTAGAGAGGGGACGGGAGGCTGTTTATGTCCTTAAAGACACACATTGATGGCAGAAGTTTGTGAAGGGGGTTTGGCCCACCACAGATATTAGTCAAAGCCAGGTAGGGAAAAAGGTACTTGATTCCTGAATAAGCTGCTAACTTTAGGCTACTGAAAATTACACTGGCATTCAAAGTGTGTGCACAGGATAGATTGCTGTATGCAGATGACAGTTGTGGGAAGACAGCTGAAAACAAAAACAAGAACTACCCCACTGGTTCATGTTGAATCCCTGGGGTAGCTTACATTGATACATGTATTTTTCCACCAAGACGATATTAGTATTGCATTCTAAGCTGGTGTGGGTATATCGGATGCTCAGTATATCAATTGTGCTTATCCAAGATTAATCCATCTAGGTTCATTCTAATACTGTACAGAGATTTTATTCTAGCTATAAGGGATCTTGAAATAATACTTGTGCATTTATAAGAGCCACCTCTTACAAATGAAGAGGGAGGCAAAAACATTCCGTAGTATTAATGTGGCATTTGTGAAACTAAATCCCATCCCTTCTTATACATACAAAGGCAGGAGAAATCTTATTGGGACAAAGCATTCTTGGTTAGCAAAGAAGGGCAAACATAGTGGCTTCAGAGGTGATTTTTATTTTAAAATAAAAAATACACATGGTTTGGTTGCATGGACAAGAAGCCCTGGATGGCTGTTCTTGGCTGTTTGTGCTGCTTAGAGAAAGACTTTAAAAGAGTACACTTTACCCAATCCTCTGCCATTTCTTTAGCAGAAGACAGGAGAGGATATGGCAGTTAAGACACACATGTATATATATACACACACACACACACACACTTGCCCCAAGGAAAGGGGCATTTCTCCCCAAATAAAACAGCTGCCAAGTGCAAAAACTGAAGGGAGGGGAGCAGCTGGCAAGTCTTGGGTAACATATTTCTGCTACATTCTGTTTTGAAAGGCGACCTAACTGTTATGCCATCCTTCAAAGGGGAGATGTCATTTTGGAGTGGTGCTGATGCTCTCTGTTAAATATTCCTATGCATTTCAGAATTCCTTTGAGATGAGAAGGAACAGTTTAAATAGGTAATATGTCTGGGGTCAGAAGAGCTCATTGGGCAATAATTCTGTAATCTAAATGACTTATTTTCTTTCTTTTCTCCCCAATAACCTCCTCTGCAGGAAGCATTTGGGAGCAACAAAGAAAATTCCTAATTAATCTCTGGAAAAATAGAACACACCTTGTTGTGTCCAGGAAGGGAAAAGCTTAGATTTTTTAACATGGGGAAAATTGCAAGTAGTTTTACTGTCTACTCTCCCAAGACCAGGAGTATATTGGCAAGGAAGGGGGATTTTGTAGGAAAATGGAAATTATTTAGTTAAATTAAGATGAACACCTGGATTTTAACACTGAAATTAGATTAGCTATATCCAGTGGGGGAGAAAAAATTCAGCAGATGAATAATGCTCATTGCTGGAACAATTCAAACAGATTAATACAACTGGTACACTACAAACCTAAAATGGTTTGAGTGGATACTGGCAGGGAATGTATGAAATGAATTCTCCCAATTTCCACTTCCCTGAGGTGTTTTCTAAATTTCCAGGTAATTTTATATATCTAATTGCACGCCCCATTAAAGTGACTAAATATATCCTTCCCACTTTCTCCATTCACTCCACACCCTTTTCCCAAACACTAAAAGTTTGCTCTAACACGTTTGTTCTGGATTAAATGGTCCAAAATGAAAATGTGCCTGCATCCTGGCTTGTTCCTCTATTCACCAACATATGTTCCACTTCTACATTCAAATGCTGCATTCCATCTTAAATAGAACAATACATTGTTGGGCAAAAAAGTTTTTAAAATACCTTTTTAAAAATAACGCATCATCTTTGGACTCTTGAAAAATTTCAGAACCTTTCTGGCTTAAGAAAAATGTGGTTTAAAACTTACCAAAATTATTGTCACTGTACAAGATACATGCTGCAGGTCTTAACAAAAATAATCTGAATTTTGGAAATGCAGTTTCTCTGAAAATGGTTGAAAGTGAAAATGGTTGAAAGTTAATGACTAAAATCAAAAGCTACTGTTTAATTTAATGTCCCAAGTTTTAATGCAACCAGAATCCTGAGCAAAATTTGAAGTTTCAAAGTTCTTGTTTTGTCCGGTAAATACTACTTTTAGATAAAATCTGTGTTCAGATGCAATTAAAAAAAACACTTAAAATTATAGTGTGCCTTCAAGTTGTTTCTGATTTATGGCAACCCTGTTGCAGGGTTTTCTTGGCATAATTTGTTTAGAGGGTTTTTCGCTATTGACTCCTCTGAGGCTGAGGGGGCATGACTTGCCGAAGGTCACCCAGTCAGCTTCCATGGCTGAGTAGGGATTTGAACCTGGGTCTCCAGGAGTCCCTAGTCCAACACTCACATCACTATAAAGTACTGGCTCTCTTTATTTAAATCTCCATCTTCTCTCTACATTTTATCTCATTTTATATAGAGAAAGTGGGCAGGATCTCAGTTGGTGTAACAAGCGTTACCACTTATACCCCATATATGCCTTCAAATATCTTTTTTTTTTTTAAACAAAAAAATAAGCTAGTTCTCTTACCTCTTAAAAATATATTCTCTCCCTCCCCCTGGACATTCCCGTTCCCCACACCTACCCCTTTTTGGACGTCTCTGTTGACACCAGCTGAGTAAATTCTACTGGGTTGTAAGGTAAAAACCAAAGATTCTTTGCCCTGCACATCAAGAAATAACGGAAATTCCAATAGCCCTCCCAAGTCTGTAATTGTGTCATCTAACTCACCTTTTTCTACAGAGGTTTCTATTTGGCATGTTAACCCTTCTTTCTCCTAAACATGGGAGCAGACTGGGGCATCCTATATTAAACAAATAATGTTCTTCATCTCTTGAGAATGCAGCTCTTAGACCTGTCCATCTGACTGATATTAAGGATTTTGGCCACTTTTTATACCATTGACTATAGCCTGAGGTGTGGAAAGACCTTGCATATCTATCAGGGAAAGCTTTGCCTGTTAAAATTTCTGCAACTTGAATGAGGAGGTGGGTACTCCATAGGAGAAAAAAAATCACATCCACCTCCCCACTGGGTTGGTTTGGGACTCAAAATTGGGTGTACCTCCACTGTTTATAAAAATGAATTGAAAATTAAATTAAATTCCCTCCCACCCAGCAATATTTTGTCAGACATCTTAGTAGCATGTCTGTCCCCTGAGCTGGGGTAAGGGACCAGCCCTCTAGCTGAAGGAGCAGCAAACCACAGTGCCTCAGGGGATGATCAAAACCTTCAAAATAAGATGATTTCTCCCTCCCCACACAATGGTGTCCATTACCCTGAATGACCATCAGAAATGGACACTGATTTGGCGTTTTTAAAGTTAGCCATCCCCTGAAGGACCACCCTGTGGTTCCCTGTTTCTTCCTGTGGCAAAATCAGGATCTTGAGGAACCATCCTATATGCTGCCTAAGCTTGTGCTTACATACAGTATTTCCTCCATACAGACTTTTGCCAGATTAACAAGAAAACAGACCCCACTATGAATGAATATGGGACTGGAAGGGAGGGGGATATACGGAGGAGACACCATCCCCCCCAACAGCAACATAGACAATAAATACCCACTTCCCATCTGCCCTTCAGCATGTGGATCCTTTCCGACTGTTGCTATGATGGGGGGTCATGGCGAATTGTGGGGGCCTTGGCTTTGTGGGGACGGGATGAGGCTGCAGAAGAGGAGCCTGAGGAGGAGGAGGAAGTGCTGCTGCTGCGCCGGGCTTCAGCGCCGGTACTCGACATTTTGAGTTTGCGCCGCTTGGCAAGGGGGGCGTTCTCGACACTCTTCAGAAAAAAGCCTTCACGTTTGCCCTTGTTAAAGGCCTGGGAAAGAGTAGAGGGGAAAAAAGGATGGTCATGAATTTGCCCCCATTTCTTTCTTTGGTTCAAAATCTTGGCAAGGCTACTCTCACAACTGCTAGATCTACAGTTCATTTCCTTCTGCCCAACAGATCTCCCAAACTTTACTTTTGATCTGGAATTTTGTTGCAGTTTCCCAACGCTGCGTTCTCGCCACTCCCATCTGACAACTTGTTTTTACCCAAGTTCACATCAAAGCACAAGCTTTGCAGTTCTTTTTTTCCAGACTGTTGCACTACAACAGCAACTGAGCCTTGAAGGAATGAAGTGCTGAAACTACTGGAGATGGCTGCCATTTTCTATCTCTCAATGGTCTGAGACAACACAACGTGGAGTCTGCATTGTGGACCGTGGGAGAACCGTTCAAAAAGCCCACTATTATTCCATGCTGCAAGGTAAATTCTGCTTCCCGTCATCCTTGTGAGTCACTACTACAAAGCACTCTTCCAAAACACGAAGATATCTTTCACCATCCATTCCCATCCACCACCACTGAAACCCAATTTCTAGCTCAGAAATCTTACCATAAAGGCAACGTTGACGCCAGTTCGCACAGCAGGCCCTGAGCTCTCCAGAATGTCTGGAGTCATGAGGGGGGTGGAAGAGAGGGCACTACCATCTAGGAGCCACTCGCTGTAGCGCAAGCTGGAGATCTTCAGCCGCTTGGCAGGGTCCACTGTGAGCAGACCTGGTCAAATAGGGAGTTGAAGATAAATTCGCAGTCCAAAAATGGAAGAAAAAAAAACAATTTTCTACTCTCGGGGTCTCTCAAAGGCAGCACCAGGCCCTGAAAAGGGCAATCTTGAAAATTCCACATTGGAAGTGGCCAGTTTCATTTGGTGGGACCAACAGGAAACACAATATGGCATGGGACAGAAGCCGCAGACTCTTTTGATCCAAAGTCACAGCTCTTGAGGTCTTCCAGGAATGGAAATTGATCCATTTGCAGTAAGTTTTTATTTTTTTAGTGGGATCATGGGTGGCCTGAAAAGACCATAACAAATACAGGAGTACATTCAGCCCACTCCTGTTTTGAAGGCAGGCCTGCAGCTGAATGTTTGCTAAGTTCATGGCTATGTATGATAAAAGACAGCCAGAACTAACAAAACAAATAACATCAGAAATGGTTTGATTTATTAAGACTGCAGCTCTATGTACACTCACCCTATTGCCTGCAATAGAGCTTACTTTTCAGTACACATGAATAGGACTCAGCTTTATTACAGTTAAAATTCAAGTGTTCATTATCTCAATTTTTCTGTTGTATTCATTTGGTGGAACACTAGAAAGCCGAAAGCAGCTATTTTCTCCAGCTGAAAAAGCATTTCTCTAGGTTCCTCGTTTCTACAATTTTTAAGCAGGGTTTTTATTTTTTGAAAAATGACTTCTTGTATGGGTCACACCTTATACTACTACAAATAGATGGTGTAATGATTGTAGTGAAAAAGGGGGACGCACACTGTCCAGAGACAAGGACCAGAATCCTCTATGCACTACTGCCATGTAACCATGAATTGGCTACACAGTCAATTCTCCCAGTGAATTTAAAAAACAGACTAAGATGGATTGTTCAGAAGAACGCAGTATTTCCTTAACTGGTCTGTTCATCTTTTGTACATACAGAAATTCCTCACTGATACCTACAGACTTTAAATTCCTAAAAACAGAGATCCCTCTCCCTACTTCACCAATCTGATTTGGGGATTTTTCTGCAAAGACAACATTGTTTTCCTGACACAAGGCCAACCATACAGAACTCCCAAGAGAATAAGAATACTCTGGGATTTCCTCAGTGTAGGCCATTCCCCTTCCTGGCCTCTCAGAGGCATGTCTCCTCTCAATTTCTGCAAAAAATCTCTCAGTTTGAAGTATATCACCATCACCTCTAACCAGCTCCTTTGCCTCTTCAGACACATTCTTCCAGGCCTCACCCTCCAGGGAAAACCGACCTTCCTTGATCTTGTGCATGATCTCTGCTGCGTGGTTTGCGGCACTCCCTTCCTGACTGCTGTGGAAAGGGACCTGTCCAGAGAGCATCGTATACTGCAGGGGATAGGAGAATAATAGAAGTCAGGCAGATGGAAGTGCACTGGGAAACATGCTGCTCCTGGCAGCCATTACACCTCTTCCTCTATCAGCCTGGCATAAGAAAATGGTGTGATTTTGCCAGGTGCTTTCTTCCATCCTGCTCTTCTAAACTTCTAAGTTCTTTGAAGAACACATACCCATCAGAGCAGGGCAAAAACAGCATGACACTCCCAGCTAAATCTCTGGGTTGGGATGCCTTAATACAAAAATTATGAGACAAAAGTTTTGTACTTAGACCCTCCCCTCTCCTGTTTAAAGTAAATGCCTAAATTATAAATGTAAACTGTTCTGACCCTTAGGAATAGGGAGGGAATGTAATGATACCTGAAATAAATACGTATAGCATAAGAACCACCAGCTCAGTTCATTAAGAAGCAGGGAAGCAAATTACCAGTCCTCAGGTTTTGTGGGGAAAGGCCAAGAAAGGGGTAAGTAAGTACTGGAAAGTGTGAAGATGGTGCTGAATATGGGAAAAGTTGCAACACTTCTAGTCAGAAACAGGAAGTGATACAGGTTTTTTGGACTTATGCTGTAAATTCTATGAAACAGAATATAAATGGAGGCTTGTAGAAGCTATAGTACATCCATAAAGAGACAGCAAGGCTGTTTGGAAGCAAGAAAGGAATGGGTAGCATATGATTTGGGTCAAGGATACATTTTAGCCTGAATCTGGTTTTCCCACTCCTTCCTTGAAGATTATTATGCCCCCGTCTCACATACCAAGATAACCCCGAGGCTCCAGAGGTCACACGACTCATCATAGCCCCCATCCTGCAAGAGCTCAGGTGCGGCATACTGCAGGGTAAAACAGGGTGTCTGCATAGGCTGCGAGTTCTGGGGGCGCAGGCGGGCAAAGCCGAAGTCGATCACCTTCACAGGGGCTCCTTCTGATTCGTCCGCATATAGGATGTTCTAAGAGTGGAGCACATTGAAAGCAATTGGACTTCCAGTTTTTTCTCATTGACTACATAACCCTGCTATCCTGGTCCCCCTCCTGCTCTGCCCAGGATGTGGCTTCCACCCATCAGTCTTGGTGTGAGGGGTCCAGGAATGCCCAGATCCTGAGATCTTCTTGAGAAAAGTGGGGAGGGAGAGGACCCACATGCAATCTTCCTGCTCTCCAAACCCTCCAACAAGAGCTAGACAGCTAGCTCCTCATCCCTCCTCTTTTCAGTACCTCTGGCTTAAGGTCACGGTGAACAACCCCTGCATCATGCATGAAACTGACAGCAGAAACCAGGCTGCGCATAATCTGGCTGGCTTCTGACTCGCTAAAGTGCTGCTTCTTCTTGATGCGGTCAAAAAGTTCCCCACCTCGGAGCAATTCCATCACTAGATATGTATGGTACTGTTAAAGAGGAAAGGGACAAAGAATTAAACTGGCTCCAAGTCTCAGTCAATCAAAGTCAAAGGACTATAAAGAGGCATACTAGAGAAAACCAATGGCCCATCTAGGCCAGCATTTTGTTCCCAATCAGATGACCCAAAGGGATCTTGTAGCACCTTTGAGGCTGAAAGAATTATCTCATAGACTTAAATCTATTTTAAAGGACATACTTAAGTCTGCAAAAGCTTATACTACCAACTTCTTTCTCTCAGCCTCAAAAGTTTGCTGCAGGAACTGTGCTTCAAAGTAACTTGTTACAAAGAACAAATCATTTGTAGTTCATACTTGTTCTAATTAAATAAAAATGAAGGACCACTATAACTGTCCGATGGTGATGGTTAACTTTACTCCTTTTTGTGGTATCCCCATAACTGGGTTTTTAAAAATCATTTGAAGGATGGCATCATTACTCATGACTTGAAATATTCTGAGGTTCTTTTAAAAGTAGCTAAAAGTAACCGTTATAGGTACTTTTGAATAACAGTAAAGGCTACAAGTACTTTTCCAAAATTGTACTATAATGGCAACAGTATAAGATCTTTACATGGAATGTTTTCATTTTCTTTATCATAAATTGATTACGATCAGTGATGTATGTTGAAAGTGCAGATTTTGATTATTTTTTAAAAATCCAATCAAGAACTTCCAGCCAGAATGGAATTATTTTAAGGCAGCCAGCCCACATATGTTCCAATATACCACCATTATTACAGTCTCCCCAGCATCTATCTGACAGATTGTTATTGATGCTGTAGTCTTAAGGGGCACAGATACCAGTAATGATACTCCTTAATAGTATCTTCCTTTACAGTTGCAGACAACAACTTATATGGGACAGTTCTCCAAATCCTATCCCATTTACTTTTGGCAATCTGTACCAGTTTCTTAATGTACACATAGTGTAAACTACCCTGGAAGCTGTTACAGGTAAGACATGGACTATAAATAGAGTAGCTAAATAAACAGGAAAGAAGAGAGGGATGTGCTACAGCAGGATTTCTGTATGGGGAATGCTTTCACCTCGAAGAGCAAGAAAGCAGAGAGAGGTTTACCTGGTCATGATGGACGTCATGTAACTTGACAATGTTTGGGTGGGCTTCACAGATTTGCAAGGCAGCCACTTCACGCTGTGTGTTCACTTCCATTCTGGATTTAGGAGTGGGATGGAGTTAGAAACACAGCCATTTTGGTATGGCAATGCCATGCATTGAAATGACTAAAAATACAGAATACAAAATAATAACTAAAACACAGAAAGCACACAGTTCTCCTAATCCATGAAAGGAAAACTTGTGACCCTCCCAGTGTTGTTCAACTGCATAGACCACCATTGGCTTGTGTTAGCTAGGAATCTGGAGGAAGATGGAATCTAACAACATTTGGAGGGTCATTTGTTCCACTCTCAACCTACTCTTTGCTTCCAGTGAAGTCAGTGGCCGGGTCCTTCAAGAATCAAATTTAAAATGGATTAAGAAGAACTTAGCTGAATCAGATCTATGGTCTCATCTAGTCTGACATCTTGCTTCTCATCAGAGCTTCCCTCATCAGAGGGAATTCTTGAAAATTAGTTCATCACACCAAATTCATTAAAATTCACAAAAGTCATTTCAATATGCATTATTTTAACTGTTAAATTGGGACCGATGTTAATTTACACTTTCTCATTAATTCATTACAGTTATACCTCAGTTAACGCAGTAGATATGTTCCTGGTCTTTGCTTCTTTAACAGAAGCAGAAAAAAAGATGAATAGGGATAGGTTCCTACACCACAAAAACGAAGAGCAGTTCAATATGTGTATTTGATTGTACTGATTGTATATTTCTGCATGGCAAGGAGTTGGACCCATTCTTTCCAAGGTCAACTTTTATTGCATTATTTATACAGACACTCTGCTGCAACACAACATGGAAAGTCTGTCTCTTTACAGCCCCTTTTAACCATCTTTCCAAGGCCAATGCTGGAAAACAACAAAACAAAACCTTCCAGCTAGACAGAAGACAAGAAAAAAAGCTGGGCTGAGCTCTTGTAAAAAAACGTTGTAAAAAAGGAACTTCTTTGTCAGAGGCTTTGTTAACTAAGGTATGCTTGTACTGGAAAGGAAGAGGAATCAATCACCTTTTGCTGATGATCTTGACAGCAAATTCTGCCCCATTTTGGCGCTGCCGACAGCGACGGCACAAGGAGAAGCTTCCCTCACCCAGTGGTGGCTCCTTCAAGTCCATCTCATACTTTTGGAAGAATGAAGAATCCTGGGCAGAGGAGAGAAGGAGTGGGGAGTCAGGGCAGAACTCTTGAGGCTTTTCGTCCCAAGCACAGACCCACCCAATTGGAGGAAATCTCTTTCTACATCAGTCGTTCAAAAGCACTGCTCCTCTAGATGTTTTTGATTTTTAATTTTAATTTTTTTTAAGCTTACTTCAACAAAAATGCAAATATAAAATGATAAATATGTATATGGTATATCTATGTACAGGTAGTCTACAGCTTGGCCAGGCTCAGGAGTCAACCATGATTCTGGAAGCAGAGGTCTTAGTGGAGTGCATTTGCACAGTTTAGGCTTGTGTGCCAGCTGTGCCTATTCCTTGAGATACTAGACCTGGCCACAGTGACACATGCCTTAGTTACATCCCAGTTGAATTTCTTGGCAAGATTTGTTCAGAGGGGGGTTGCCTTTTCCTTCCTCTGAGGCTGAGAGAATGTGATTTGCCCAAGGTCACCCAATGGGTTTCCATGGTTGAGTGGGGACTCAAACTCTGGTCTCCAGACTCTAGTCCAGTGATTGAGAATTCCTGTATGGCAGGGGGTTGGACTGGATGGTCCTTGTGGTCTCTTCCAACTCTATGATTCTATGATTGCCAAACTTTGGTCCTCTAAGATGTTTTGGACTTCAGCTCCCAGAATTCATGACTGTTGGCCAATCTGGCTAGGACCTCTGGAAGCTGAGGTCCAAAACACCTGAAAGACCAAACTTTGGGCACCACTGCTCTACTCCAGTTGGATTACTATAATGCGCTCTATATGGGGCTTCACTGGAAACTTCCATTGTTTTAACAGTTTTCAAAATTGTATGATGGCTTAATTGGTTTTTCACACTCATATGCTATTAAATTTTAACTATGTTTGTTTTAATTGTTGTAAGCCACCTTGGGGAAAGTGAGGATATAAATAAAGAGGAGAAGACAAAAGATTTTGTCCAAGATCCTGCATCAGCAGACATAGTTATTATGATGGAGTTCTGTATAGTAGATACTCCTGCCAATGCTACTCTTCCATAGAGAGACAGACAGACATCTGTTCATTTGAAATGTCATATAAATTACAGGTATCTACAAGGCAACTGTGGTAACTTGCTCCCTTTTGCAGAAATTACTTATAATAATTCTGTGCATCAAAGCACTGGACATACTCCATTTGCAGTGATTTATGGTGAAAGCCTTGAGGTCATCCAAATTGACCCAGTATTTGTGATTGAGTGTCAGAAAAAGTGTGTGCTGCTTGGCCTGGAACTGAATTAGCTCTGAAAGAGGCCAAAGAGATTTTTAAGAAATATGTTGACAAATGGCATGGTCTTAAATGGGAATTTAAAGTGAGAGATTCAGTATACCTGTCTACCAAATTCTTGAAGAATACTCAGCCTTCCAAAAAGCTAGCTCCAAAGTTTTTTGGCCCTTTTGTGATAACCAAGTGATGGTGGAATTGGAATGTCGTCCAAGACCTATACACATTTACATCCTGTTTTCCATTTCATCTTACTCAAACTGGCAGCTGAGAATAGCAAGTGGCATGTTTTGGTCAAAATTCTCCCTCTTATTCTAATGGATGGCATGCAACATTTTGAGGTAAAAAGAATTTTGGACTCTAGACTGTTTAAAGGAAAACTCCAATATCTGATTATAACACCACTCCTCAGAACAGTGACACTGTACACTGAATGTTAAAAATAAAATGACAACATGCTTGCTGGATGGAGGATGCTACTCACCAATCTGTCCCACTAACCCCACCTATACGCCACACCTCCGATGCCACACCGATCTGAGAGAACACACCTTGCAAAAAAAAAAAACCAAAAACCCCAGGAAACAACCTTTCCCCCCCTGGAAACTGCAGAGTAAAAAGTGAGTTTTTCTCAATTGCAGCCTTAAAGATGCACTTTCATCATGAAAACTGCTGTATATCATGTGTTGCAACAGCACCAGAATCATTGTGGGTATAAATTTTTTATTAGTGTGTATCAGGCCATACTTCTGAAAGTAATTTAAGGAACAAGAGAGAAGTAAAGACGGATCTCTTCCGACAGGCCTTCCCGGAGTAATTATCCCGGCTCTTTTCCTAGATGGTCTGGTTTGTTACTCCGCTTTCTTACCCCTAGCTGCTGTTGTTTGTTGTTTTGTTTATGATTTTATTGCCTGATGCTCTTTTTAATACCATCTTAGTTTAATCTATTTTTAAGGGGTGGGAGGGTTAGGGGGGGTATTTGGTGATGTGTTTTAGCCTTGTATCGTTTTAATCTGTTGTACACCGCCCCGGTTGCTTTGCAGAGGGGCGGGTTAGAAATAAAACATTATTATTATTATTATTATTATTATTTCATTTGTTACTAAACAGAGGCTGGATAGCCATTTGTTGGGAGTGCTTTGATTGTATGCTCCTGCATGGCAGGGAGTTGGACTGTATGGCATTGGGTGCTCTTCCAGCACTGTGATTCTCTGAAGCAGGCACTGATCAGTCTTTTGACCAAAAGCCCTTCAAAATATGGCACCAATTGTGTATTTCTTGCTTTACTCCCTGTGGTAGCAAGCTCAGCCTCCCCAGCATGCTCTTTCCTCAGTGCTGTTTCTCAACATGGGCCTTTAAGAAAGGCCTTTTGCTTTTTTACTTGGGACTAACAGGTAGTTTCCATCCCTATGACAAGATGTGGCTAAGAGCATGCTTTCAACTGGTTGACTGAAAAGGTGTGGGTGGCCCAAAGCTCAAAAGGGTTTGGTAACTTTCTTCCTATTAAGTAGCTTCGTAGGACAGATTGGAAAGTGCCTCCTTTGGGCATTATTAAAATCTCCCTTCAGTACAACCACCCTGGCAGCTCCCTCACCTTCACATGTTTTCTGTTTTTCCCTTCCAGGGAGGATTGTTACCTTCATCATGGCGCTACGGGCCACAGCAGAGCTTCCTGGACGCTCCCCATCCAACGCTGCCCCGAGGACGTCAGCTGTCACAGCATTGCAGTTGAAGAGGATGGAAGGAGCAATGAAGGAATACCCCTTAAAAAAAGGTATAGAGGTCAGCAATTTCTCAGAGATAGTTCAGAAATTTCAAGCCCACAATTTCTACACACTCAGCAAAATTGGTGTTAACATCTCTCCTAGGCATTCCAGATTTCTTTTTGGTGGTGGGGAGAAAAAACAAAAGCAATGGGGACTGGTAACACCCAATGAAAAGGGTGCAGAGAGGAGACAAAGTCTCAGGGTGTTAAAAAAAGATAATTTTGTTCTTCCAAATAGCCCAACGTGCAATAATATTTAATGGCTTTCTTCAGGGGATGCAACTTTAAAATCACCTACAGGAATTTAAACCAAAGTGTCTTCCAAGCTTAGGCCTGAGCAATTGCTCAATTTATCAGTTGCAGGTGTGAAAACACTCTTTTTGAAATTTCTGCAAAGTTGCATCCCCTGGAAAAGGCCATTAAATATTACTAGGCTGAAATGCATTGGGCTAATTGGAAGAATAAACTTGCCTTTTTTAATAC
Source organism: Phrynosoma blainvillii (assembly GCA_026167975.1). Lineage (NCBI taxonomy): Eukaryota > Metazoa > Chordata > Lepidosauria > Squamata > Phrynosomatidae > Phrynosoma > Phrynosoma blainvillii. Next base: position 10,109,535 of record JANUYF010000016.1, read on the forward strand.
TCAGAGAAAAAAATGAAGATGCACTGAAAAGCCTTCTGAAAGTTGTAGCTCAAGGGAATATGCAGCTGGCAAAAACATGGAGAGGTTTAAACACACACACACACACTTTCATTCTAACCTCATGTTCCACAGATGAGGAAGTTTGTGCAAAGAACTTCCTGAAATGATATGATCAGGAAAACAAATTATGTTTGAGCCTGAGAGCAAGAGGAGGTCTTATTCTTTAGTTTGACTCAAATTCTTTCAAACATTAAAAATGAACAAATAATAAGGCTCCTTTTACCTGAATGAAGAAGTCCTGGGTTGATTCATTATATTAGTTTTAGAGAATTAGCTTTAAAACGAATTTATTATGTATATTTGAATATGGAAAAATGAATGCTTGAATACTTTCCTTGCTGTAAGGCCAGGACTCGTCTATGTTGTTGCTAACCTTTGCAGAGGCATTCCTTTTTCTTGCTTACAAGGACTTGCTAGCTGGATTTTTAATGTAAGCACTTATACTAATGTTTTAAAAATTGCTGCATCATTACTTCAGGAAAACACTTTTTTTACTCCATTAAACTTTTTGTAATTGATTCCAACCCAGCTCTCCCAAATGTGCTGCCTATCAGATACAATTCCAAATCTCCATGGGTTATGCTGGGTTGGGGGTATTCTAGTCCTGAACAACCATTTTGGGCACCAGACCAGGGAATGCTGATTTAACCAAATAATTGTTTCAGAGCTGGAGCTTGATGTTAAAATACAGTCATGTCCTTTTTAGAAAACCAAATTTAAGCCAATATAAAAACACTTCTCCTTTCCCCCCAATAATACAAAGTTTGCCCTTTCCCATGAGTGAGTACCAGCATCTCCAAAACAAGCACCCAAGTGGCCAGTGAAGCCAGGTTGTGGGAATTGTTGCATGCTTGAAGCCACCTGCCCCAGATTTTTTCCTCTTAGTCCTCTTAAAGAAAACATTAAATGCTCTAAGCTTTTCCCCAACATCCCGCTTTGATACCTTTTCCTACTTCTACTGCATCCTTTTTGAAACAGGACAATTGAAACTGTATGTGAGATGCTAAATACAGCCCCATCATAGACTCAGATCTATCTGGCATTCACCTGGAAGACACGGTCGAGGCTGGGAGGAGTCCCAGCAGGTGAATAGATGGGTTCCAAGCTGGTGAACTCCTCTGCAAAGTTTCGAACATCCAGCTCACTACGGATAAGGGGCTTGAAGGGGGGCTTCACCTGGCGTGTAGCTAGCTCTGTCCAGTCCAGACCCTGGAAAAATGATGCCAGGTTAAGGGTGTGACTACATGATATGCATGCACTGTCATAGCTGTCATGGCTCTCCTCCATAGAATCCTGGGAGTTGTAGTTCTTTTCAAGACTTGGTAAGAGAGACATGTTCTGCCTCCCCCCCATTGCCCCACAGATTTCTTGCAAGAAATAACAGCAACTAAAGCCACTTTTAGTTATTTAGCTTTTTGTTGTGGTTGTTGTTCCATGTTTTCTTGGTGAATGATACTTTAATCCAAGACTTTCTGCTGGCATATGGAATTCAAAGAAAACCAACAATCTGTTTGTTTTTCAGTCTTCATCAAAAAAACAAAAACTGCATGTGCAAAGCAGGAAGAAAAGGGAGTGGAGGTTGGGATCATGTGTGTCGTGTGGAAAACAGACTGGAAACATTTGTCACAAAACAACAACTGTCAAGCTATTGAAAGGTAATCTAGAAATAAGTGCATTAATAGCGTTATTGCTACCATTATAATCGTGTTACAGAAACTGCACAATTACAGTTCAAAAGCATCCTGTGTGGTAATCTCCTACATAAATATGGAGCACTAACTAGCTGCATAGTCAGTGCAGCTGATGTTGCTGGAGCTGGGAGTGCAGGTTTTATCATTTTTACTTGTCTTGATGAGAGCTAAAGTCAGCACTGCAAGGAGGGCTGAAACTGCAAACTTGGACTGAGTGTGAAAGTGTCCTTCTGGTCAGCAGGAGAGAAGAGACAGCCTGCTCACTACCTGTCTGCTCAGTCTTCCTATTTGCTAAATAAACAGTTGTCAGTGCTCTGGCTGCCTACAAAGATATCATTTAAGGCTTCACCAAGAAAATTACCCTGTAAACACACACACCCCAATATTCCTTGGCAAGTTCAAAACAATGTATCAGTCCACCTTTCCCTAACCTAGAAGGGACTTGGAATATAATGGACACCATCCTCAGCTAGCATGGCCTGAAATGCTAGCTTGGGTGACAGGAACAATATTCCAACCCCTCTGAATCCTGCCCTGGATTGGGGAGGTTTCTATCAGTTTAATCAGGGGAACAAAATGTGACCCAGATGTGGGAGAGAGGGTGGGTGCTCTTGCGTACTGGTGCATCGTCAAGAAGGAAACTAGACCTCACCCTGAAGAAGGGGTGTTCTTTGATCTCTTGTGCTCCAGTGGGCCCCGAGCCCAAACGCTTCTTGGGGTCCTTGCAGAGCAGCTTCTGGAGCAGATCACGGGCCACAGGACCGATGACTGATGGGAATGGAGGGTTGCATTTCAGGATCCGCCTAGAACCCAGACAAAGACTTTGTTATTCCATCAAAGTTCTCCCTCTCATCAACCATTTTTTCTTATTTCAAGTTTTTTCTTATGCTGCAAAGTATGGAGCATACGTTTATCAATAGTGGTGGCTCTACATTGCCTTACGATTCAGTGACAAGATGTCACCCACTGCCAGCTGGGGATGGGCAAACAAAAGAAGAGGTATGTATTTCCTTCCTGTTCTTTTTGTGAGCTTCCTAGAGGCATCTGGATCTTTGGTTTGCTTTAGCAGGGCTGTTCATCTGCTCTGAAGTCTTATTACTAGTCCTGCCAATATCCATTTCTCTTGACACGTGAGTTCTCCCCATCGTTGTAAGATCTTGCCTTTCACACCAGCCCCCTCTTTTACCCATCCTCCCAAAACTAATGGGAGAAGCACATTATTACTGTCAGCTTTTTCACATGTGTACCTACAAATACCCATCACTTCTTGCCTCTCCAGGAAAGTCCATGTTTATCTGACATGAGTACCTCATCTCATCCTCCTCTGGCTTCTCTGTCAGTTAGTCCACCCTGCTCTGTTCTGTTTCTTAATTCCTCTCCCCTGTCCCCAAATTCCACACCTATCTCTCTTATGGGCCCAGGGTCACCCTACCTGGAGACCTCAGCCTGCGAGTTCTTTTCCCCCTCCAGGGTGAAGGGTGAAGCACCTGTCAGCAGCTCAAACATCAGGATTCCCAAGCTCCACCAGTCCACAGACTGTCAGGAGAAAAACAACAACACCCAGATGATTAGAAATAAAGATGGAAATTGTTCCACAAACATCTGGAGAGCAGTGGTATTAAAAAGACTGTTTAAAAAGTTGACAGTTTCCAAAGAAGAATAAACTACAAGTCAAATTGAATCAGCACTTTTGTTCTTAGCTTTGTGGTTAAGTCAATTTTTATGAATTTGAAAATGTGTTCAACAGGCTTCTCTGCTCAGACACAAAGGCAATAAACAAAAGACATTTTAACTCTCAGCTGGGGACATGGGAGAGGGCTTTGATTCATCAGTTAGCAACCAAACCCTAGCCTGCTATTTCCATTAAGAAATCTCTCCAATTTAAAGTGCCCTTAATTCCAATTTGAATGGATTTAAGAACAAGGCACAACAGAAATCTATGCTACTTCCTACACTACTACTAACAGGATTGGGAAACTGGCTTTCCAGATGTTTTTGGCCAACCTCAGCCCCATCCAGCATTGCCAGTGGTATAGGAATGTGGAATGCATAGGCCAAAATATATGAAACAACTTTTTAAGTTGATGGTAGCCTGAACTGGAACTTACAGTACCAACAAGGAAGTGAGTCCAGCTGACTAGAAAGACTTGCAAGAGAATACAAGGGGTATTGGCCAATTAATTCCCTTGTTTTTGCTGGGACTTAGAAATCTGCCTTGCCGAACTGGGAGGTAAGGAACATGTTATAAGCTGCACTGCAGAGAAACACTGAAGTATGAGTGCAGGCTGATTCCAGCTTCCTCTACTAAGGGTAGCCAAACAAGCCGGGGGGGGGGGCACCTTCAGATTATGGAACATGAATGAAAAACTTTAAAATGGAGAACCACCAAAATGACAGAAAGGGCGTCTCAGCAAAGACATTTTACAGACAGTGGGCAGTTCCTCTCAAAACAACTATCTAATGTGCCTTAAGCTCACTAAACCTTTCTGCTTCTTTATGCAACCAGCCTGGGGCACATAGAGTTCACCAGGTTCCATCCTGGCTTCACCCTGCACCTGGCCAGATTTGTAATGTTTCACTAGTTCCACATTGGTACCTTCTCTGACTTGTCACATCCTATTCTAACTCTGTTCATAACTTGCCAAGTTCTGTCTTCTGTAGCTAAGGGTGGGAGGGGTTTTTATTATTTTGAAATGTAAAATTACAATTGTACTACTGTGACATCAACATTTCCCAGTTCATCTTCCATGCCAGCTCTTTCCCTACCAGATTTCCACATCTGGTTTGCCCCAATTCCAAGCACTCTCTTGTCTATGTCAAGTGTCTCACCTTGCCATGACCACTTTTGCTCCTAACAATCTCTGGGGCCATGTACTCGATGGTGCCGCAGAAGGAGAAGGTCCGTTCTTTCTGTGGTGAGGGGTATTTGTGGGAAGGGGAGAAAAAGAAATAGACCTGAATCCCAACTTTACTATCAATAAGAGGAGATCTGCCTTCAGCCCCTATATTGGGAGAAAGGCAGGATATATAAATACCTGTTGCTTCTACTCAAGCGTGCTTATGCTTACTGCCAAAGCCAACTAGAGTAGACTTATTGAATTAAAGAAATTTACATCAGTGCTGTGGAGTTCTCTGCTATCAATTCAGCAACTGATTCAAGGGGTCTAGCAATTTAAACTAGGCAGCGAATTTAAGCCAGGAGAACAGACCAAATGATTAAATCAAAAATGTCTCAGGAACTAGAAAGATTTTGAGCTGGGACAATACAATTGCACTGCTGATGCTATTCACACACCTGTGGGAAGAGGATTCCATAAATGGAATGCCATTACTGAGAAGGAATTCTCTCTCCATCTTGCTGACACTGAGATACAGAGAGAGAGCCTTTCCTGACGCTCTTAAGCCACAGGCAGGTGAATAAAGGGAGAGGGGATTTATCTGTTTGTTTCACAACCTGACATGACCAAGGCCTTGTGGTGAATCTCCTTGGGATGGGGAAATGATTTCCACAGGGAGCCAGACTCACATCCTCAGTTACAAATTCCTTGCTCAGTCCGAAGTCTGTGAGCACCACGTGGCCCTCGCTGTCCAGTAAGATGTTTTCCAGCTTCACGTCACGGTAGATGATGCCAAGCTTGGGTCAAGAAAGAGTTCATATTTCAGAATTTGCTGTGAGATCTATGAGACTAGGCTAGCTTCCTTCCTGTCTGCTTTGAATTCTAACAGACCAGCCTTCCCACAACCTGAAACCCTCCCAAGTGCATTGGACTACAACTTCCACCTACTCAGCATATAACTAAGTAGAACAAATAACTTTCTATTCCACATTGGCCATATACTGCTATGACTTCCAATGAGGGGTGAGAATCTTCTTTTCATATTCTAGCTGACTGTTTTAATTGCAGATGCTGGGCTTGAACCTACTTTGCAAGAAAGGTGCTTCACCCAAGAAGCCATCACTACTTTCTGTGGGAAAATTCATTTACCCAGCTTCCTCCCATCCCACTCCTCACCTTGTGCAGATGTTCAAGTGCCAAAATTATCTCTCCACTATAAAATTTCACCTCATCCTCAGAGAAGTGGTCCCGTTGGTACAAGTGGGTGAATAGTTCCCCACCACTCACATAGTCTAGGAGGGAAGAGATAAGAGAGTCAATTCAAGAAGTCCATCCATGACACAATCTCAGACTCCTCTCCTGATCCACTGTCTGCAGTCTGGATGGGTTTACGCCAAGGATGGGAACTGTGCAACCCTGCAGATGCTGTTCAGACTGTTAACTCTCAGCATTCCTTATCATCCATGCTGGCAGAAGCTCCCCTGGAGTTTCAGCCCAACAGCATCTTGATAGCTTCCCAGTTCCCATCCCTGGTTTACACCAATGTGAAAGAGTGTTCCCTTGACCAACTTCTCGGTGTCTTTTTCCATGGTAAGGTTGTTTTTTATATGTCTAAAGATCTGTTCTTCAGTAATGGCAACAATTATCAATTTTTACAAAAGGCTTTTCAAGATTTCAGGTCCTCCTGGTTGCACAGGAAAGCTCAGAAATGTGAACAACAGGTGTCTAAGAAAAGAGTAACTGAAAGCAAAACAGGCTCACTGCCATGGTGCCCCAACATCACCCTACTGATTGCATATGAAAATAAGGAAAAGCTGTATAAACATTTTCTTAAATAAATAATCAAGAGAAATATGTAACAATGACAGTATCCATGTATGTTCACCACTACTGTAGAGAATGGATGTTGAGGTTTAGAGACAAGGACTTATGCCTTTATATTAACTAAATATATGTGCATGTCTGTGTTTGTAAACATTTTAATATAGAATACAACAACTAGATTACTTACTGGACTTAGGTTTAGGGAACTGCCAGTCATGAAATTGCTGAGTCCAATTTAAAACTGTTTTAATTTTCCAAGCCCTAAATCGTTTATAACTAAGGGCCTTTGCAGACTGCCAGAAATAGTGCAAATTGTCCACTTTAAGGGTTAGGGTTAGTGCTAGGGAATCATGGGAATTATTTTTTTCCTGAGACATTGAGCCTTCTCTGTCAGAGCGCTCTGGTGCCACAATAAAATACAGTTCCCATGGTTCCCTAACCCTAACCCTTAAAGTGGACTCAATTTGCACTATTTCTAGCAGTCTGCAAAGGCCCTAAGATACCTCTGAAAAATAATCAGAGATTCAGGACAAAGCTGACTTTTCAAACATTGCACGAGGAGACTGTGGAAGTTACTACTATAAAATGTAACTGATTGATGATACAATTAGGATGACCCTACATGGAACAGACACAGAGGCATTGGCTATCAATGGCTATTAGTCACAACAGTCATGTATACCCTCCAGTGTCAGAAGCAGCATCATGCATCTGTATATCAACTGTGGGAGAACATGGATGGGAGGGAGTTGTTGGGGGCTATTAGGGTATCTGGATGGCCAGTGTCGTCTTACGTTCCTGCATGGTCCAATTTTTCTTATGTTCGTAGGAAGCAGGTATAAGATCCTCCTTGGAGACATTTCTGCAGGTTCCTGCATCACCTCAGGTGAGGTAGAGATGCATTCAACCTGTGGTATGCACCTCACTTCCCAGGGAGAGTAGCTTGGCATCATTTCTGTTAGTTTTTTCATGCCATTACAAATAGTTTTTTTTAAAGTTCAGACAAGTTTTAAGGTGGTTCAATTTTTGGCTTTTTAAAAAAGTTCTTCTATTGCTGTTTTCTGTAAAGTGTCTACTTTAATTGACGTTAGCAATGTCTTTGCAGACTACAAATTTTCCACTAAAAATCAACACTTTTTGTCTTTTAAAAACACACACACACACACACACAAATGTACGCTGGCTTTGCATACCTGAAAAACATATATAAATTACACAGGCAGCGAAGGACCTGTAACCCTCCACATATTTTTGGACTCCCATCAGCTTCCAGTTCCCCTCAGCTGCAGCCAGCATAAGATTGATAATGGGAGCTACATTCCAGCAACATCTAGAGGATTACAGCTTTTCCATGAGATCTAAAAATAATTTTGGAAGCAGACTTGAATCCTCTGCTCCTTCATCTTCCTTTCTCCCAGTTCCTTCTCTCATCCTAACCCCCACAGCAGGCTCATACCTAGAATGAGGTGGAGTTTGGAGTCTGTCTGGAAGGCGTAGTGGAGTGTCACTAGGAAGGGTGACTGGCGGACATGTTCTAGCACCGTCCGCTCTGTGCGTGTGTGCTCTGTTGTCTTGGCCTTGGCCACAATGGCTGCTTTCCGCAATACTTTCATGGCATACAGCTTGTTGACATCGTGGCCGCTGAGCTTCCGCACCAGGAACACCTTTCCGTAGGCTAGGGTTGAGATGATAGATGACTTAAGATACTAATTTTCAGAGCCCCATTACCAAACCCTATGTTCTTTTTATCCTTCACCCTTCTACTTCCTATTCTTATAGCCCCTTTGCCTCTTTCTAATTGCAGGGGATGCAAAGCAGTGATTTATTTCATCTCACATTTCATTTGTCACCTCAGGCAGCAGATTTTGGATGTGAATAAAAAGCAGCAAGTGGTTAGCTATGCAAGTGGTTAGTTATTTCACTTGTTACTATTATTATTAGGCTGGTTTCTCTAACTAGGAATTCTTTTTCTTTAGACTCATGATAAGACAGGCTGCAAACCAACTGATAAACTGGGGGGGGGGGGGGGGGGAGAGAGATTCAGCTGCCAGCCCAGTCAGTTTCTGCACATAGAACAAAAGGGGACACCACTCTATAATTTACTTTGAGCAGAAACCTGTCTTGGTCCAGTTCAGGCTCTCACCTCTGATGATAAGGACACTAAATACATCATTTACAAAGGAACACATGTGTTCTTCAGGATGACACTGAAGGTCTATGTATTCAGGTTTTATGGGGGTCATCCCTACCATCAAACAGTTATTCAGGTCCAAATCACACGCAGAAATAATCCAGTTTGAGACTACTTGAACTGCCCTGGCTCAGTGCTAGGGAATCCTGGGAATTGTAGTTTATTGTGGCACCCGCGCTCTCTGACAGAGGCGGCTAAATGTCTCACAAAACTACACTTCCCAGAATTCCCCAGCACTGAATTAGGGCAGTTAAAGTGGCCTCAAACTGGATTATTTCTGCAGTGTGTTTTCGACCTCAGATGTTGGGGCAGCCTTCTGTGCACTCCTTCAGCTAAAGAGCTGCTCTCAGGCACAGTGGAGGATGCTCTCCAGTCACCAATATTGAAATAATTCTCCAATTGGCTTCTGCATGCTGTGTGTGGGTGTGTGCCAGGTTCATCACTTGCCTCTTTCCTCTAGGGCCCATCAGAGATTTTGGGGAATTTGCCTTCACTGCTGTATGTCCTTAGCACCTGGTATTCAGAGGTACACTCAGGGCATGCTGCCTGTCATGACAAAAAGCCAGCAAATGCGCCAGCAGGTTCATAGGGGGAAGCATACAGAAGCCAATATTTCCCCTTACACAGCAAGGGCCTCCTATCCACATTCTCAAATTCATGCCCCTATTTTGATAATTCAGTCCAAATTTCAAGCTGATGCCAAATTTAATGTCAATCTGTCAGATATTAGAAGTTACATTTGCTATAGCATTTAACAATTTTGGGTTTTGCTTCCTAACCTTTGTCACCTTGTGTATATGGTGGTTGGATTGGGTATTGTGTTAAAAACATTTTACAAAAATAATTTTAACCACAACTTGTTTCTGTTTACCTCCAGTGCCCAGGACTTTGAGCAGTTCGAAGTTCTCCATGCCAACTTTCTCCTCATGACCCGTCAAGTTTGCTGTTAGGGAACAGGACAAAAATACACAGTAAAGTGAAGAAGGTAAGCTACAATTGGAGAAGCAGGGGGGACAACATGTCTGGAAGTCATTCATTGCATTTTCAATTTGCCAAATTTATATTTTGCAATATAAATTTGGAACTTATAAAAGGAGAGCCCTTCCTAGCCAGCTAACATTATGCATGCGTGAAACCCATTTAAGCCAATGAGACAAGTTTATTGCTTTTGGCAACATCGAGGCCATCGTAGGTCATCAGGTAACTTGAAGGTGCAAGCATATACACACACGGGTATATGTTAATTTCAGCCTCAGGAGTGTGGTGGAGCCTCCTTCTTTGTAGTTTTTTAAACAGAGGCAAGATGGCCATCTCTTGGGAATGCTTTGATTGTGAGTTCCTGCATGGCAGGGGTTGGACTGGATGGCCCTTGTGGTCTCTTCCAACTCTGATTCTGTGATTCTAGGAGTTGATTACACAAGCCCCATCCGATCACATAAATCAATGAAAATGCAAACATACTGATTTCGTGAGCAGCCACTATCACATGTCTTCGTAATCATGCTGCCATCATGCTCTCTTCCTTACTCCCTTTTAACTCCATCTACCAGCTCTATGCCCTATCCAGCATGCATTTCGTTTTATTACTTTTTAAATGCAATTCTGTATTGCTAATGCAATTTAAGTTTTAAAAAGATTTTAACAGAAGAAAATAAATTTAAAAATGGCAAATCAGGCTGCTTGGGAATAGCGAGGGGAGACAAGGGGAAAGGAGGAGACTGTGACACCATGTGACTGCCAATTTCGTAACTGCCACAGCAGCAACATTTTGCACTTGATAAGTCCTGGGACCGCTGCTTGATTGGGAGATATTGGAAAACTTGCCCTGTCAATGAAAAAAAAGGACGGCCTAACCACAAAGCAGCAACAGGTCGGAGGCAATGTTGCATGATAAGTATGACCAAAGGTGCTATTTTATTACTATAACTGTGGTTTAAAAGCCATATGTAATAATTTCCTTAGTGTTTTTCATTAAACTTAGTGGCTTATGGGCAAGTCTAATTTACTTAACAGAGACATGGGGGAAAAGCACTGAGGCCATATTCTACCAGTTCCTGATAAAGACATTAAACCCGCTTCTACCTTCCAGGCAATGTATTAAACGCACTGATGCTTCCTTATTTTAATTAAATACAGTAAAATGAGAAGTACCGTATATACTTGACTATAAGTTGAATTCATGTATAAGTCGAGGTCAGGTTTGAGGCAAAAATTATGGGTTTTGATATGACCTGTGGATACGTCAGGGGTAAAACTTATGGGCTTGTAACAAAGGATCTAAAAGATGAAGCAAAGGTAAACAATGTCAAAGAATTTACAAAATTCTAGCAGGCATAACTGTGCTCACCCTAAAGGTTGGATGGATGAAATAATAGAAGGGTAAGTGCTCCCAGGACAGATTATGCTTTTGCCCTTTACCAGGGGATGGCTCATTTTAAATAAGAATTTAAGTACACTGACCTGTGGGTAAGTCTACTTAGTTTTGACTAAAATTTCTAGACTTCTACATGAGTATATACAGTTAAGACCATTAACATGACTCAGAAGTAAGATCCATTGAATTCAATGAGACTTACTCCCAGGCAAATCTGTAAAGGAGGGCAAGCTAAGTGCAGGTTGAATCTCCCTTATCCAAAATGCTTGGCACCGGAAGTGTTTCGAATTTCAGATTTTGAAATATTTGCATATACTTAATGAGGTACGTTGGAGATGGGACCCAAGTCTAAACATTAAATTCATTTATGTTTCATATACATCTTATTCACATAGCCTGAAGTTAATTTTATACATAATTTTGTGAAACAAGACATCAGAAAGCAAAGGTGTCACTATCTCAGCCACCCATGAAAAAGGTTTTGGAATTTGGAATATTTTGGATTTCCGGATAATATTTAACCTGTAATAATACTTAATTTTGAACAAACTAGGCTATTTTTATTGACGTTTCTCTTTCTTTTGAGTGCTGCTGTCTGCCTCACTTAGCCTTAACACATTTATACACTACAAAATGCCTTGTGTCTTCAGGCCTCAAGGTAGAACAGAAGAAGGATCAACAGGGACCCATTTCTCCAGTTTATCCCTGCTGCCATGCTCTTTGCTCATGCATATATCACATCTCCACCCTTTTCCCTGGGTTTTTTGGGGATAAAGAGAAGGAGGCTCAGTTTCTGGCCTATGAGTCACAACCTGGCTGAGAGCAACCGGGCCAGGACTTGCCCACAGGAAAAACCAGCCCAAATGGTGGCCCACAGGAAAACTCAGCCCTTATGAGACACTTCTCTGCGGAGGTGGGTTTGCTGCCATTCTGTGGTTTTGAACTTGCAGCATTTTATATTAGGCGCATATTTATATATTGGGATATCAACGTTCCTCAGGTTATATTTTTGTGAGAAAATTGCCGTTTTTAACATGGAAAGAGTTTTTGGTTTAACAACAGTGCTTTTAATAGGTTTCAGTATCTTTAGTATTCGACCAGAATTCCATAGTATTGAAACATGGCAGTTAGAGTGGTGTCAAACTGGATTATTTCTGCAGTGCGGATGCAGCCTAGCTGTGTAATCTACTTAATGATAAAAGGCAGACAGAGAATATTAGGGAATAAGCATATGTTGGACCCTTCTGGGGACATAAAGCACCTGAAGGTGAAAGATAATTCAGATGGCGGGTCTCTTGGACTTGGATTGCATAGCATAAAGGGGAAGGACTTTGAAGAGGGCAATTGGATAATGCCTCATTGGCAATTGGTAAAACAGTGAAATTTGTTCCAGTTTTGTCTAGGACAAAGGCTCAGTGCTGTGAAGTAGCATAGCATTGAGTCATGGCAGTTAAAGTGGGGTCAAACTGGATTATTTCTGTAGTGCAGAGGCAGCCCTAATGAACAAACCAACAGATAAATGCATCCAATGGGTTTGAAAGCAGTCTCGTACAAAAGTACCTGATCACTGCATGCTGCTTATCATAAGCCAAAGTGTGAAAGGTGTGTATGTACATATATGTTATTTATTTAACTGATTTATGCACTGCCTTTCCTCCCAAAACCCTACTATAGGGGGCCAACAATAATAAAATCATCATAGAATCAAAGTTGGAAGAGACCCCAAGGGCCATCCAGTCCAACCCCCTGCCATGCAGGAACTCAAAATCAAAGCATCTTTGACGACCATCCAGCCTCTGTTTAAAGACCTCCAAAGATGGAGACTCCACCACACTCCGAAATTAATACAGATTTAAAAAAGGCACTAGATTCATACAGTAGATTAATACAGATTAAAAACATGACACTAGATTCAAACAAATTTAAAAGCACATCCAATTAAAAACAAAATAGTAAGAAACAAAGCCAACACCCAAACAGTTGATGTAACTTTGTCAGAATTACTGGCAGAATCAATCTTGGATTCTGGTTCCCATCTGTAAAATGGTACAACTAAAAACTAGACCCCGGAGGGGATTTGGGAGACCAGGCTGCATTGGCACCAAGGCTCAGACTGAAAACCAATTTCAAACAGTGGCTGCCTTGACTTGGGAATTTATCAGTAATTATTAATGTTTTTAACTTTGCATTTTAGGAATTCTGGAAATTGTAGTTTATGGTTTGTGGTGGCCCCAGAGTGGAGCACCACAAACTAGTTTCCAGAATTCCATAGCATTGAACCGGCACAGTTAAAGCGGTGTCAAACCGGATTATTTCTGCAGCGTGGATGCAGCCATATCAAATTTTCACTTTAACAACATGGACCTGTACATGCCAATTCATTTAGGCCACGCGTATGATATAGTAATTGAAAAGTGTAATTTTAATATTGCTAGTAATTATGTCACTACTATCACCATTACAGCGATATATGGGAATTATGAGTAACAAAAGAAACGTAACTAAGGATTCGGTGTGGTGTGGTGTGGTGTGGTAGGAAGTCAATGGGGGGAGGGAATGACACAGTGAGTTACCACAATGGGCGACGCCAACCCTAGAGACGGCAAGGGCAAATCCCCTTAGAACAAAACTTGCCAAGGAAAACCCTTGATAAGGTCTTAGGGCCACCATAAGTCGGAAATAACTTGAAGGCACACAACGACAACAAGTCTCCTTCAAACGACTTGAAGGCACACAACAATAACCTGAAGGAACACAACTACCGCCACGCACGAATCATGATCATCATTGTGGTGATTTTCCACACCTGGTGGCACCCCACGGGTCACTTCTCTCCAGGATGAAGGGGAGCAAATGCTGAGTGAGCACCCTTTGGGTTTGGCCAGGCAACCAATTACTTAATCCACCTAACAGTTGCATTGTCTAGCCCACATTTTACTAGCTTGCTTGCAAGATCCTCCTGATTTGGTATCATCTGCAAATCTGATCAGCATGCCCTTGATTCCTTCATCCACATCACTGATAAAGATGTTGAACAGCCCAGGGCCCAGGATAAAGATATTGAACAGCACTGAGCTCTCTTGCATCCTTCCCTCTCCTTTGCCTCACCTCATACTTCGCATCCCTCCTTTGCGTCTTGTACTCTACTACTTGGCTGCCTCAACTTTCCTCCCCTCCTATCCTCCTCCCTTCATCTCCTGCAGCCACATCTCAGTGTCTAGGGAAGCAATACCACAACTTGATCTTCTCCTCTGGACACACTCCCATCTTGTCCACATCCTTTTTGAATGGTGATGCCCAGAACTGGATACAGGATTCCAGGTGAGGCCTGACCAAAGCAGAACGGAGCGGCACTATGGCTTCCCTTGGCCTCGACCAGTGATTCCCAAACTTTGGTCCTCCAGGTGGTTTTGGACTTCAAGTTCCAGAAGCCCCAGCCCGCTTAGCCAACAGTCAGGAATTCTGGGAGCTGAAGTCCAAAACATCTGGAGGACCAGACACACAGAGGCACTGCCTCTCCTAGCTAAACCTTGGGTGGGTCTTGGATTGCCCAACAAGGCTTTGCAGAAGAAATGTGTCCAGACACGAGAGCCCTGGCATCCTCCATGGCGGCGGCCGCCTCCTTCCTTCCTTCCTTCCTTCCTTCCTTCCTTCCTTCCTTCCTTCCTTCCTTCCTTCCAAGCCTGGCAGTTGAGGGAGGAAGAAAGCAACCAGGGTCTCACCTCCGTCAGTCTTCCTTGCTACACAATCCAAGCACACTGCAGAAATAATCCAGTTTGAGACTGCTTTAACTGCCCTGGCAGCTGTAGCTTACGAGACAATTAGCGTTCCCTGATTGCAGAAATAATCCAATTTCACACCTGGCCCAGTGCTGTGGAATGCTGGGAAATATAGTTTGTTGTGGCACCCAAGCTCTCTGACAGAGAAGGCTCAATGTCTCACAAAATGACAGTTCCCAGAATTTCCCAGTATTGAGCCAAGGCAGTTAAAGCGGTCTCAAACTGGATTATTTCTGCAGTGTGTTTGGGACCTCTGTCAGAAAGCTCTAGTGCCAGAGTAAACTACAGTTCCCAGGCTTCCCTAGCACTGAGCCAGGGCAGTTAAAGCGGTCTCGAACTGGATTATTTCTGCAGTGTGTTTTGAATCCTGGTCACTTTGCTCAAGTCATTTCCACCTTTAGGGAGACCCTAAAGGCCATGAACCTCTTGCGGGTTTTTTCTTGGCAAGATCGGATCAAGAAGAAGAAGTTTGCCTTTCCATTCCAACTTAGGGCCACCCTACGGCCACCCTATCCTGGGTTTTTCGAGCCAAGGTTTCTTATGCTTTGGCCTTCCCCTGAGGCTGAGAGAGTGTGACCTGCCCCAGCTGTTCGGAGTCCTTCCTTGACGTTCCTATCCCACAACACCCCCCCAACTCTCCTCCTCAGCTATTCGGTCAGGATGGGGACACAATCCGTGTGTCCTCCTAAAAACACATACAAATAAAATAAACCCTCCCTCGTGTGCTGTGGGAGCTCCACGGCCCTCCTCAGCCCCCAAAGCTTGACGGCGGCCCAATTTCCCCCTCAGCGACTCGAGGCCTCTTCCTTCCTTCCTTCTTTCCTTCCTTCTTCCTTGCTCAGGGCCCTTGCTTCCCTTCCTTCCTTCCTTCTTTCCTGGCCTAGCGCGAGTGAGGTACCGTCGGTGAGGGGCAGCTCCACCGTCTCCTCCTCAGCGTCCCCCATGGCCGATGGCCGACGGCCTCCCTCGTCCTTCCTCCGCCTCGGCAGCGGCGGTTACATGGTGAGGGCCTGGCGCTTCCTGGTGCCTCCGCCTCCAAGGCCTGACTCAAGCGGCAGGAATGTGACAGAAACAGCCCAGGAGGAGGAGAGGAGGAGCGGAGAAGGAGGAGGAAGAAGGAGGCCTACGGGAGCCCCCTTCGTTCCCTCAGGGGCACCTGGTCTACCAGGCCAGGCCTCCTCCTCCTCCTCGTTGTTATGGGCCTTTACAGACTGCCAGAAATAATCCAGCTTGAGGCCGCTTTAACTGGCCTGGCTCAGTGCTAGGGAATCATGGGAATTGTATTTTTCCCCCCCTGGACATTGAGCCTTCTCTGTGTCAGAGAGCTCCGGTGCCACAATAAACTACAATTCCCATGATTCCTTAGCACTGAGCCAGGACGGTTAAAGCGGCCTCAAGATGGATTATTTCTGGCAAACTGGGGGCCTTTGCAGACTGCTAGAAATAGTGCAAATCGAGTCCACTTTAACTGCCCTGGCCCAGTGCTAGGGAATCATGGGAACTGTAGTTTATTGTGGCACCAGAGCTCTCTGGCAGAGAAGGCTCAATGTCTCAGAAAAAAATACAGTTCCCATGATTCCCTAGCACTGAGCCAGGACAATTTCTAGCAGTCTGCAAAGGCCCTGTGTGTGCCTTTGTTGTTGTGGGTCTCGATCCATGGCAACCCTATGGATGAGGCATCTCCAAGATCCTCTGTCCTCAAAGTTTCTGCTCAGGCCTTGCAAATTCACATTATTCCTTAATAATAAAGTCCCTCCATCTAGCATGTGGCCTTCCTCTCTTCCTCCTTCCCTCCACCTTTCCCAGCATTATTGTCTTTTCCAGAGTCCTTCCTTCTCATGATGCGTCCAAAGTACAACAGTCGAAGTCTTCTCATCTTGGCTTCTTCCAGGGAAGTTTCCGGCTTGATCTTTTTTCAAATTTTCAATGTTTTTATTAAATTTGTTATCACAATTTTACATACATACATACATACATACATGCACATCTTTATCCTGTAACAGTCAATAAAGAAAAACCCTTCTAACCCACCACCCTAGGTGACTACGTAATAACCTACATTATCCCCCCCATTTTAATCCTATCATCATCACACCCCTAACATACTTACGCACACAACACTTAAAACCACAACAAATATTCATTTACACACTTACGACTTCCTTCCTCTCAAAGTTCTTTAACTATCTCTTGTGTCCCTGATTTAAGTCCTTTAAATTCCCTATGTTGTGTTGTGAACTTATTCCAAACTATGAAATACAATTAAATCCTCCAACTTAAACTTATACATAAAATATTATCCCCCTTTGCGACTGATTTCTGGCTTGATTTACTATCATTTCTTTGCCCTTTTGGCTGTCCGTGGGATCCTCCGCACTCTTCTCCAGCCCCACATTCTCTCAAATGCATTGGTTTTCTTCCTATCATCTTTCTTATCTGTCCAGTTCTCACATCCATCCATGGGAATAATAGGGAATACAAAGGAGACTAGAAGCATAGAATTGAAAGAGACCACAAGGGCCATCCAGCTGCCAAATCTTGAAATCAGGAAGGAAGTATTTGTGCAAGAAACTCAATGCTAGAAATAGGTTGAGAAAAATCTCCCTGCTACTCTTGCCCTTTGCTAGTAAGAAACAGAAACTGGAACAGGAGAATGGGAACTGGTCATGGCATACCCCAAAAAGGAGGGAAATAAGATGCTCTGTATCTTTTTTGTGGGTTTTTCAGGCTGGGTGGCCATGTTCTAGAAGAGTTTCTTTCTGACGTTTCGCCAGCATCTGTGGCTGGCATCTTCAGAGTACTTCTAAGCTTTGCAGCCATCTGCCTGACTACTTGAAAACATAGCTCTGGATCAGATGAGAGTTTGGCACCATCCAACTGGGTTCTTTAGATCTGCTGGATTAATACCATCCAGAGTACTGACATTTCAGGCCAAAACCTGAGACCAAGGGCTGGCTCGTGGTGAAGTTACAGGGAAGGGTCCTGATGAAGTCATTAATACATTAATACATTAAGCACTGACCATGGTTGCTGAGAGTCAACACAAAGGAGAATGAACACAAAGAGAGAGACTTCAAGGTTGTACTGTCATCCTGAGATTCTTCCTCCTCAATGTGATGACTGCAGAAGGTCCAAGTCCTGAGAGCTGGCAAGGGTTGGTCTCCTAGGTTCTTCATTAATGGCGCATCCTTCGTAATGAGATCTGGTGATCGGCATTCATTGTGGAGGGAGAAGGGACAACGCAATGTTCATAGCACTGGGAGTCCCTGAGCAGAAGGGAACATCACAGCTGGCACTGGGGAGTTTCTCCTCCTTGCCTAGCGATAGCCCTAGAAAAGCACAAACAAACTCCCTATTAATAATTTCAGCTTGAATCCAATTGTTAGTCCCAACTAGAAAAGACCCACTGAATCAGTGAAACGTACATAAATGTTAACTTACTGAGTATCCATTGATTCAGTGGGTTTATCCTAGTTGGGACTAACAACTGCATGTATGCCTTTGGTACAGCCACCCACGTGGACAATTTTGGATTTTGGATGATTTTGGAATTCTGGATGAGGGAAACATACTTATCTAGTATGTAGAACTTAAAGGTATTCCCTGTTGTCAAGTCATGTCCGACTGTAGTGGGTGGTGCTCATCTCCATTACTAAGCCATAGAGCCAGCATTGTCAGAGACTACTCTGTGATCATATGGCCAGCATGATTGCACAGAACGCTGTTTACCTTCCCACCAAAGTGGTACCTATTTATCTACTTGCATTTGCATGCTTTCGAACTGCTAGTTTGACAGAAGCTGGGACTAGTGATGGGAGCTCACACCATCATGCGGTACCCGGATCTCGGACTGCCAATCTGCCAATCTTGCAATCCACAGAGTCAGCATCTTAACCACTTGAGCCTCTGCATCCCTAGTACTTATCTAGTACTTATCTCAGTGAAATCGTCAACCAATGTCTGAGGTCTGATCTACACTTAAGAAAATAATGCAGCTTCACAGTACAGTATTCTGAACCAATTGGACTCTATTTTGTGCCACACTGAAACGTTAAAATCTGCACCGACCTACATATTGATGGACAAACCACCTTCTCCCAGAGAACCAAAATATTTGAATGTTTGGCTAGTGTCACGTGATGGCTGAATCATGTTTTATTTTCAGTCACACTAGAGGAGCTTCCCCAATTTTTGTTGCTTTCCCTTAATACATGTGATTTTACATATTTTCACATCAACTCGAATATTCCAACAGCCTTTCATGGACCAAACACTTGCTCTCCCATTGGCATCCCTTTCAGAATCAACATTCAATGTATGCTTGGAGTGGTGGTGGGAAAAGATAATGGAGGGAAGGATCCAAAACCTTGTGCCATTTTTTTCTTCTTGAGTGTATGCATGCAGCATGATGTAGTAGTTTGAGCATTGGAATACAAGTCTGGAGACGGCCATCTTCCCTGTTCCTTCCCTTCAGTTATTTATTTATTTATTATGATTCCCCACATGATCTTCTCTCAAGATTAACAGGATTTTAAAAAATCTTGCTGTAGCTTTTGATAGGCAAATGGGATTTTAACACTCAATTCCTGTGATACTCCTCTTGCAAGTAACCTCAGATTGCAGGCGGACGCACACAAGGATGGGAAAGACATTCCTTGCAACCAGAAAACCACCATATCAAGAAAAAGAACTCTAGTCCAGCTTTCACTGTGATACTTTAGGCGTCTATGTGCGAATGTTTTGTTGTGATTGAACGAAGGAACATTCAGCTGTGTGAACTACTGAACTGACATACCAATAAACACAGATTTGCCATTTTGGTGAGAAGTTCAGGTACTGAGAACACTGATCTTTGACTTTTCCCCAGTTCTCACCTCTCATTTCTCCTCACTTTTCTTCTCTTTGCTGATCATTCTGGCTTCGGACTTCCCATTCGGCTTCAGCGATGATAGCCTCTTCATGAGATCCTCCCAACATACCAAGTCGGCGCTGTCGGAAGCGCTGTCGAGGTGTGTCCTGCCCCTCTCCATCCCCAGACCCTGGAGAATCCACCACTGGCATGCGTGAACTCAGCCTGCGGCGGCGGAAATATACTTGTTGGGCATCCAAGATGCTGAGGGTACTGCTGGCCTTGTGTAGAGAGGCTGGTGAACTGGGAATGCTGGAAGCTTTGGGGATGAGAGTAAAAAAGAAATAAGTAAGCAGAAAAAGAAACAATTCATATTGTGGCACAGCTGCATAGGAGGGGCCTGAAAGCAGAATAAGTCCCAAACCTGCTATAAGGTTCCTATAGCAAGCAAAACTCTTGCACTTACTTGGTGTACCTGTGGGCAAGAGGTTGGACCGAATGACCTTTTTGGTCCCTTGCAACCGCATGATTCTATGACTCAGTTTTCCTATAATCAAATCTATTTTAAAAGAGTTCTTTTAGAATCCCACAGAAAATTTTTAGTCTTTAACCTCTTGGCTGATTTCATGCCCTAAGAGCAGCCATTCCAGATTAGACTGAAGGACTATCTAGTCCAATATTCTGTTTATATAGTGGCCATCCAGCTGTCTATGGGAAGCCCACTAACAGGACATAAGAAAAACTTTTATCTTGTGCCATCTAGCAACTAATACACAGAGGGGATAGGTGGGTATCTTAAAAAACCTTATAGGCATATTTGCATGCAGTACGGTAAATAGATTCTTATAGAGAGAAAGATCTTGTAGCACCTTTGAGACTAACTGAAATAAAGAAGTTGGCAGCATGAGCTTTGACTTGCATCTGAGGAAGTAGACTGAAGTCTACGAAAGCTCCTGCTGCCAACTTCTTTATTTCACTGAGTCTCAAAGGTGCTACAAGATCTCTGTACAGACCGATTTTGCAGACTAACAGGGCTAGATCTTTGAATTCTAGAATCTTGTATGTTTTCATTTACCTTATATGCCCTACTCACCATCAGCCTCAGGCTCCTCCTGCCCTGTTAGGCTTTCACTACTGCCAGCAACCTCAGCCATTTGACGCAGGTGCTCACGGGGAGCTTCCCGGCGAGGCTTCATCAGCTTCCTTATTTTCTCTGCAATCCAGTTACTCTTCCTAAGAAGCAAAGATTGAGATGAAGAGTCATAAGGAAAGGGAACCCTCACCACTCCCATATCAGCACACCCATTGTACATTCATTTACTCCAACCAGTTAAAGGCTGAAGGCCTGTTTAAACAGAAATGTATTTGCCTGATAGCAAAAGGAGAATACTAATAGAATGATGGCATCAAAATATTTGACAATCAGAGAGCAATGACTCTTTAATATTGTTTTTTTAAAACACACACACACATAAAATATAAATATGATGGTGGGAATTAACTTAGGCAGTTATAAATGTGTATCCTAGCGTTACTCTTTTTGTGACTTGTTAGAATTTACAATTCCTACATATGCCCTAGTCCAGGGGATATCTTGGGGCCACACAAAAAAAACCCAATCTCCACTTACCAGGCACCTCTTCTTGGGACTAGAATTTGTAAAATTATGCTGTGTTGGACTTACTTGCCACGAGGAAGTGTTGGCTCCAGCACCCGGTATTGGTCCATGATCTTCTCCACCAGTTTCTGTTTTTCCCGACGCAATTCACCCAGTTTGTCCCTTTAGCAAAAACAGAGTCTGATTTAAAACTAAGGGACTCCAGTTAGCAGTGCACCATTGCTCAAGAGTGCCAATAAATTAAAGAAGGCTTCATTGCAGCTTCCACATTTCCTGGAACATTGGGTGGAACTGTAGACTAGAAAAGTCATGTAGACCAACTGCTTGTAGCTTCAGGAAATTCTCTTCTATCCCTGGCTATCCAGGCATTCTTTTAAAATCTCTAACAAAGGAAAGTCCATTGCCTTCTGAGACAGTCTTTTCCACTGTGACAGTTTGTACCATAGGGATATATTTCCTAACATTTACTCACAATCTGTCTTCTTGTCATCTGAATCTCACTGGGTCCAGCTGTGCCCTCTTAAACAAAAAAGAACCTTCCTCTATCTTCTATGTGACAGCTTTTTTGAAAATGGTCTTATCACCCCTTAATTGTCATTTTTCTAAGCTAAACAAAACCAAGACATTCAACATTTTTGTCACACATCTTAGTGGTCTCCAAATCCAAGCAGTACCTTCACAGCAGTGGCTTTCACCTTCTGGAACCAGCTACCGCAGGGAAGCCAAACCAACTCCTTGCTTTGTTTTAGGAAATGAAAGTGCTTTCAAACAGGTTTTTGCTACTTTAGGGGCTAACATTATGGCTTCTAAAGTCTGATCTTGTGTACAAGTTTTCTGTGTGACTCCATTGTTTAATGGATTAATCGGATTACTGTTTCAAAAATGATTTGATCAGTTAAAGGTATGCCTCCAATTAATCAGGCAGCAGATTTTAATATATGTAATATTTTTAATGCAAATACCTATAAAACCACACACCCTGCACTTTCCTCATGCCCAGATTAAATGATCAAGCAGGATTTAATCTTAGGAACTTTCTTCTTTATCACATACATTAATACAAAGGCCACAAGCTAGCATCCACCAAATGCGCAGTGTTTCTCCTGGAAAAATTATAACACATAATAAGGACACCGGTTGAAAACTGTATTTTGAGGAACAACCATTTTAAAATATACACCAAACCCTGCAATTATTAATGTAAAATTCCTTGTTTTGATTATGGCTGATGCATATTCTAAAGTTATTATATTTCTTAAATAAACCTCTTTAAAATTGGTTTGCGGCTACTTCAGCTCTATTGGAGCGTATTTCCCTAGTCTTCAATGATTTCCTACGGAAATGGCTTCCCCATTTACCTCAATCTCGATTTACATTGCTACTCTGGGAACACAACCCCGGCATCAATTGAAACCTGTCTGCATTTTTAAATAATTTTAAAATAAAAAGAAAGAAACAGCAGAGGTGTGGAGCTTTGTCTGTCCACAAGTGACTCCTTCACTCACAGGTATTGGCGCTGCTCTTCCTGAAAGTGCTCCTTGCTCTCCATACTGTGCTCTAGCAGACGTCTGTTCTCCTTGCTGAGGGCTTGGATCTCCTGAAGAAGGTGCCGGTTCTCCTCCTCCTGGTTCCCCTTCAACTGGGCCAGAAGCTATCAGGTCGCAATGGGGATAAATGGCATTCCATTAATAAGCAGAAGACAAACAATGCCCAGATCCAGTGCCACAACCTCTTGTGTCAGCTGGAATCTATGTACCAGGTAGGGTAGAAGCTACTGAAAAGGTTGCTCCTTTTTCTAGACCAAAGATTAGAAAAGTTGCTTGGCTAGGACTCTGGGACATAATCCAAAAACTAATTTTGTCAAGCTTTGTTCTAGGTTGAGAGACCATCAGATCAGTCTATTCCCAGCCTATTCCTTAGCCACCATTCCTTCATAAATCTGTTCCTTTCTCCAAAATCAATCTGTGATTGTTTTGCATGCCTTTAACCATAAAATATACTTTTTGATATGAATTTTACCTTTAAATCATACATTTTATGTGCATTCTTAACTGAAAATGCCCATTTTGATACTCTAGAACAGCATCACCAAATTTGGAGAAGTGCAAAACCTAAGGATAGCTGTAGTCCAACTCGCATATTAGTCCAGGAACTACAACTCATCTCCCTCAGATCAGAAGGAGAGACGTTAAGTAGGGCTACTCCATTGACTTTTTTGAAGGACCAGTTGCATCAGACTCTTCCTCTCCCTGAACACTTTCTATCCAAGTTGGTGTAGATGAGAGCTTGAAAGCATTTTGAGGCTACAATTCTTAGTTCGAGCACTCTGGAAGCTGTTCTCTAAAGAGCTTATTCAGATGTTCATGTATAGAATCATAGAGTTGGAAGAGACCACAAGGACTATCCAGTCCAATCCCCCATCGTGCAGGAATATAGCAGGGTAGAAGTGTCATTACCTCGCACTGGGTGCTCATGCGCCCCAGTGCTGTATCCAGCTGCTGGTTCTGCTCTTTCAGGGCTGCGCTCTCGGCCTCTAGCCGTGCATGCTCCAGTTGCAGACCTGTCACCCTGTTCCGCATTCCTTGAAGCTCCGCCTGGAGATCATCCCATCCCTGTTCCATCTGTGTTAGTGTCTGTTTCACCCTGGAAAGATGGACCGATATATTGTGGAACATCTGCCTTGTACAGAAATAGTCTACTTGCATATACCTATCTGTACTCTGACATCTGCTTCAGGGATTTGGCTCGAGCACCTGCTCTTAAAGTCACCTACAGGGCTTTATCAGTGGCAGCCCCTAATAATAATAATAATAATAATAATAATAATAATAATAAAATGTTTTATTTATGCCCCGCCCCTCTGTTAACAACAATCGATCCTAAAATACAGAATCATTCAAAAAGATTGGTGTAAAACCGAATAAGAACAGAAAGTCTACAAAAGCTCATGACAACTTCCTTTGTCTCAAAGGTGCTACAAGATCTCTCTGCATACCGAATAAGAACAGCTTTACTTCTGCACCATTCTTTTTTAAATACCCTGTATTCCCTTATCTTCTAGACATTCCTCTTCACTGCTGCCTTCAACCAAGACCAAAGAACACCTTTCCAAAGTCATCTGTACATTTTTTCTAATGTGGCTACTATTTTTTAAAATCTAGTCTTTTTTTAACTTTTAAAATTCTTTCATACATAAATAAATGGTTTTACATCAATCAGTCTAGGGAGGTGGTTGCAGTCTGTTGGTAAGCGATGTTGTGAACTACAGCTTCTAGATTCCCTTAATATTTGTCATGCTGGCTGGAGCTTCTGGGCTTCAAAGCCCACAATACCATCCACCATTGACGTAGGACAGTGCTACTCAAAGTGATGGTCCCTGGACCAGTGGCAGTTCTCAAGCCATTAGCTGCTGGTCCACAGAGAATTTCCAGGAATTCCAGGAAATATGGTAACAGCCCAAAAGACAAACAGATCAAACTGAACTTTCCCCTGAAGCCAAGATGATTGAGCTGAGGCTGCCATACTTTGGCTGCATCACGAGAAGCATGACTCATTAGAAAATACTGTAAAACAAGGGAAGGTAGGATGCAATAGAAAGAGAGAAGACCACAAGCTAGATGGCGAGTCAACTACGGACCTGAATCTACAAGACCTAAACAGAGTAGTGGAGAATAGGGAGGCTTGGAGATGTCTCATTCATGGGGATCATTGAGATCGACTCAAGGACAGCTAGCAACAATAACTATAGCCGATAGGCACAAATAGGGTACCTGCTGATCCCTAACATCACAGAGTCCAAGAAGCACTGATCTAATACACACAATACCCTAAACATCCCATTACCGCTCATGCTCCTCTTTCAGTTTGCTATGCTGCTCCTCCAATTCCCGGTGGAGTTGCGCTGTCTCCTCCAGCCGCATCTTTTGTCCCTGCAGTGCCTCCTCTCGTTGTTCAAGAGCAGTCTTCTGTCCTAACATCTGGCTATGCCTGTAGGATGAAAAGAACAGGGTGAGTTTTGACTAAACTGTTACGTTATTGAGACCCCATTCACACTACAGGAATAAACCAGTGTGGAACTGGTTTATTTCCATGAAGATCTCACATGCCACGACTGCACTCGGTGCAATTTGCAGGGGGCAAACGAAAAGCCCACTTAAACTGGTGCATCTGGCACCAGACCCCTTAACAGTTCTTTTTTTTAAGAGCGCAATGATCCACATCTTTGGTAGTGTGACCACACTACCGAATCAATTCGGATAGAGCTGCATCGTTCCTGGAAATGGAGGCGCTTCCATTTTAAATCAATACAGTGGCAAATGTGAACGGCAACAGGGTTAAAATGGCATGGAGAGATTGGATTGCGGTAAACATAGTGGGAACACCAAACTGATCCTGAATCAGTTCTGAATCGGCACAGAGATGCAAATCTCTTCATTAAAAATGTAAGTGTGAATGACCCCTTAGAAAAGGGCAGGGGATGCAATGCCGGTCCTCCAAATCCAAAGTTATTATATTTATCAGCAACACCACTGCTTTTAGTCAATTAGCTGGATCAGAGCTTATGAGTAACCAGTTGAAATAAAGAGTTATATGCAATTAATTCCTTACCCAACAACAAAAGTATAAATTCATTATATAACAATTGTAACTTGACAAAAGATAGCTTTACTCAGTCACATGCTTGCAGCCTTATTAAATGATGGAACTGGAACATCACATCTCCCTTCATGATCCTGCTTGACTTTTGAGATCTTCAGGGATTTTGCTTTTCCTCATTCCCACCACTGTGAGAAAGAGAGATCATTCTTGGTGGCTGCTCCCATGCTGTGGAACTCCCTCCTATGCGCTGGTGCCATCTTTCCTCTCCTTCTGCTGCTAGACTTTTGGCTATTAATTGGTCTTTGCAGAAGAATATTGAAATTGGGAGGGGGTTTGCTGCATTTTTAGCTTCATGGTTATGTTTGAAGTACTGTTGAACTTTTAAAAATTAGTGCTGATTATTATAGCATACTTTTAGATTAATTGTTTTGATTATGATAATTGGATTTTCAACTGCATTTTGTTTTAATCAATGTTACGAGTGGCCTTGAGTGCCATACCAGGAAAAAGGCATGATATAAAATCAACCAATCGCATGGTTCAAATGTGGCTCTCTTTGCGCTTCAAGCTGCTGCATTCAGATTTTTAAAGAAGCAACCTAACAATAGCTCTTTTAATTATTTTTGAGAAACAAGTTACAGTTACTTTTCACAAGCATCCTCATAATGGTATTTTGGGAGTCCTCAAGAACTATACATGTAAATAATTACTGATTAAAAATTAATTTTCCAAACGCTCAGGTGGATCTTTATACTAGACACCTCTCTCTTACCTCTTGACTACTGCTCACCATGCCTTGCCCTGCCCTGTA
The DNA here is from genome assembly GCA_026167975.1 of Phrynosoma blainvillii. Lineage (NCBI taxonomy): Eukaryota > Metazoa > Chordata > Lepidosauria > Squamata > Phrynosomatidae > Phrynosoma > Phrynosoma blainvillii. Next base: position 10,136,168 of record JANUYF010000016.1, read on the forward strand.
CTTCACCTGTCCTGCAGTTCACGATGCTCCTGCTCCAGGTGACGCAGCATCCCCTTGACTCTTGCATGTTTTCCCAGCAGCCCCTCCAGGTCAGCTCCCTGACGCTCATGCAACACCGTCAGGCGGTCATGATCACGCAGGAGAGCCTCATAGCGTCCCCGCCACTCCTCCTGCTTGCGCTGGGCTCTCTGGGTTTCTGTCTCCAGGACCGACTGCCTCTGCCGCAGATCCGAGATCTGAGAATCCAGTAACGCTTGCTGAGAACGCAGTGATGCTACCTCCACCTAGCAGGATTGTGGGGCAAAAAAGCACAGAGAAAGACAAAGAGGGGCTGTAAATTTCCTGGAGACAGGAACTTGTCTTTGAGCAATAATGTATCATAACAATTAATGAGGATGAAGATGACACCGTCCAACTGTTTACTCTTCCCCCTGTGATCCAGGTACTAATCTTCAGAGAAGGTTTAGGGCATCAAAGGTCTGTGGGACCCCTCCTTCCATTTTGAGGTATGCTGGACCCTGGATGTCTTCCTTAAGAATCCTAGCCTGAGAGCACTATTGCAAAGGCCTAGCTGTAGAGAAATGGTTGTAAGATGGTTGCAGACTTCTTGGCAAAACCCCAGGCAGCACGCACGTAAGAAGACTGGAAGACTTGGTTGGATCCTAGCCTGAGGGACGCCCATATGCCACCTCCAAGGAATAAGCCTAAGGTTACCATTTGTCCCAGAAAACTTGGAAAATCCTGGAATGGACTAAAAAATGTCTTGGCTGGGTGGGCCAGTTGAAGCAGTAAATCCCATATTTCTCCTTCATTGCAGGCTGATGGTTAGCGTAAAATATGCCAGTGGCAATGAAGCAGGAAACTGTTCAAGAAGACTGCACTGGCAGGAGCCTCATCTTCAGGGCTCTGGTTGCCACTGTGCAGGCATAGCATTGATACCGTATAATTTCATTCCCTCCCCAGTTTTGTCAACAAATCCGAAAGGCAGTAAAGGAAAGGAGGCAAGCACAGATGGCCTCATGTTGTGTGGCGACTGTGTCAGTGGCTTGAGCCTAGGACTAGGCAGCATGGTGGAACTTCACTTCCAAACATCCTCCAAAGAGTCCCTTTACTCTCTAGGGCTGCTTGGAAGCCTCCCTCTCTTCACCCCAGCTGGAGCAAAAAGAAGATAAAAAAAGCTCTTAGCTTGGTACTGGTACTGAGGCTTAACCATAATGGGAGAAAAAGTGCAATGATTAATCTATTGAATTTGCACAATCAAGACTGCAAATTAATAACAGGCATAATTATAATAAGATTTAGATTTATAATTATTATAAGACTTAGACTGTCGTACTTTGGACACATCAAGAGGAATCATGAATTGTTGGAAAAGACAATAATGTTAGGAAAGGTGGAGGGAAATAGAAAGAGAGGAAGACCACATGCAGATGGATGGACTTTATTAAAGAGACCATGAATATGAGTTTGGCCTGGAGATGTCTCATCCATTGTGTCGCCATAGGTTGAGTTCGACGCAAAGGCACTTAACAACAACAACAACAACAAATAATTATAATAACTTGGATAATACGCAAAGATGCTTGAATATGTGGAACTGGAATATGGCAACCCTAAATGAGCCTCCAGCCCTGGTACTGGAGGTACTGCTCAACCTGGGGAGACCAATGTTCACCTTCAGTGCGTTGTTCTCAGCCTGCCATTTCCCATGCCCACTTTCTCCTTTTGCGTCAGAGCTTTGGCCTTGCAGGGCCAACAGTGCGCTCTGTAGATTGCTTATTTGCAACTGCAGTTGGCCTAGGCGCTCCATTAGTGTGGATTTCTCAGCCTCCAGGACAGCATTCTGTAAAGATAGGATGTGGTTGGAATTGGCTGGGCATTTATAGCAATAGCATTTATATCTCTATACTGCTTATCAGTGAACTCAACACCATCTAAGTGGTTTACAATGTGTAAGCCAATTGCCCCCAACAAGATGGGTAGTCATTTTACCGACCTACGAAAGGAAGGAAGGCTGAGTCAACCTTGGAGTCCTTTGGGATTGAACTCAACGCCTTGTGGATGGTACCCTTCCAACAATTATAGTGGCCCTCCACATTAACTACAATTAGGGGCACAGGACCCCCATGAAAATGGAAAAACTGCAAATAAAAAACACTAACTTTTTAAAGTTTTCTGTGGGTTTTCTGGGCTATGTGGCTGTGTTCTGGAAGAATTTTATTCCTAGTGTTTCACCTGCATCTGTGGCTGGCTTCTTCACCAGAAATCCCTGAAGATGCCAGCCACAGATGCAGGCGAAACATCAGGAATAAATTCTTCCAGAACACGGCCACATAGCACAGAAAACCCACAGAAAACTATGGACACCAGTCATGAAAGCCTTTGACTTCACACTAACATTGGAAATTTCATGAAAATTTAGTTTCTTGTGCTGCTGGGACTCCTGGCCATACCAAATGCAAACTGAGAACACAGGCCAGAATATTCTCCTTTTTTGTGGGTGCTCCCCCATCTCATCCTAGTGAAGTCAAAAATTTAAAACCAACCCAGTTTGGGTGGGGGAAAAACCAGCTTCCCTTTGAGTAACACTGCCCACATCAGCCTTTTCCCAAGATGACTCCAATATGTTGGACTACAACTAACATGGTTACCCAGTTGTGCTGCTGGGGCTGGGAATTATAGTCAACATATATGGAAGGTGCCCAGCTAGAAAAGTCTGATCTACCTTGCTAAGATATTAAACTTCCCTCAGGATCCATCCATTTCAGGACCCTCCATAAAACCTCACTGACTCCCCCAGTATCTGACTAATTGCAACAGATTACTTCAAAAATTATTCTTTACTTTAAAGATTATAAATCGCTTTTCAGAAAAAAATGTACTTCAAAACTCATGTAGATCAAAACTTTAAAAAAACATATAATAATTCTTATTATGTTTTTTAAAGAATTATTATATGTTTTTAAATAAGATAATAAGAATGATGAAATCAAAATTAACCAGACAGCATCAAATGTACAATGTCCCCATTAGAGTCTTGACTCATTTATAGGCTGACGTGAGCAGCAGTGTCCATAAGGCCTGTAATAATGAGGAATTGTTTGCTGTAAACTAAGATCAGTTAGTGGATTAGATAAATTAAGGCAGATTTGATCTAATTGCTTAGCCTTATGTGATAAGAGGACATGTGGAAGGTTCAGTTAACAACTGCAGCAGCAGAAAGTTGCCAAGTGTTTATTATTAGTACGCTTATTATGTGCATGTTAGTACATGTTTATTAACGTTTGTAGGCATAAGTAGGGATTGGATGTTTGTTTTTCCTTTTCTGTGTTGGTGTGTATCCTCGGTTTTAACAATAACGTTTCAATTTAAAAAATTAAAAAGAAAAAGAAAGCTTTACGGAGCATCTAAAATGACTGTGAAAATGGATTAGGGAATAAGGGCATTTTTCTATGAAGGCTCTTAATCTTAGAAAAATCTGACCACAACAGTGGGGTGGGAGTGGATCATAACCAGCAAGCAAAGGGGTTTCTTGTTGCATTTCTGTGTCACCTTGCATCATGAACTCACCTTAAGTTCCACTTCATTTAGTCTCACACTCAAGGCCTTGCTTCTTGTCTCTGAGTGGAGGGGCAGCAAGTCTGGGTTGAGTTCATCCAAAGTTTCAGAAAGCTGGGTCATAGGCGGTTCCTCCAAAACCAGTGGAATAACACCACCGCTCTTGGTCTGCGGAGGAAAAAAAGCAATAGTTGAGCATTAGAGAACATCCTATTTCTGCAATGCCAAGCTCTGTCCCACAGGAATGGTACCATCCAATGCTGGGACATGGGCTTAAGACCAGCACTTAGATCAAAGCTTGAAAATATGATCTACGTTAGGCATGACATTCTAGCTCCCAGGGTCCTATCATTATACTGATGCTTGACCTAGAATGCCTTTTTCTTTTTCTTCCCCCACCCCCCGCCTTTTTATTGGAAAATATTCTTGTATATGATTTCTTCAGCCAGAATACTTCTGGCACAAAAATGCTGTCAAAGAATGAATGATAAAGATGACAGTGGCTATCGAGATGGATAAAATGACAAGAACTATCGAAGGAGACTCTAATAAAATACACAAAGGATGGCAGATATTTCTAAACTACTGCGAAAAACACCTTGAGCTGTGAAACTCAAATAAATGGGTTTAGAATACAAATAAACCAACTGTCTCTTAAGAAACCAACACGAATCAAGAGAAATTTGAAGAATCATTAGAATATAAATTATGCGAACCCTGGTCTTCAGAGTAGTAGAGAGCCAGCGTGGCATAGTGGTTTGAGTGCTGGCCTACAACTCTGGAGACCAGGGTTTGAATCCCTGCTTAGCCATAGAAACCCACTGGATGATCTTGGGCAAGTCACATGCTCTCAGCCACAGTGGAAGGCAATGGCAAACCTCCGCTGAACAAATCTTGCCAAGAAAACCACATGATAGGGGCCTTAGGGTCTCCTCAAGTCAGAAACAACTTGAAAGCACACAGCAACAAAGATGCATCCTTGGTGACTCATGCCTCATCTGCACTGCAGAAATAATCAGGTTGGATACCAGTTAACTGCCCTGGCTCAATGCAATGGAATTCTTGGAATTGCAGTTGGTTGCGGCAAATGATCTTTGCTATCCTCCTTTTTGGAGAAATCTATAGCATTGAGGGGGGTTGCAGACTGCCAGAAATAGTGTGAATTCAGTCCACTTTTAGGGTTAGGGTTAGAGTTAGGGAACCATGGGAACTGTATTTTATTGTGGCATCAGAGTTGTCTGACAGAGAAGGCTCAATGTCTCAGAAAAATAACAGTTCCCATGATTCCCTAGCACTAACCCTAAAAGTGGACTGAATTCACACTATTTCTGGCAGTCTGCAACCCCCCTGAGCCAGGGCAGCTAAAGTGGTGTCAAACCGGATTATTTCTGCAGTGCATTAGCACTTGTTTCCGTCTTACCTCCTCCAAGGCAGCTGAAGCTTCACACTTGGCTTCCAATTGCTTTCTCAAGACAGCAGCCTCCTGCTCCAGTTCCTTGTGAACCTGGGCAGCCTCTTGCAGGCTGCTCAGCTCCATTGCCTGCTGCCGGGCTTGTGCCTCGAGGTGGACGAGACGGACGCTCTGAGCCATTAGGGCTTCCTCCTGGGCTTGAGTCTGGGCCTTCAAGCGCCGGTTGTCCTTGTCCAGTTGCCGCTGCTGGGTCTCAGCTTGACTCAGAAGGTCCTCCAAAAGAGCCTTCTCAGCCCCCAGCTGAGCCAGAGTGACCTTGTGCTGCTCCAGGATGCCTTGCAGGGACTCCAGCTCTCGTCGAGCTTCACCCATGTCCTCTTCTGCCTGCCGGACTTTCTGGGCCAGTTGGGTCCCCTTCAACCGTTCGCCTTGAAGGCTCTGCCTGGCCTCCCACAACTCCAACTCGGTCTGAGTAGCTGCAGCTTGCAAGGCCTGGGAACCGGCGCATAGGGCTTCCTGCTCTCGTTCCAACGCCTGGATCTCTTCCAGTAGATGTTCAGTCTCTGATTGCCATTGCACACGCTCTTGTTCATGCTTCTCCAGAGTGTTGCCATGAGCTTCCTGAAGGCTCCTCAGCCTGTCTTCAAGGGCTAACACTTGGTGGGACAGAGCTGCCTCCATCCTTGCCATTTGCTCTTCAGTCTCTTGCTTCAGGACCTGATTTCCCTTCCTTTCTAGACCCAGATCCTTGTGTTCTTGCTGTTCTTGGGACTCTGGTAAAGGCTGTTCCCCTGCCTTTTGTTCGGCGTTGTTTTCCGGTGATTCTAGCTAAAGGGAGACCAAAGAACGGAACTTGTTAGCCTCTCATGTAGAAATTGTTCTTATATTCTACACTGGCCACTTATGCATTGCCCCCTCCAAAAAGGAGGGTAGGCACTGCCATAAAAAAAAGGACACAGATTTATATTAAATCTCCGTTTGCTAATTTATGTGGATAGACGTAAACTCTGAAATAGCTATGAAAACTGTATAAACAGGTTAGCAACAGGGAAAAGTTAGGTTCCCCCATGTATTCTTAGCCTTCATATCTTTTCCCTGCCTCAAACGGTCAAGTGAATGCAAAAAGTCACTATTACTACAAACAAACCCTTTCAGGCTAGTGGACCGTTATATACATTTGGCTGTGATGCTAATACAGTCAGCCTTCCTTTTCCACGGACTCTTTATCCACGGATTCAAGCATCTATGGTTTGGAAAATATTTTTAAAATATAGACATTCCAAAAAACAAACTTTGATTTTGTCATTTTATACAAGGGACATCATCTTATTATGCCATTGTATTTAATGAGATTTAAGTATCCACGGATTTTGGTATCCACAGGAGGGTCCTGGAACCAAACCCCAGCGGATGCCAAGGACCCACTGTAGTAGGCATTTTTCCACCAGATTTTTCTCCAGCGCACAAAGTAAACAACAAATTTGCAGCCCCTCAGACCTTAATATCACTCCATACTACATCTGACGAAATGGGTTTATATTCACGAAAGCTCATGCTATAATAAAAACCAATGAGTCTTAAAGGTGCTGCCACATTTTTTTTGTCCCCCTCCCTTCCTCCTTTTTATTGTTCTTGTCAATTATTTTAATAACTTGCATGTGGTCATTTGAAAGTCCCTCCTGTCTTATAGTGCTGCCTTACACGAAAGACAACATGGTGTCTCTCCACATTCCACATCCGAAAGCCAAGCAGACTGACCACTGTCCCTTTCCATCACTGGTGATGGAATGTCTTCTGTTGCATTTGAGAGCAATACATTAATTCAGGGTATATAGGATTGGCCGTGTGAGGCAGCTGCCTCACTTTGCCCAAAGGTACAACCAGCTAGCCCTGACTCCTATGCCTTCTGTACCTCTTTCTCAAGTTCAGCATTCTGTGACTCTGGGTCTAAGCTTTTAGATCCAGCAGGGCTCTTCATCACCTTCTGCAGCCTCTTGGACAATTTCACATTTTCTTGCTCCAAAGCCAGCAAACGACCTGATTCCTTCATTTCGTAGTGCAGCAAAATGGGGACGTCAGATGGTTCTGGAAAAGAAGGTGAACAAATAAAATGATTGCTTTTGGGTTGACCCTGAACCAAAAGCATTTGCGAGGGGCAAGGAGCAGAGCAAGTGGACTCACCATGTGGAAGCCAGTCATATTCGAGCTTTTCGGACCGGAGGACATCAAGGTGCTCTGTCAAACTTTGCTTCAGCTGCTTCTCAAGAGCCACGTTTTCTCTCAGAAGCTCTTCTATCTGGTGGCTGAGCTGGTCTCGTTCCTGCAGACAGAGCCTGTGCTTAACCTTCAACAGTATAATTTCCCTTCTTTTCTGGCCCTGTTCCTGTGATGCTAATAGGAGCCTGGTACAGACAAATTAAGAACATTTTCCCTGTCAAGAAAAAAACTTGTTGCTGTTTGCTGTTGTGTGCCTTCAAGTCGTTTCCAACTTACGGGGACACAAAGGCAACCCTATCATCATCATAATACTTTTTAATAATTTTATTTTTATACCCCACCTTTTGCTGTGGCAATCAAAGAGGCTTACATCTATCATGGGGTTTTCTTGGCATGTTTCTTCAGAGAGGGGGTGCCATTGCCTTCCTCTGAGGCTGAGAGAGTGTGACTTGCCAAAGGTCACCCAGTGGGTTTACATGGCTGAGCAGGGATTCAAGCTGTGGTCTGGAGAGTCATAGTTCATTGCTCAAACCACGATGCCATGCTGGCTCTAAGGAAAAAAAAACCTGTGGGGGATTAATTTCTTTGTTATCGGACTGCTCTGTAGAAGAAGGGGAACAGAACCAATTCAAAGAGGTGGCATTCCTTCAAAGAAAAAGATATTAGAAAAACTTAAAAAAATAAATTCCAGTTTGCAACAGCATTGTTGCAAATCATAAGGTGACCTAGGGATATCAAAAGACAGTCATTTCTTTAAAAGTAGTTTCTGTTTGAAGGACTTCTACTTCCAAGCCTGGTTTAAAGAGGAAGAACTCTAAAAAGGGTGAGCCCAGGACAGCACAGAAAACCAGGACAGCACAGAAAACAAAAACATGGGCGACCTGATCACTGTCTCCCTTTTCTCCAGTGAGAAGCACAGTGAGTCTCTTTAAATTATAGTAATTATGTCCAAATCCACATCTAGAAATATAAATTAATCTATGAAAAAATTGTGGAATGTATAAGTGGCCACCATATACACACCATATGCACAGTGGAAACTAAAATTTCCCCAGCATGCTGAATTTTGTTTTCTTCATATGAAAGACTACGAGCATCTTCCCTTTAGATATAGATGCAGAAGCAGAGCACATTTCCAGAGAACAATTTGTTGGCCATTATTTTACTTTTCTGCTTCTCGACCCCCGAGGATCATGTACTGGAATATAGAGACTGTAGAGTCAGGAGGTGTTTTCTGAAAGGACCAGGTCTCAGCCTCTTTCTTACCTGTTGCATCTGATTCAAGCTGCTTTGCAGGTGCCTTTTCTCCTTTTCCAGCTGCTTCAGATGCTTTCCCCGGGTACAAGCTGTTTCCAGTTGCTCCTCCAGCATGGCCTTGGTGTCCAGTAGCGCCTGAGAAAATTCACGTTCTTCCTGCCCACCCAAAGCAGTTCAGTCAAAGTTACCTTTTCTGAACTACAAATTCCAGAACCCCCTACCAACATGACCATTGGGGATTTTGAGAGCTGTAATTCCCACCAGCATGATTCTGGTATGAGACTGCACCTGTCAGTGGCAAAGAGTAGGATTCAGGCTAGGAAAGCCTTGGTGGGAGCCTTAGAGTGGCTATTTTAATACCTTACAGTGCACATGATGTAGCATTGCTTTAGGGCAGTGTTTCCCAAACTTTGGTCCACCAGGTGTTTGGGACTTCAACTATCCAAAGCCCTAGCCAGCTGAGCCAACAATCAGGAATTGTGGAACCTGAAGTCCAAAACATCTGGACGATCAAAGGGAAACACTGCTCTAGGACATTGTAGGAAATTTAAATGGCAACCTATGCCAGGAAAGCAAAATATTTAAAGAGGATTCAAGGCAAGTGTCAGCAGTGGTATAATAGGGCCTTGGCAATTGTCCGATGATACCCAGTATTGAAGCCACTGGATCTGTTGCATTAATCCAGCAAGACTGCAACTCACCTGCCAGAAATGGACTGCTGATTCCCTTCTTTGTCAACATTAACCATAAAGAGAGTCAGTTGAAGGGGTCATTCAACCGTTGTTGTTTTTTTAGCGTGACTATGCAACTAATTTCATGCATACATTACGGGTTTGTTGTTCACACTATGGAACCACATCAATGTGCATCTCTGCAAGTGCGGTTGCTCACAAGTGTCAGCACTCGAATAAAGAGGGAGTCGATGATGTGAATGTATTCGAAGCTCGTTCAAGGCATGGAGAGTTTTATCCTGGTTTATCCTGGGTCTATTCACTTCATATTGCCAAGAATGCAAATCTTTCAGAAAAACTCAGAAAAAACCCCGACATCAATATCCTGGGTTAAGTGGGTTTTTTGGCATCCCTCCCCCAACTTAATCAGATGCATTTGAAATGCATGGGAACAACAAAGATTCAACCCAGATTCCAACTGGATTATTTTCACCGTCTATAACCCCAAAATTGCCAGGTTCAGATTCCACGATGGCTCACATATAGCCATATATTTAAGAGCAAACATTTTAAAAAGGAGAACGCCGAAAGGAGCATACCTGAAGCGATGGAAGATGGGAATACCTGGGTGTGCAGCCACAAAATGAAATTAACAAGCTTTCGGACATAAATGTTTGTTTCGAATGGGATGAACCAACCAAATGGGGCTAGTTCTCTTGGCAGAACTTGCCTTGAGTTGGGCTTGGCATTGCTCCAATGCAGGGAGCCGTCCTCTCAGGACCGTCAGCTCCGCCTGAAGCCGTTCTGTCCGCAACACTTTCTCCCGCAAAGTGTCCAGTTCATCCCGGTACAGCATTGTGAGACGGGCCTCTCTTTCCAATCCTCGGTTCTGGAGAAGGCAGTTGTGCATGTAAATGAGAGTTAGACATAAATGGCAACAAGGGCAGAGCTTCGAAAAATTCCTTTTTTTGGTCTACATCTCCCAGGAGGAATGATATTCCATGATATTTTCCAAGCTCTACCTCCTTCTCTCTCCCCACCTAGGTCATTTTATCACCAGGATGACCAGATGTCATAACAGCAAAGGAGGATAAGGCACTGCAAAATGTTGGACATTCAAGAAAAATGTTGGACGTTACAAAATAAAAGCTCAATACACTCATATGGCACTCATATTTCTATGATTCTATGCTATAAGTGTAAAATCATGCTTCATAGTCATGTTCAAAATGGAGGACATTTTGAAATTCTTCATGGAGAGAAAGTTGAAATGTAGGGCATGTCTTGGAAAAGGAAGACATCTGGTCACCCTGTCTATTACCAACTCTTTGGGAACAATCTCTACGATATAATATTTTCATATGTTTATTGCAATTTTTATTGTGATATTTTCCTTCCTACATTTTCAGTGTGGGTACTGAAAACCAACCCCCCAGAAGGATTTGTCTGCTTGGGGGCAAGATGCAAACCACTGTTATAAATGAAAATGTTAAACGATATATTTGTAGCCTTTTCAAAAAGAGCAGTACCTCTTCTCGCATCTTTTGGAGCTGTCCTTCCAAATCCTTCAATTCGTCCTGTAGATCCAGCAGCTCCTCCATCTTCTCTTCTCTGGTGGTGACAGTAGAGTTTTCTCTATTTATACCTTGCCTCTTTCAAATTTAAAAAGTGGTCTCAAGAGGGCTAATAACAAGAATTTAGGAATGATCAGCCAACAAGTACAAAAGTACACAAAATGTAGTCCATGAAAATAGAGGGATTTTTTCCTAACTTTCAAAATTCCAGAGAGAATAAAAACAATCAAAACATTTGACTGGCCAAATACACCTGTTCACATAAAAATGGTCTTCACAGATGGAGTACACAAAAGAGACAATTCTGCTAATATTTCGTACCCTTTTATTGCTTTTGCTAATAAGGAGTCACAGATTAGTTATTACTTTTTGTCTCATCGTGTTTAAGATTTCCTCGTGTGCCAGGGACAAAAAGTGGTAAGCTTTTGGGCATAGCCGCCACACATGTAAATATAATCCCTCTGCATTTTTATATCTCCGTCAGTGAGGTGGTGCTTTTTTTGTAATCTGATTACAAAATGGTATATAACACTAATTTATACATGTGTTCTTTAATATTTTTAATAATTTTGTGTATGAAACAAAGTCTGGGTACACTGAACCATCGGACAGCAAAGGTGCCACTATCTCAGCCACCCATGTGGACAATTTTGGATTTTGGAGTATTTTGGATTTCAGAATTCTGGATAAGGGAGACTCAACCTGTAGTAGAATAGGACTCTGAAGAATTCTAGTTTAGCTTTTTGTGCAAAGACAGTCTTTGCAAATTGATGGGGATTAAAACAAATATATTTTACATCTTTAACAGTTTGATTGCTCTTAGCATTCTGAGTGGCCACTCAGAATGCTAAGATATCCATGAGGATAGCCTACAATGCTACAATTTTTTTAAAAAGTTTTAAAAATTTACAGTTGACTTGAATCTTGAGAAGATGTCTATGGGAGAAAGTCCTGTTCTGAAGATTTCCATGGGATGCTCAATCCCAACACTTTGCTTCTTCTCTATTCCACAAGACCCCACTTTTTTTATGTCCCACCTAGCCATCCCCATTCCTGACTTTTTAAACTTACTGCCCATCCTCACTCACAGCTCTTGCTGCAGATGTCGAACCTGGGCCCGAGCTTCAGCCAGCTGTACCCCAAGATGTTGGCAGTTGTTATTTGTTGGGGGAACTGGCCATGTCTCCTTTTCCTGCTGCAGCTCCCACAATTTCTGTGGAAGACAAAGGAATCAAAAGGAGACAGAGGCAGGAGACAGCAAATAGGAAAGCACAGTTCAGTACAAGAGAAAACCTGCTTCCCAAGATTTTACTGGTAAATCTACTCCCCCTTTTCACATATGCAGGCTAATGAATAAAAAGGCTTTGGGGTTATTTGCAAGCATTAGGACACCTGCTTTTTAATGTTACAACGATTCTTTAGGGAATTGCTTATTTTAAATCAATCACATGTATAAGTCTAGAAATTTTAGTCCAGAAATTGACCCAAAATACCCAAGTTGACTGATCCACAGATCCATGTAAATACTGTACTTTAACTCTTATTTAAAAAAGGAACCATCCCCTGGTGAAAGGCAAGAGTGTAACCTGTCCTGGAAGCACTGACCCCCTTTTATTCTCTTATCCATCCAGCGTTTAGGTTGAATACGGACAGTTATGCCGGCTGGAATGTTGTAAGTTCTTTGCCATCGTTTTCCTTTGCTTCATCCTTTACATCCTTTGTTATATGTCCCTAGGTTTTAGCCTCGACTTATCCATGGGTCATATCAAATTCCAAAACCTGCACTTGACTTATATATGAGATCTGCTTATAGTCAAGTATATACAGTTAGTTTGGTTCTCTTGTACTGATTCACTTTGCTTCCCATTCCCCACCCCAAGATATCTGGCTTCAAGCTTGTCATGAGCTAGCTTTGAGATCCTCAGTCCGTCATATCCTCTACCTTCAAGACTGCATCCCGCTCATGCACCAGTCCTTGAAGCTGAGACATCACATCCTGAAGGAACACTTCCATCTCTGCATGTCTCAGTTCTTTCCAGTGCAACCTCAGCACATTTTTGGGCTCCTGGGTCACCTGGGAAGGAGGACAAGTTGTGAGTGTTAGAACTCCCTGAAGTGCCATCTTCTTATTCTAAAAGTGTGAGTGTTACATTTGCCTTACAGTGGTGTATTAGTAAATCATGGCAGTTCCATAGCCAGGATGACAGGAGAATCCAAAAAGTGAATACAGCAAAATCCAAAATCCACAAAACGGTGATATCTTTGTGAAGTCAAAGGCTTTCATGGCCAGCATCCATAGTTTTTTGTGGGTTTTGGGGCTGTGTGGCCATGTTCTAGAAGAGTTTCTTTCTGACGTTTCACCAGCATCTGTGGCTGGCATCTTCCGAGAATGCTGGCATGGAAGAGAGTGGGTATATATATATATATATATATATATATATATATATATATATTGTGAGACCCTGGGTAGGGAGGAGTGATTCCCATGTAAACTGTGTGTGTGTGTGTGTATGTGTATATATATATATATATATATATATATATCTGTTCAAATCTAGCTCTGGTAAAAACCTCCCTTAGATATTTATGCATTTGTAATGTTAGATATTTTGCTCTTTGAAAGGTGCATTTATAATGACTCAACCATTTTAAATTGCTTGCCTTACTCAAAGTGGCTATATCTTTTGTATTCACACTGATCCACCAAGGAACTGGCCCAGTTTATGGGATGGGGTTTGACATACAAAATACGAGCAGAAAAAGCTTCAGTGTGAAGGGCAGTTCATCAGTACCTCCTGGATGGCAGAAGCCAGGGCAGCCTGGGTACCAATGTCCAGCATCTGGATACGACCAATAATTTCTTCTCGTCGTTCACACTGTTGGAGGAATAAGGACGATGATCAGGTTTCTCTTACTTTCCTCTCTTCATAGAATCATAGAATTGGAAGAGACCCCAAGGGCCATCCAGTCCAACCCCCTGCCATGCAGGAACTCCCAATTAAAGCATCCCCGACAGATGGCCATCCAGCCTCTGCTTAAAGACCTCCAAGGAAGGAGACTCCACTACTCTCCAAGGGAGTGTGTTTCACTGTCGAACTGCCCTTAATTGTCAGGAAGTTCCTCCTAATGTTGAGGTGGAATCTCTTTTCCTGGAGCTTGCATCTATTGATCTGGGTCCTAGTCTTTGAAGCAGCAGAAAACAAGCTTGTTCCCTCCTCAATATGACTTCCCTTCAAATATTTAAACACGGCTATCATATCACCTCTTAACCTTCTCTTCTCCAGGCTAAACATCCCCAGCTCCCGGTCGTTCCTCATAGGGCTTCATGGTTTCCAGACCCTTCACCATTTTAGTTGCCCTCCTTTGGACACGCTCCAGTTTCTCCACATCCTTTTTGAATTGTGGTTCCCTGAAATGGACACAGTATTATTCCAGGTGAGGCCTGACCAAAGCAGAATAGAGTGGCACTATGACTTCTCTTGATCTAGACACTATACTTCTATTGATGCAGCCTAAAATTGCATTGGCCTTTTTAGCTGCTGCTTCGCACTGTTGACTCATGTTCAACTTGTGGTCTACCTCTTGAAGCAATAAACCTGGTTAGGCAACCCTAAGTCCCAGGGCTCTCTATATGGCTCTTGGCCCAATTGAAAAGCCCTTAAAGCAAGTAATTTTAGACTCAGGCAAGATTAAATCTATTCTTTCTCCGACAACTTGGAGGGTAGTAGGTAAAAGGGGAGAGGGAAAGAAAGATAAATTTATTGCAGAAAGTAAGTGTGTGGCAGAGATGTCAATCTGTCTCCATTTTTTGATTCTGGTCCTGCCTGTTTTCCTGATATATTTTTTTAAAAAAGAGATTCCACCTCAACATTAAGAGAAATGTCTTGACAGTAATAACTGTTTGACAGTGGAACACACTCCCTCTCTTTCTTTGGACATCTTTAAACAGAGGCTGGATGGCCATCTCTTGGAGGTGCTTTGATTGTCAGTTCTTGCATGGCAGAATGGGGTTGGACTGGATGGCCCCTTATGATTCCATATGATTCAAAGTGGTGACAGCTGCTAGTGCATTTCTTCATTGGCAAGGAAGGGAAAGTCACTCTGAACATGCCCATAAGGAACTTCTGTTTTGTACTTCATGCATTGCATATTGTTTTGTGCTTCATGCATCACATATTGAAACCCTGGGAAGGAAATGAAGTAACTGATCTCTGGTGAGGCTCATATTTCACCCTGCTCTTCTTTCCCTAAACACAGGCTTCCAGACTCCTGGGATGGAGAGTCTGACCTTATGGCACACTGCAGCCAAGAGATTGAATTTGGGGTTCCCTTCCTCCCAGTTCCCTTCCTTCTTCCCAAAGTACCTGGACAGCACTTCCCAGCAACAGCAGCAACAGCTTTCTCATCTCACCAACAGCCTGGGCTGGATCAGGAAATCAGAGAAGAAAACATTAAAGTCGTCTGAAGCGAGAAACAGGTCACTTTGCTGGACAAGATAAAAATCTTGCCTGAAAATCAAGTACAAACCCTGTCCTATATTTAACAGAAAATTAGATTGAGGTAAGGCGATCATACCTTTATATCCGATACTTAACATTAACTTCAGACAGGGAGCTGAAATTTGGTATGATGGCCATATCGTTTTAAAATAAATAAATGGGAAGGGGGTCAGGCGCGTCGCTTCTTCAAGAGATTCCATGGCCACTGGCCATTTGAGAAGCGGATATCAATCTGGCTGGGCAAATCACTTAAAATATTGGGTGCCTAGGTCAGTAGTGTGGGAAAATAGGGTGTCACAGAAAATTGTAACCAAGAATGAAGGCAATTTTTGTAATCCAAACAAACAAACAAAAAAAGTGGAAATCAGATGCATCAGATTTAAAATGGATTACATGCAAAAGCGATAAAGAACAAAAAGATGGATTTGTCTATCCCAAGTCTAGATTCTGAATCTGTTTGGAAGTCATTTTAGAGACTGTGAATAATAAAAGTGTGAGGAAGGGGCACATGTACACACATATAAACATAGTGGGTTTGTGGGCTGATCAGAAGTAAGGGAAAAGCACGCCACATGTGCAGTTGCACCCTTTATGTTATTCAATAGTTTGCAAGAACAAAGTCCTAGAGAAAATGAAGGAACAGTTGCTTTCATATGTTAAATTTATTTCTTTATTACGGCCATTCGGCCGGCACAAATGAAAAGAAAAGTAAATAGGTAAAACGCGTCTTAATTGTATACAATAAGTTCTTACAAAAACATACCGGTAACTACAGACAAATCTCTCTAAACCTCTCAGTTTATACAACCAGACCATACAACAACAGCCATAAGACCATATGGTTGTCTGATCACAATAGTATTCAGATGGAATTCCCAATGACTAGTTACAAATATTACAGATATTACAGATTTCATACTTATCATAATTGGAAGAATATACCAGTCACAGTCTGACTATTACTATCCGATATCTCGGTTGCTTTCATATGTTTGAAAACATCAACGGTGAAAATAACATTTAAAGAACAAAAACAAACATGGATTGTGGCTTTCAGGCAGAGCTGCAGTCCAGAAGAAAGACTTCATTTAACCAAAGTCAAGGGAGCTCAAGGTGTGCATCCCAATTGGCAAGGAATGTGGCAAAGGCAGGGGTCCAGCTCTCTCTTTAGCATCCCAAATACTCTGCCAGTGGACTTACCTGTGAGGGGGTCCCGAGCCAGAAGATAGACATTAGGTGGTGATACAACAATAAGTTGTTGCAGATCGTTCTGGGGAAAGAGGAGAGAAAATGGGCATACAATTGAAATCAATGAGGTGATGTGGAAATTCTAGTACAGTAGACCCTCCCGATTTACGGGGGATCCGTTCCGGACCACCACCACCCCGTGAAAATGGCGATTTGCAAATATTCGAGCCCTGTTGAAAATAATGGCGCATGCATCTGTGGTGCGCATGCAAGGCCGCGTGCGGGAGCGCACCGCCATTTTGTCCCTCGCCGCTTGTCCCTCCCACGAAGAGTGAGACTGTCAGAAAGTGGAACTGGTTGAAAAGTGTAACCCAGTTTTTTCAAGCTTGCAAATGCATTTTGGCCTCTAAAAAAGTAAATAGCACACAATATAGCACTATATATATAGTGATAATAAATGATATACACACACACACTATATATATATATATATATATAGAGAGAGAGAGAGAGAGAGAGAGAGAGAGAAGTAAAGAAAAATGAACAAAAGCTTACCTTTAATATTCTGCTTGTATATTACTGAATATATAATTACAATTATAATTAGTGTGTGTGTCTGTGTGTATATATCTATGGGGGGTTGCAGACTGCCAGAAATAGTGTGAATTCAGTCCACTTTTAGGGTTAGGGTTAGTGCTAGGGAATCATGGGAACTGTTATTTTTCTGAGACATTGAGCCTTCTCTGTCAGACAACTCTGATGCCACAATAAAATACAGTTCCCATGGTTCCCTAACTCTAACCCTAACCCTAAAAGTGGACTGAATTCACACTATTTCTGGCAGTCTGCCACCCCCCTATATCTCTATATACATATAGGTCTAGAAATTTTAGTCAAAAATTGACCCAAAAATTGGAGTCGACTTATCCACGGGTCAATGAAAGTACTGTACTTTAACTCTTATTTAAAAAGGAACCATCACCTGGTGAAAAGCAAGAGTATAATCTGTCCTGGAAGCACTAACCTCCTTCTAGTCTCTCATTCATTTTACAGGAAAAGAGGTCCCACCTCAACATTAGGAAGAACTGCCTGACAGTAAGAGCTGTTTGACATTGGAACACAATCCCTTGGAGGGTGACAGAGTCTCCTTCTTTGGAGGTCTTTAAACAGAGACTGGATGGCCATCTGTCAGGGGTGCTTTGATTGTAAGATCCTGCATGGCAGAATGGGGTTGGACTGGATGGCCCTTGCGGTCTCCTCCAACTCTATGATTTTATGATTCTATGATTTTATGATTCTATGTGCAAGCAGTCCCAAGTGAGCCTCGTAGGCAGGAAGAACTGACAATAGAGCAGATCCTTCATAAAATTAATATAACTTGTCTGCAATTTGCAAGTGTCAAAAAAGCGAGTCATGAGAAAGAGAGTTGTTGAAAGGTGGGGGAAGCCTGTATTTTGATTTTTGTTGCTTGGCTCCCATCTTAATTGGTTCATTTGCTGTCGCATTAATTTCTTCTGCACTGGTTGCTATAGAACCCACTTTTTAAATAGAGTAATAATGTCCCCCTGTTCTTGCCTGAATAGAGCTGATTTGTTTAAGATCTTCTCCATTGTTCCTAAACTGTTATTCAATCCCCAATCCTTCAGATCTCTATTCAGCTCTCTTGGATTCTCATGATCCAGTTAGACACCAGCATCCAGTTAAGTTCATCTTTAGTTGGAGGAATGTTAGGCTTGAAGAATGGTTTTGGATGCCCTTGAATGCTTCATTTAATTGTGGTAGAGCTTGTATTTAAAAAGCAAGATCACATCATTGGAAAGTACAGTCGTCTCTCCATATCCACGGATTCTTTATCCATGGATTCAAGCATCCACAGCATGAAAATACTCATATATATATATATATATATATATATATATATATATATTTTCCAAAAAGCAAACCTTGATTTTGCCATGTTATATATGGGACACCATTTTATGATGCCATTATAGTCGGCCCTCCATTTTTGCGGGGGATCCGTTCTGGACACCCCCGCAAAAACGGAGACTCACTCATATTCAAGCTCCATAGGAGACTGGCCGATATTCAAGACCCATTGAATATGATCTTAACAGAGGTTGCCCCTCCGTGAATATTCAAAACCATGGACCTCAAATCCGCAAAAACAGAGGGGCGTCTGTATATCTAATGGGACTTGGAACATCCGTAGATTTTGGTATCCATAGGGGATCCTGGAATCAAACTCCGGCGGAAACCAAGGGCCCACTGTAATTTTTAATTTTGCTCATTGTTTATGTCATAACTACAGGCAGGCCTCCACATCTGTGGCTTTGACTTTTGCGGATCTGTTTATTCATGGATTTTATTTTATGGTGATTCAGGATGGATCAAAATGCTACCATCCTGCATATTTTCCCTCCAGCCCTGACTTCTACTTAAACCTAATAGATGTTAATTCAATGACATGGGCAGCCATGATCAAGCAAAGGAACAAAAAGCAGAAGTCACCATTGTTGAAGACGCAAAATATACTCACCCGGTAGAAGCTGTGCAGCCGGCGGAGGACTGTCTGGAGTGTTTGCAACCTGTGTACCTCCTCGCTTTGATCGCTCCATGAAGGTCGTGCTCCCCCAGGAATCTGGTCTCTAGAAAATATAAGCAAGGACATAGAAAAATAGTTTCTTGTGGGTTTTTTGGGCTGTGTGGCCATGTTCTAGAAGAGTTTCTTTCTGACGTTTCGCCAGCATCTGTGGCTGGCATCTTCAGAGAATGCTGGAATGGAAGAGAGTGGGTATATATATATATATATATATACACATACATACTGTGAGACCCTGGGTAAGGAGGAGTGATTCCCATGTAAACTGTGTATTGTTCTGTGTTGAATAGGTATTGTTCTGTTGTTAATGGCATGGCTTCAGGGTGGGAGGAATGAGCCCTGGCAGTTAAAGTGGTGTCAAACTGGATTGTTTCCGCCATGTGGATTCAGCCTTAGTTGCCAGCCTTCCTCTTTCTGGTCACCCTCAGTAGCATATGTGCCCTATTGTTGCACCATTACACTTTGTTGTTTTCCACACACCTGATAGTATTTTTTTTTTTTGCATCTATATTTTAGAAATGTAAAGCTTGAAGCATCCCTACGGTTAAACTGATATGAACCGACCTATGTCTGCTGTGCAAAGGACATGCTAACAAAAGAGCGACTTACATTATCTCCATGATGCGGATGAGGAAGTCTCCATTGACTAACTTGAGGAAAAGCTCTTTGGGATCCTCAGCATTTGTCGCCTGAAGGGAAGGGGACTGGTCACATCTTGAGTCCACCAGGTTCTCCAAGGTTTGTATCTGTAATAATAATAATAATAATAATAATAATAATAATATTTTTTATTTCTTTCCCAGCTCTCCTCAAGGCTCGAGGTGGGGTACAGCATATTAAAATGCAAAGCACAGTTAAAAAGAAAATGCATAAAAGCATCACTTAAAATACAATACAGTCACTCCTCCATATCCACAAATTTTTTTTGATCCATGGATTCAACTCCAGCGGATAACAAATGTACTATATAACCATCCAAGTACACTCCTAGGAGAACATTATTTAAATTTTACAGATTAAAAAGTCATGTTTTTAAAGTCATCTAGGTGGACCCGGCATGCCTAAAAAGAAGCCAATGTGAGATAAAATGTCACTCCTTTCCTGCCATTCTTTTCACTTTTCCTCCTAAAGAGGGAAAATACATCACCTTAAAAAGAGGACCCAAAAGGAGATGGATTGCATAACACTGGCATGCCACTTTGCAAGTACAGACTGACAATTAGAAGGAACCAATATAAATTAAAGAGAAATATGCCACCCTGTTTAGGGGAACAGCCCCACGTCCGTTCAAGGGTTCGGGAGAATTTGAAAGACTGCATGGCCTTTGGAGATACTGAGCAGTCTCAACTGTGAATTTTAGATACTTTTTAAACGAGCGATGCGGCTATCTGTTTTATTTAGAATCATAGAATCATAGAGTTGGAAGAGACCACAAAGGCCATCCAGTCCAACCCCCTGCCATGCAGGAACTCCCAATCAAAGCATCCCTGACAGATGGCCATCCAGCCTCTGCTTGGCAAGGCAATTTAAAATGTGTAGTTTACCAAGGATAAATATCAAGAATATTTCGATCCGCAGGGAGAGGCGGGATATATAAATAAATTATATTATTATTATTATTATTATTATTATTATTAAATCTGCTTTTTCAGCCCAAATTACAGCCCGTGACTGTCAGACTGTCACTAATAAACAAAAGTGAAAGTAGAGAAACCAGAGTCCCTCCTTGATTACAAGTAATCAATAGTGAAAGAAATTAATACTTTTTCCTAATCGAACCACTAACTTCAGCCCCTGGACAGCACAGAGTTAAAGAGGAGCAGGTAGATCAGTATCTCTGAGACTCCAAGATGGTAGATCAGTTACTCCAGAACCCCAAACTTGTTTTTCTCTGTTTCCAAACCTGAAACTATGAACAAACCAAAGTGAAGCTTAGTTTCAATGGGGGAACTCCCATGGCCACTCACTCAATATGAGACCTCTTGTACAAAAACTACATCCCAGATCAAAGGAATAGCGGCATATCATAGAATGCTAGAGTTGGAAGAGACCCCAAGGGCTATCCAGTCCAACCCCATTCTGCCATGCAGGAACTCAAAATCAAAGCATCCCCAACAGAGGAAGCACTTCTTGATGGTGAGAGCTGTTCAGCAATGGAATATGTTGCCTTGGAGAGTGGTAGAGTCTCCTCCTTGGGAGGTTTTTTTTGGCAGAGTGTGAATGGCCAACTCTTGGGGGTGCTTTGATGGTGTCTTCCTGCATGGCCGAGGGCTGGATTGGATGATTCTTGTGGTCTCTTCCAACTCTAGGATTCTATGATTGATTGTAGATGGCCATCCAGCCACTGTTTAAAGACCTCCAAAGAATATATATATATGGTCATTTACCAGAATGCATATATGGAAAGGGCCAGTCTGTTCATTCATTCATTCTGCATAACAGTGACATAAAAACAAGAAAAATAGGAATTATGGATAAACAATTTGAGGAGGTTATAATGGATGAAGGTAAACATAAGATAAAGAGAATTTACCAATTACTATTAAAGAGGGAAATGGAGTCTGAGTTAATAAAACCCCAAATGATTAAATGGTCACAGGATTTTGGATATACTATTGAATTAGAACAATGGGAGAAATGTTGGAATAAGAGAATAAAACATACCCTCAGTATTAACTTAAAAGAAAACTTCTATAAATTACAATTTAGATGGCATTTGACTCCATCTAAACTGGCCAAAAAGGGATTGTGCTTTTAGATTGTAAGCCGCCTTGATAGCCTCGGCTAAAGGCGGGATATAAATAAATTATTATTATTATTATTATTATTATTATTATTATGGCAATCAAAACTGGGGTTGTCAATATCAGAATCTGTACGGTCACGCATCTGGTCCTCACCTCCATTCCAATCCAGATTGGCATCCACGAGGGAAAATTTCCTAAAAGTTATACCTCACTCCTATTCTACTATCAAAAACGGTTAAAAGCCTCCCTTTGGGGTGCAAGGACAAGGGGTCACGCATTCATATGTGGAAGGAATGCCCCAAGGTAAAAGAGTTCTGGCGTTTGGCCTTACACCAAATCTCAGATATCACCTGCCAGACTTTGGATCTTTGTCCTGCCTTGATTTTACTTTCCGTATTTATTAATAGCAATGCCACACTTAAACACAGGAAACCGATTGCTTTTTTCATTACAAGGCTGGAGGTGGCCAAATGCTGGAAGCATGGCAATTTGACTATTGATAGTTGATAGGAAAGAGTTTGGAACATGTGGTTGATGGGAAAACTCTCAAATACAATGAAACTTTGTCATTGGACAATCAAGATAGGACACGTTTTATGAGGACTGGGTGCCTTTTATTGACTATGTAAATGACTCTTCACGCCAACTCCAGCCTCCGGACGCTTACGGCAACTTTTGGGAAGACATTTTGCGACTTAATGCGAAAACCACGCTGACTCCAGACGGTTTGCGCTTGCAGGATTTCACCACCCGCCAACCGTTGAATAACACCACATCCTATGGTTGTACGTCTGGTCTCGGTTTTTTCTTTTCTTCTTGTTTCTTTCACTGAGTTCTGTACCAGTTTTGTTCAATGGTCTTGCAAAAATTTGAAATGTAATAAAAATAAATTTAAAAAAAGACAACCAACCAAAGTGAAGCCGTATCACAGTCCTGATAGTTGGGAAACTAACAGAGATAAAGTGGCAGTGGCTGAACAACTGAAGGCTGCAGTTCCCGGTATGAAAGGTGTCTCTTTTTGGTACATCTAACTATGGGAAAGTAAATTGTTGAGTGTTAAAAACTAACACCAAGTAGACACATGCACCGAATGAAGTCATGGGAACATCTATAATGTACCCATGGATTTTTAGTTACCTGTAATGCGTCACCTTGCAAGCTTATACATTTTGGAATCCTATCAGTAAAGTTGCTTTTCTTTGCTTCTGGTATAGACTACCCAACTGTTCTGATCTGGAGGGGAAGGAATCTCCTAGATCAAGGATAACAATCTTTCCACACAGATTCAGAGTTGAAACCCAGTCCAAGGTGCTCATGTATAGCACAATCAAAAGAAAAGAACATAACAGCCAAAAATTGCAAAAAAGAAAGGCCTGGACAAATAACATTGCAAAATATATCGGACTAGTTGTGATGCTGCAACCGAAGGCCCTCTCCTGAAAATGAAGGCCTCTTCTGGTCCATCTTAATATCTAGCCAGCCCTGTTGCATTCTTGTTCCATTGAGCCTAAAAGCAAGATGGCCTCCATAATGGAATATGATTGTGAGCTTGAGATGCACTGATAGGTTAAATACTGTACGTACTCAAGCATAAGTCTAGGAATTTTAATTTTAAAAATGAGCCCCCAAAAACTGAGTCGACGTATCCACGGGTCAATGTAAGTCCTGAACTTTAACTCTTATTAAAAAAGGAACCATCCCCTGGTGAAAGGCAAGAGCGTAATCCAGTGGTTTCCGAACTCTGGTCCTCCAGGTATTTTGGATTTCAACTCCCAGAAACCCCAACCAATCTGGAAAATGGTGAGGGATCCTGAGAGGTGACGTCCAAAACAGCTGGAGGAGCAAAGTTTGGGAATCACGGTTGGAATCTGCCCTGGGAGCACTGACTCCTGTCTATTCTCTCATCCCTCCAAAATTTAGGATGAGTGCAAACGTATGTCTGCTGGAATGTTGTAAGTTCTTTGGCATCATTTTTTTTTTTGCTTCATCCTTTAGATCTTTTGTTGCACGTCCAAGTTTTCCTTGCGACTTATCCACGAGTCGTATCAAAATCCATAATTTTGGACTTAGAGTCAAGTACACGCGCACAGTAACGCTTCAGTTCAGGCAGGTAATGTAATGTAAAATTTTATTCGGTCATTGACCAGCAAAAGGCAGGTAGGTTCAGACCCCAGGTGCCAGCTGAGGTTATTCTAGTACCCATACAGAGCAACCTTTTCAAAAAATTACATTATTCCTCCGCTGCACGAGATGCTTACCCAAATGACCAGGGGCTCTGAGACAAAGTCCTCCAGCGTCTCAAAAGCATTTCCATCCATCCTGTCATGGATTTGTCGCTCTCGTCGGTGTCAACCGGGTCCGGTGGGCATTAGGCATGTCTGTTATCCTGTACGATGTGCATTGTGAGTATGATTTTAAACTTCAATTCTGCAACATCCTTTTGCAATCGGAGGTGTGGGAAGGAGGGGAGAGAGGCGGCGAGGAAGCCGGGCCACCGCAGCTGTGACATCGAATTCAGAGGCTTGACTCACTCTCTTCTTATTTCCCACCACAAAGGAAGTTCCCTAAGCAAAATACGTAGGTTCGTGCTAGTGCAAAACACGGCCTGTTTACCTTTAAGAGCTCCACGGGACTTGATCAACCATTGTTTGTAATTTATTAAAAGAGTAAGCTGCAAATCCAGTGCCGCGAATGGCCCAGTTAAAATCTAAGATCTAAAAGCCTTGGTCCTTTATTCGGTCTCTTTTAAAGTGAGTTGACCCAAACGTTTGAAGAAGAAGGACGCTGTTGACTCCATTTCCTGTGCTTGCAGAAAGCAAACCACAGAGAAGGTGGCAATGGAGCAACCAAGATCCTTCTCAAACATTTCTTTTGGGTTTCCGGTCGAAACTTTTTGGTGGTACAAGATACTTCATTAATCCATCCTGTACCTGATAGCCTGGGATCATCTGCATGTTTTGTTTTGCAATTGGGACTATCCGAATAATCGTATTCCTATTAAAATATATAATATTTTAATATATTTTTATATTTTATTTTTTTATATTTCAATTTCTA